>CM053559.1:39870809-39930314 GCA_028646485.1 Cryptoprocta ferox | reverse complement strand
CTAAGCGAAATAAGTCAGGCGGAGAAGGACAGATACCATATGTTTTCACTCATAGGTCTAACAGGAGAAACCCAACAGAGGACCATGGGGAGGGGAAGGAGGAAAAAGAGTTAGGGAGAGGGAGGGAGACAAAACACGAGAGACTCTTGAATACTGAAAACAAACTGAGGGGGGAAGGGGAAGGGGGAAAGGTAAAGGGAGGTGATGGTCTTGGTGGAGGTCACTTGTGGGGAAGAGCACTGGGTGTTATATGGAAACCAACCTGACAATAAACTATAAAGGTTAAAAAAAAAAAAAAAGACCTATTTTGTTGTTAAGCAATTAAAAATAAATAAATAAATAAATAAATTTTTAAAAAAAAGAATGTTATATTTCCCAGAGCTGACCTGGAAGAGAGGACAACAGTTTAAACAAAGGGATTACTCTCTGATGGGGGGATTTCAGACAACGTGGCAGACAGAAGGAAGAAGGAAATCTTAGTATTTCAGGGTGAATGACCTCTGGTTCTCCCAACACAAGGCTTGTTGCAACTACCTGTGCTGTCCATGAGTAACAGTAAGTGTGGCTGCCACCAGGATGTGCCTCTGACATCTATGGTTGGAGCCTCACTGCCTGAGCTGAGGTGAACCCACCAAGGCATTTGCCCTGAGGCCATGCTTCACACAGCTGGACACAAAGACAGGCCCGTTCCTGTGAAACCCAGGACTTGTTCAATGGGAGACTTGGACTTGAGGCCTCCACATTAGCCTGGTGAACCTTTCTGAGAACTGCACCACAATCTTAAGACTCTTTCAACCCAATCTTCCCTCCTTCCCTTCTCCTCCCCAGGTCAGACTTAACATTGCTGACAGCTAGCCCTCCCAGCTCTCCATAAGGCATGTTCCCCAAATTTCTTGCACATCTAATCCTGTCTTGACATCTGCTTCTTGGGGGAGCTGAACTAACACACCCGCCGAATGCCCAGCTTCCGAAAGCCTGATGTAGTAAATGCCTCCAGTGTCTACATCACATCCTCCAGCCCACCTGCATGAGAGCACATTCACCATGTGCTGACAGCATCCTGCCTACAGCAAGAGTCAAGTTTTCCGCTCTATCTCAGAGCCTTCCCCACAACCCCAGG
Source organism: Cryptoprocta ferox (assembly GCA_028646485.1). Classification (NCBI taxonomy): domain Eukaryota; kingdom Metazoa; phylum Chordata; class Mammalia; order Carnivora; family Eupleridae; genus Cryptoprocta; species Cryptoprocta ferox. The sequence goes on along the minus strand of CM053559.1, from coordinate 39,929,194 downwards.
GGCCCCTAGTCTGGAGGCAAGTATAGATCTGACAGGTATAGGATACTTACCTCCCAGGTGAAAACGTTCAGTCAGTGGGAGCTGGGAGCTGGTGCATAAATGTCTTGGCCTCCCTTCCTTCTGTACCTTTCTTAGCAGGTCCCAAAAGAAGGAAGGCCATGGGTGGCCATGGCAGCAACCCCCACAGTGCACCCTTAGATAGGCTTTCCCTTCTTCCCTGCCCCACTTTCCCCACTCCCTCCCTCCTGCTTCCTGGGATCATCTCCCAAATGAACTCCCTATACCCAACTCCTTGTCTCATGTTCTGCTTTCAAGAGAAGCCAAACCAAAACACCTGATGAGTTCTAGCAACGCAATCATGTAAACCAAACTCTCCTTTGAGAAAACACTGCTGAATGTCTATGTGGACTGCATAATTTAACAATATTCTGTATTTAAGTATACTATACCTCATGCTTCCTTGATGGCTATGGTATCCAGCCTTCAAGATGGTGGCACTGTGGGCCACCTCCTGGTAATCTGCCCTGAGATGGGCCCTCCCATAATGAATATGAGTAGGACAAAGGAGAAGTGACAGTGTGTTATTGGCAAAGCCAGGCCGTAGAAGCATCACATTTCCACCATCGTCTCTTAGATCTCTCTCTCTCTCTCTCTTTCTAGGGGAAGCCCACAGCTCAGCAGCTCTGGAATTCTAGATCCTCAGAAACTGTGAAAGAAGGTAAATGATGATTCTTGTTTCAGGCTAAGTGTTGGGATTTGTTATACAGCAATAAACACATAATAAAAAGGAAGATTCGGAGGGTTCTCACAGCTTTACATATAGAACTCGTTGACACTCATACCAATCCTGTGAGTAAGCACTATTTAGTAGCCCTATATATTTTTTTCCAATTCCCCCAGGGAAAACCTTGGCTCAACTCCCAACATGATGTAGTAAGATGAGTACAGTCTGTCGACGGCCCTGAGAATGTTTCGAAAGTAAACCTTCCTGAGCTTCCTAGTCAAACTTGGGCGAGATGACAAGCAGGGGCCCCTCCCATGTTCACATTCTATTATTATTCTTCCATCTATTTAACTAAACAGGATCTGCCTCCACTCTAAAGAGCAAAACCAAGAAACAAAAAATGAAGACTTAACCAAACTTTGGAAATGAGGGTGTTTAATGTTAGGGCAGGAAGAGTGGGCTGCTGATTAAAAATTAGCTTGAGGGAAGTAAGAAAACAGACACAGGTATTGATAGGGCAAAACAAATATTTAGTAAGTGGGTATAAAGTCTCTCTCTTTCAAAACAAAATATCATCTGTACTATTTGAAGAGTAATTTAGGATATGAAAGGAGAACAGCCGGGCGAGGAGTGACTTGGATAAAAGGGGTTCTGAACCACATCTCTACTGCTTTTCCCATGCTCTGGCCTTCTGGGTTCACAGAGAGGGGTGTGGAGTGTGCCTCACTCAACATCAACTCAGGTTCCAGAGACAGAGACAACTTCTGGCCCCGCTTTCTATCACTCCTGGTATACCAGCCTTTTAGTCTGGATATTGCTAAGGTGGTTTCTTTCCTTCTGCAACACAGAACCTTCCCTTGAGGTCTCCTGGGGGCACCTCCTGGTAACACTGCCCTTTGTGTTCCATCTTCTGGTGGCCTGGCATTTTGCATTGTCTTTGGGTCAATGAATCCGTAATCTGTGCCCCTGGGAGCATCTACCTTACTTACTGATTCTGTTCCCAAGTTACCCTAAAAGGAAACTGAGCCCTCTTATCCATCATTTAAATGCATTTCAGTTATGTTACTTATGAAATAACCTGCTGCCAAACCATCTTAATTATACCATTTTTCTAAAGCCACTTAACCCACATTAGCACAAATAGTGGTAAAAAGAAATAATTACACATACACCCATACTGTACATATATTTCCATGCTCCAGATTTCTTACTGTTAGGGTCTATTTAAGGATTCTGAAAATGACCCAGTATTTTCTGAAAAATGTACAAAGATAGATTCTAGACTGTTCTGACATCTGAATTATTTTCCTATTTCTTCCCTTTAATTCTGATCAACGTTCAAAGACACCTCAGACGGTCACTGAACACACATAATCGGTAATGACTGGTGGTAAATGACCACAGGCTGGCTCTCCTTCCCCTTAAGATACAAATTATTATGTATTTATTGAGCACCTGCCCATACCTGATATCTAAGTACCACTTAATTTCATCTTCACCATACCACTATTAGTTTGGAATTATCATCGGCATTCAACAGGTGAGAACCCAAGACTTGGAGAGGTTGTGACACGTGTCTGATGCCACACAGCAGGTGAGGTTGGAGTTCAAACACAAGGTTGTTTACTCCTAAACTCAGTGTTTGCCTGTTTCTTTTTCCATCTAGTAAAAATATCAAATTCATTAAATATACTCTTCTATTCAGATTTAACCTTGATAGATGAACAGGAATTTGATGTATGGTTTCGTATTTGATTATTTCCCCACCCTAACATCTTATTTTTTTAATTTAAGTGTAGTAATGGTGACATACAATGTTACATCAGTTTCAGGTATACAACACGATGATTCAACAATTCTAGATCCTATGCTACACTCACTCCAAGTGTAGCTACCATCTATCACCATACCTTACTATTACAATCCCAATGACCATATTCCTTATGCTGTACCCTTCATCCCCAAGACTTACTCATTCCAAAACTGGAAACTTATACCTCCCACTCCCCATCACCTATTTTGCCCATCCCCCTCCATCTATCTCCCCTCTGGCAACCATCGGTTGGTTCTCTGTCTTTATTGGTCTATTTCTGTCTTCCTTTGTTCATTTGTTTGGTTTTTTAGATTCTACATATACATAAAATCATACAGTATTTGTCTTTTTCTGAGTTACTTCACGTAATACAATACCCTCTAGGTCCATCCATGTTGTTGTAAATAGCAAGATCTCATCCTTTTCTGTGGCTGAAGAATATGCCTGAGTGTGTGTGTATGCCCGCACGTACACACTTTTTTATCCATTCATCCATTGATGGACACTTAGGCTGCTTCCCTATCTTGGCTACTGTAAATAATGCTGCAATGAACACAGATGTGCAAGTATCTTTTCAAATAAGTGTTTTTGTTTTCTTTGGGTAAATACCCAGTAATGGAATTATTGAATCAAATGGTATTTTTAAGTTTTTGAGGAACCTTCATACTGTCCTCCATGGTGGCTACACCAGTTTACATTCTCACCAATAGTGCACAAGGATTCCCTTTCCTCCACATCCTCACCAACACTTGTCATTTCTTGTCTTTTTGAATCTACCCATTCTGACAGGTGTGATGGGATATCTTGTTGTGGTTTTGAATTACATTTCCCTAATGGTTAGTGATGCTGAGAGTTTTTTCAGGCATGTATCGACCATCTGTAGGTCTTCTTTGGAAAAATGTTTAGTTTGGTCCTCTACTCATTTTTTATTTGGATTATTATTATTTTTTTTTGCTATTGATTTGTGTAAGTTCTTTATATTTTTTTGGCTATTAACCATTTGCGAATATCTTCTCCCATTCAGTACGTTGCCTTTTTTGTTGATGTTGATGGTTTCCTTTCCTGCGCAAAAGCTTTTTATTTCGGTGTAGCTCCCAGAAGTTTATTTTTGCTTTTGCTTCCCTTGCCGAGACATAGCTAGAAAAATGTTACTAAGGCCAATGTCGAAGAGATTACTGCCGCTACTTTCTTCTAGCAGCCCTATCTTTAAAACAAAAGAAAACAAGGCACTGAGAGGTAAAGTACTTAGCCAGGGCCACTCAGTAAGTACAAGAGCAAGGATGGAAACCAGGCAGTCTGGCTTCAGTGTTTGTGCTCTTAGCCACCACACTGCCCTGCCGTGGTTGTGGGAGTTGCCTTGAAAAGAAAGTATTCATATTTCTCAGCTTATTCTGAAAAGTACGTTGTACCCTAAAAAGTTTCCTCTCTGCTTTGGCATTCAGGCCTAAGTCTTTTTTAGAAACTGACTCCAGTTCAGGACATGATTTTTGAGATGGAGTAAACATTACTTTCTTCCAGGAAACACACTTCTAATACTATAAAATATCATTGGGAAAAAAAGTATTCAGTGATCAAAACGTCACTGCCAAGCTCTCTGGGAGCACACAGGCTCTTCAAAACAAGGCACTTCTTTCAGCCCATCAGCAATGTTTATTTGTCCCCAGTGGATGTATGGAATCTGGGGGAGGCAATATGCAAACAGCTAGTGGTTAATCTTCCTTGAATTCCCACCACTGTAGTTAATCTGCATAATTGGGCATTTGTTGACACTATCTTGTATTTTTGACCTTTCTTCTTAGCCATCACCCTGGTTCAACGGATCAACTCTTGGAGTGAAAGACTAATTGCTGACATCTCCTCTCCGCACCGTGGAGCCTTGCACATAATGGGCTCTCCAGTGTTCGCTTATTTAAGATGTTTCAAATCTTCAAAAATAAAAATCATTCTATTTGTTCTCTGAACTGTTCCAAAATCCACAGGCTTCTCTTGCCTCTGGCACCCATCATTTCTGTGCCGAGAGCTGATTAGCCCACCCAGTCAGGCTGGAAATAGACAGTTCTAACTGTGCCCAGCAGAACCAAGCCAAAAACCACCAGAGGACCACTAGACTCAGTGCTAAACCCCACACTTTAGGAGGGACTTCGGCAAGCTGGGGCTGCCCAGGGAAGGGTGACTAGAGAGAGAAAGGTCTGAAAACCTAACCTTGCAGAAGGCTGAAAAATGCAGTGATGTTCAGTTTGGAGCAGACTATCCTTGGAGCACAAGCTCAGGCATTTGAAAAGCTGGCCTGGGAGCAGAGGATCATGCTAATTCTAACTGAGGGACACCAATCTTCCTCCTCTATGCCATTTCCAGTGGGGTGTTGATATGTGGCTATCAAGAGAAGAGTTGGGTGCCCGAATGAATTTGGAAAATGCTACAAAGGCAATCCCCCTCTGAGATTCACAAAGCACATCAGCATTCAAAAGATTTTGAGAAAATCCTCTCAGAAATCTTTGTTAGGGTTTGTTTACCTTACTTATTCTGCACCACAATCCTCTCTTTGATTTCCCCATATAAATGACATCTCATACACAGAACATGAAGAGAAGGTACCCCAGGAAACCAAACTGGGGCTGGTTTTCAGAAATTATCAGGAGGTAAATTTTGACGTAATATTTAATATTTCCCGCCATTCAGGCTGGCCAAAGAAAATGGGCTCTCTTCTAAGGTCAGGAGTGCTGAGTCACTGAAGTTGTTCAAAACAGGCCAGAGGCTGTGAAAAGTCGTATCATCAAGCCTGAAATTCTGGAATCTGTGATAACTGGCAGGAAAAAAGAAGGAATTTCCATACTGAAGTTCCCATGCTCAGTTGGTCTTCCATTTGGAAGGGATCTTCCATCCATTAGGGATCTCCACTTCCTTAGAAATAATTAGTCTCATTATTCTTGTGTTCCAATTACATGTATAGCATTATAATTATTTATAAACATGCTTGTCCCTCTAGACAATGACTCAGTCTGGAGAACACAGTCTACTTATTCCTCAGTTATGTAATGGAAATGATAATGGTACCTACACCATAAAGTTATTGTAAATCTTAAAATAGTTACTTCATGAAAATCACTTTGAACTGTGTCTCGCACTGCTCAACAGATCCAGCAAATATTTCTGTAATTATAGATGTTGGGGCAAGAGCTGCTTTGAGAACTCCTACGCTAGACTTTAAGTTCTTGAGATCACAGTCTCTTTCTTATTTTTATCCCTCAATGCCTATTGCTATCCTCAATATATAGGAGGTATTTAATAAAGCCTTATAAAATACGTTGGTAGATGAAGGAAGGAAGAGAGGGATGGGTGAATATTTAAATGGACGAGGAGTGAGCAGATTGGTCTTGTGTCCATTGCCGTAGCTCTTGGTGTCTGCGTAGGCTTGGTGCATCAACATCTCTCTCCAAGCCCAATGCACAGCCGCAGGCCTTCCATGAGGGGCTCCTCTCTCCTTCCCTTTTTAGGGGCATCGTAGTCTTAGAGCAAGCCTTCTCCATTATTTCACGGAAGTACCCCTCTCTCTGCAGAAGAACAGTCATAACCTCGCCTGCCTTCCAGAGTCTGAGGGCATGTCCCAAGTCTGATTTTTATCTTAAAATTCAAGAAAATTTATGGTTTATATCATAACAGGTCTGTTTGCTTTTTACACAATGTTTTACATTTTCACCTACAGCTAAAACTGATGCTCCACAGTATGTTGTGTTCGTCCTGTGGCTTCCAGTCCCTCTGACATTCTGAGGTGTACCTTCGAGAGATACACAGCCCTTCAGTTCCAGAAACCTAACAACCTTGTCTGGGTCTCATCACCCAAATCCACTTGCTCTATTTTGTTTGTTCTGTGTGTAGATTTATACCCTGGAATTTGATGTTTCAGATCCATTTTTGTTTCTGCCAATAATAAATCTCAGGCAACATTCTGGAAGGGCAAGGAATTTATCACATTTACTGATGTACTTGCTTTGAGGCATAAATGGAGAAGACACAAATATGGAGTCTAAGGATATTCCGTCTGACAAAGAAGAATGATCAGTTATATGGCTTTTTTTTTTTTTTTACATTCATTTATTTTTGAGAGAGAGAGAGACAGAACGTGAGCAGGGGAGGGTCAAGGAGAGAGGGAGACACAGAATCCGAAGCAGGCTCCAGGCTCTGAGGTGTCAGCACAGAGCCTGATGCGGGACTCAAACCCACAAACTGAGAGATCATGACCTTAGCTTAACTTACTGAGACACCCAGGCACCCCTATACATCTTTTAAAGTAACAGTACTCAATGTGAGTACCACTATCCCTGAAGACCAATTAGCATAGAAGGTGTTCAGAGGCTTCTCAAGAACATATTACATAGAAGAGAAATGCTGGAAATCTAATCGGCTCAAAAGAATTTTTTTAACTCACAAAAATGTTATAACTTCAAAATACAGGCCAGGACTTCATCTTGATAAGTGCTTTCTGTTTCCAAGTTTATCTAAGAAGTTTTTCCTCATTGGCGTTGCTGTATAGTTTACCAACCCTGCAGGCCTAATCCGTAAATCTCTCCAGAGTTCCTTCTGAACTGGACTTCCTCCTTGAGAAGCACGATTTCACTCGTAAGAACTGAATCAAAAATCCAGGGCCTAAGGAAATTTTAGACTTAATAAGGGAATATATAGAAAGTAATTTTTTAATGAAAAAAAGTTGTGCCTGTACTCCGTGACCCACTCTTATCTGGAATATAGATAGAATTGCCCCTTCACACCCCACAGAAAGGGTTGGGCTCTCCAGTTCCTCACCCCAAGCCCAGTCGTAAGATGCCATCCGGGGCCAAAGCCCCAGGCCCCTGACTCAGCCAGAAGGGAAGATGGCAGGAAGACCATTCAGCTGAAGGTGAATACAAGAAGAAATTTCCCCCAGCATTTCATCAAGGCCTAGACTTTAAAGGCAGAATCTGGGAACTTCTGCTTCCCACCATGATTGAGTGACAGGGAATGTAACAACTTTAAAAAAAAAAAAGCAGAAAAAAAATATGAAACTGTGGTTTACAAGACACTGGACACCAGGCAGCAAAGAAAGTGATCCTTTAAAGAGAGGAAACAAACAAGAAATGAACCCAGGTAAGGTTGGCCGATTCTCAGAGTTAAAGAAACATAGCCAAAAGGCCAAAAAGACCACGGACAGCTAGAATGCCCGTGATCTGTGTGCCTGGCAGAGTACCATAAAGGAGAGGACTGCACAGAGAGAGAGAGAAAGAGAGAGAGCACATGCTCCAGAGATCTGCAGAGAGTTCCTCCTGCGTATTCAGCAGACAGCTGCTAAGAGCATGTGTGTGAGGAAGTGCCTAAAAGGGTTAAAGGAAACAGTATGTAAAACACCTGCCTACCCAGGATTAGTGCCCATTCTGCCATCCAGACCACATAACACTGTAATTCACAGGCTATGTGGGAGTACTCAAGTGTTGAGCATCGGAAGTAAGAAATAATTAACCCTAAACAAAAGACTGGTCCATTTCTGCCTAACAATCTTAAAGGCAAGCCCTGAAAGGATCAAACTCTTCCAAGTAAATTAACTGCATCCCAGAACAAAGCTCAACAACACTTATAACAAATAAAAATATCCAGTGTCCAACAAGGTAAAATTTATAATATCCAATCAAAAGTCACCAGACATGCAAAGAAACAGAAAACTACAATTCATTGTAAGAGGAAAAACCAGTCAGTTGAAGCCACCCCAGAATGGACACAAATGCTAGCACTGCAGACAAATACTTTAAAAGTTATTACAACTATATTCCTATGTTCAGAAAGCTAGAGAAAATGTTGAACATGCTATAGTAGAGACATGAAGAGATTTTAAATAATTTTTTAATACTCATTTATTTTTGAGAGTGCATGTGCACGAGCAGGGGAGGGACAGAGAGAGAGAGAGAGAGAGTGGGAGTAGGAGTGAGAGTAAGAGAGAGAGAGAGAGGATCCAAAGCAGGCTCTGTGCTGAGGGCCAAACCCAATGCGGGGCTCAAACCCACAAACCAGGAGACCATGACCTGAGCTGAAGTAGGACACTTCACCGACTGAGCCACCCAGGTGCCCCAGGACATGAAGATATTTTAAAAAGACTCCACTTCCAGAGATGAAAATGACAATATTTATGATGAAAAATATATTAGATGTGATTTAAAGCATTTAAAGAAGTTCAACAAACTCCTGCACAAGCATGAAAAACATAAATAAAATTATACCATGGCACATTATATATCAAATTTCTGAAAGCCAGTGTTAAAGGGAAAAATCTTATAGAGAAAAAAAGTTTACATTCAGAGGAATGAAGATAAGCATGAATTTTTTGGTAAGAAACAATAAAGGGGACTAATAAAGCAATGTCTTTAAAGTACTGAAAGAAAAAAAACAGTCTATACTCCATGAGAATCTCTTTTAAGAATATAAGTGAAATAAAGATACTAAGACATACAAAAAGGATAAAGGAAGTCCTTTGGGAATGTAAAAATGAGGAAGGAAATGAATGGAAAAGAAATGATCCCAAGTGGAAATGTGAATCCATACTAAAGACTGAACACCACTGGAAATGGTAACTATGTTAGTAAGATTTTTTCCTTATTGTTTAAATCTAAAAGACAACTGCCTAGGGCTCCTGGGTGGCTTAGCCAGTTGAGCATCCAGCTCTTGATTTTGGCTCAGGTCATGATCTCACGGTTGTAAGATCGAGCCCCTAGTTGGGCTCTGAGTCAGGCTCCATGCTGGGCATAGGGCCTGCTTAAGATTCTCTTTCCCTCTCTCTCTCCCCATCCTCTACTCTTGCTCTGAATGAATGAATGGCAACTGCCTTTTTAAAATGGATAATACATTATGACCAAGGGAGTGGAGTTTAATTCAAAGAATGCAAGGTCAATTTTACATTCAAGAATGAATCAACATCTTATAAACATAATTTACCATATTAGTAAACTAAAATGAAAAACCACATGATCACCTCAATAGATGCAGAAAAACACTTAACAAAATCCAACATTATTTCTGATAAAAACTCTCAGCCAACTATAAATAATAGTTTTATTTAATCAAAGATCCCTATGAAAAGTCTATCATTATCATCATGAAGGGAAAGACTGAATTCACACAGAAATGCAAAAAACATAGAATAGACAAACAGCTTGGAAAATGAAAAAGAAAACTGAAGGATTAATTATCTCCTGATTTCAACATTTATTATAAAATTGCAGATATCAAGACAGTGTGGTAGTAGGGGTGCCCCCGTGGCTCAGTCAAACACTTGAGTTGATTTTGGCTCAGGTCATGATCTCACGGTTTGTGAGATCGAGCCCCACGTCAGTCCCTGTGCTGACAGTGCGGAGCCTACTTGGGATTCTCTCTCTCCTTTTCTGTCTCTCCTCTGCTCATGCTGTCTCTCAAAATAAATAAAAATTTAAAAAAAATAAAAGACAATGTGGTATTAGTGTAAAAATAGACAGATCAATGGAAGACCAGAGAGAATCCAGAAATAGAATCACATTTGTGTGGACAACTGATTTTTGATGGAGGTACAAAAGTAATTCAGAGGAAAAAGGATGGTCTTCTCAATAAATGGTTTCTGAAACAACTGTATATCCACATGCAAAAAAAAGTGGGGGGGGGGCTTTGATCCATACATCATACATATTTGAGAATTAAAACAAATCATATCTAAATATCAACCAGAAACTATGAAACTTCTAGAAGGAATTTGGGGTGGGGAGGAAAAAAAACTTCTAGAAGGAAACCTAGGAGAACATCTTTGTGACATCGTGTTAAACATTTCTTAGCTATAATACTAAGTGTAGCATCTATAAATGGAAAAAAATAATAAACCAGACTTCATTAAAAATGAAAACTTCTCTTTGAAAGCTACTCTTAAGAATGAAAAGACAAGCCAGAGTGGGTGAAATTACTTACAAATCATATATCTATCTGATAAAGGACTTATATCCAGAATATATAATGAACTCTGAAAACTCCATAACAAGAAAACAAGCAACCATAAAAAAAAAAAAATGGGCAAAAGATCTGAATGGGCACTTCACCAAAGAAGATATAAAGATGGTAAATAAACAAATTTTTTAAAAGATACATGACTTCATTAGGCATGAAAGACAAATTCAAGTCCCAATGAGATACCATTATACACCTATTAATAGAATCCCTAAAATGTTAAAAAGTACACACACTAAGGTTGGTGAGGAGGTTGGTGAGGTGTGAAGGCACCACAACTTTCATACCCTGAATGCAAACGGGGGCAACTGCTTTAGAAAACAGTATGCTAGTTTCTTAAAATGGTAAACATACTCTGACATATGATGCAACCATGTTACTCTCAGACATTTAGTGGAGAAATGAGAGCAGACATCCACACAAAGATTGCACCAGTGTTCACAGCAGCTCCTTGCGTTGCAGCCAACAACTGCTCATCAGCATAAAAAGGAATGAGCTACTGACATGCACAGTGCTGATGAATCTCTAAATAATAATGCTGACTGAAAGAAGTGAAATAAAAATACATATAAACCCTATGATTCTGTTTCTAGAAGATTCTGTAAAATGCAAATGGCGGGTGACAGCTTCATGGACGTACACAAATGGCAAGACATCAGATTGTATACTTCAACATGTGTAGTTGATTCTATGTCCATTTTACCTCAACGGAGCTGGTAAAAAAAAAAATTAACAAAGATAAAAAGAAAATAAAGGCTAACTTGATTAAACCAGTCAAAGTAAGAAAAGGGGATAAAGAGGAACCAGCAAAATAAACAACAAACAATGTAAGTTGACAGAAAATGAGCATGATCAACTGCCATGAAATGTAAATAAACTGAATGTTAAAAGAGAGACTGCCAAACTGGCTTAAAAACAAATCCAGCCAGGTACTATATATTCTTTTAATATTTTATTTAGTTTTTGGGTGAGCACAAGTGGGGGAAGGGCAGAGAGAGGGGGACAGAGGAACTGAAGCAGGCTCTGTGCTGACAGGCTGACAGCAGCAAGCCCAGTGTGAGGCTTGAACTCATGAAGCACGAGATCATGACCTGAGCCAAAGTCAAAGGCTCAACCGACTGAGCAATCCACATGCCCCGGCCATGTATTATATTTTTTAAAAGATGCAAAACAATAAGGTTGCAAATCAAGGAGTGGATCAGAGATCCCAGGTATATGCAAATAAAGGGAGAGTAGAAGAAGCATGCTACTTACAACAAACAAAAAAGAGGATCTACCGAGGGCAAACTTCCCTGATCTGGAAAAATTAAAATGATAGTAAATTAGTGATCCTCCTTAGGAGTTAAAACTTGGGATACTTACTAATATAATTTTACGTAAAGTTTGATCCAAGAGAGAAGCCAGTATTGATTTTTAAATTAACAATCTACCTAAATTAACGATTTTTAACATAAGCATGTTGTCCTACTTGGTGGCTCTTGGAATAAAATTACTTGGTTGGAAGGACTGGTTGAATGATATACTGTGCTAGTCTTTAATCTTTTATATGCCAGGCTTCTAAGTTGTTGTTTTTAAGTAACTATAAGTATTGAGAGCCTCCGGGAGAGGGCAATTATAATTTGTAATTTAACCCATGAGTTACTAGCATGTTATCAATTGGAAAGATTTGATGTATTAATTAATTTAAAGTTTAATGTATTATTCCTTTGCTGAACATTGGCAGGCAACAGATGTGACTAGTCTTGGATAAGAAACGTCTCTTTCAATTCCCCTCTCTTTGGGCCATGTAATGATTGGCTCTGTATTTTGTTGTTCATTATTTCTCTCATTCTAGGAGAGAGTTTATGGAGAGTCCATCAGAGTGGGGAAGAAGGAAACAAGGATTGTGTCCCATCTAGGACATGCCTGATTCCCCTCTACAGAGGACCAGAACTTGGTAAGTACTCAGTCAGTCCTGCCAATGAAAGCACCTGGAATGGTGGTTCTCAAACAACAGCCTGCATCAGAACCCCATGAGACTTGTTAAAAACAGCCTGGGTGACTCAGTTGGTTAAGCGTCCGACTTCAGCTCAGGTCATGATCTCATGGTTCGTGGGTTTGAGCCCCACATCGGGCTCTGTGCTGACAGTTCAGAGCCTGCAGCCTGCTTCGGATTCTGTGTCTCCCTCTCTCTCTCTCTCTCTCTGCCCCTCCCTCACTCACATTCTATCTCTCTCCCTCTCAAAAATAACAAACATTTAAAATTTTTTTTAAAAAACCAGCAGATTTCTGGGTCCCCTGCCACAGACGGGCTGATTCTGGAGGTCTGGAGTGGGGCTGAGGATGTGTGTCTCTAATGAGCTCCCAGGCGCTGCTGTTACCAGGGGGAACCACGCAGTGAGTACTGTTCTTTCTGTTTCACCTGTTTCAGCTTTTCAAACACAGCTTCAGGCTTTGATCGTTTCTCTTGCCATTTGGGGGCAAATGTGTCTGGAAGCACATGTAGTGGTGTCTCCCTCAGATCCCCTTTACGACTTAGCACCTCGTGCCTCAGCTGTTAGGCACCTGCACAATCCCGCATTAGCATCACAACACTGGACACTCAGAGACCACCTGCACAGCACCTGGGCATCAAGAACGACCCAAACGTATGCAGAAAATTTTCCAAGGCACTGGTGAGGTTGGGAAGAGGGGAGCCTTTACAGTGGCCTTCCCTGCCTCTGGTTCATCATGGAGGAGGATGCTGCCACCACTACCGGGGTCGTCAGCCCACAAACAGTGTCCAGAATCATCGCAGAATCATTGGTGCACGGGTCTGCTCCACAGGAGAAAACGTGCAGTGCTCAGGTACATGCAGTCACATGGGCAGCTGGCATGAGGAGGCAGGGGCTAGGGAAGAGACAGGGGACCTGGCAGGTTCCTAGCCAGCTAAGGGTTGCTGGGATCTCCCAGCCAGTTCCCCCCAGAGGCCACAATTTCCCACCCTGGACCCGCAACCCCCTCAGAGACATTAGGTCTAAGAATTGCAGGGCAAGAAACAGTAGTTTAACTGATCCTTTTGTTTTTTCATTCATTCATTTAACAAACATTTGTCTGTTTCTACTGTGCTGGGCGCCGGGTTAGATCTTAGGATCCGAGAGATTAAATTGCAATCTCTTTCATCAAGGTGTTCACAATCTGGTGTGGGAGATGGATGAGAAGGAGGCAGTCCCAAGAAGCAGTCCCCAGAAGCATGATGAGAGGCAGTGCACACTTGTGGGGCAAAGCTCTGGAGCCAGAATACCCAGCTTCAAATCCTGTGTGACTCTGGACAAGTCACTTAACCTCTCTGGGTCTCCATGTCCCTTATCTGTAAAAGGGAAACAAAAGCAGAGCCTGTCTCACAGATAGGTGTGACAGAAGGTCTAAATGAGCTAATATAGGCAGGGTCTAAAACTTGCCTGGTACCGAGTCCCGATAGCCAGTTCTTGTCAATATTGGCATGACAAAGAGAAAGGTACAGAGGACATCAGGGAGAGGGCAGGAAGCCAGATATAAAACTGACAACCTCTGAGAGCTGCAGTATGCCTTTTGTAACATGAGCAGATCAAAACAGAGAATCCCAGGGCCCCTTCTAGCAGAACAGCTGCGGGCTAGAGGTGCCTCCTAGTGGATACTTAGTAAGTACCCTGAGAGCCAGGCACAGGGCACTGGAAGCAGTCAGAATTTCTCCTGCTTTGGACATTCGTGAATTAGAGAGAAAGGGAAGATACAGTTTCACTTGGATTCACAGGAGGTTTGACATCTCACAGCCAAGGGCATCCGCTGAGAACAGCCAGGGTGGTCCCCATGATCTGGCAGGCCTCTCCCTTTGCTCTCCTCCCCACGCCCTCCATGCCACCGGCTCCATCTGTGGGCCCATTTTCCTCTTCTATTTGTAACTGCCACTGAAAGCCTGTGGTTTTGCACACACATCTGCTCTCTTGGCCAGAGGAACTACCGGGCCAACAGCATATGCTGGCTGGAACTTTCAGAGGGCTATGGGCCAAGGCTTTCGGGAACATACCCTGTCCAGTCACACTCAGGTCAGGACAGGACGCTGGATGACACATGAAGAACGCTGAAGCAAAGCTGGAAATCCCTTGGACAGTGACTCAGGGACAGCAGGCAGGGAAAAAACAGGCCAGCAAGCAGTCCGTCATTGTGCAATGCAGTCCCTCCTCCTGGCCACAGATCAGGGGTGGCTCTGGCCACAGACATCACCTTCACACTGGGCTTAGCTGAAAAGGATGGTGTCCAGCTCACAACCTTCCAGCACTCACAAGTCAGAACAGTGACCGTTATGAAAAACAGAGAAATGACCAAGCAAATTCAGAGGGGACCCAGGGTCTATCTTGTGTTGCCTTACTCTTGACCGCTTCTTGCCTTCTCCTTTCTTCTCAACTCCAATTAAGAAAAAAAGGACGGGGTGGGGGGGTAGAAACAAGCCCTTGGAACAACCTGGATGCTAATTTCAACAGTGGGTTCAGTGAGCCCTGGCCAGCAGCCCTCAGCAACTTCCAGCTCAGCTACCCTGTGTTCCTAGGGCTGAAAATACCAGAGCATCTGACAAAGCAGCTGCAGTTAAATTTAGCCCCGGCAAACCCAGGCAGTCTGGGAGCCAGAAGCAGCAGAGTAGACCCACTCACAGGTATGAGAGCCTCCAGCTATACGTAACACCAGTGTGAGTAGGGCAAAGGCGGGGAGTTGGAGTGTGGTCAGGTTCAAGGCCCAAAGGTAGGTCTCCTCTTGCAGCAGCATTGCCAGGACCCAACAGCCCAGCGCTGCCGTCAGCAGGTACCAGGCAGGTGTCAGAGATGAGTGTAGCATAAAAATGGAAAGGAAAGAAAAGGGCGGACACTGTGTTGAACTGCAGGGTGATATCCCATCGAAATCCACTGAAATTTAGACTTTTAAAAGACACTGTGTTAGCCAAATAAAATCCCGCATTAGATCTGCAGACCTTCAGTGTGACACCTGGGTCCACCTGCATGGAGTGGGCAACCCCACAGCTACCATTTCACCATCAGCCATTCATTCTTTGTTTCTTCAGTCTCCTGTTAAAATGCAAACAGACCAAGGGCTTTAAGATTTCTTACCTAACTCGGTTATTCTGATGGATCCCTTTAAGAAACAAAGGATTTACAACAAAGGATAATAAATTAATTGGTAAGTAAGCATTTATTACTATGTTCAGAATCAATTAAATGTTAGCTGTGTCAAGTAGCAATTGTTCAATGCAAAGAACATTTGGCTTAGGGTTGGATAGGCTTGAGTCTAAACCCTGGCTTTGACACCTACTAGGTGGGAAATTAATTAACTTCCCTAAGCTTCAGGGTCTTCTTCGGTAGAATAGAAATAACATGTCTACCTTGAATGGCTACGGAGACCCGGCTATGGAGATTTAGTGAAGTAACAGGACAGTGTTGAACCCGAGATAATTTATGCACAGTAAATATTGTATGAACTTTAATCATCTGAGAGCCAGGTTCTGTAAGGTAGAGACAAAAGTGGGAGGGGAGGAAGGTGGTGGGACAGCTTCTCATCCACGTGAGCTTTCCTGGAGCAGGGTGCCGCCCCAATTTAGATAGAAGGCTTCTGAGCCACATGGGGCCACACTGCCCTCCAGCGTCCATTTGCCACACTGCAGCCACACATAAGCTTAATTGCCCCTTGCCTTTCTTCTGCCATTTGAGGTAACGCAATGTGAAGCCAGCAGACCTACTTCACCATTATTTCTACTCCATGTGAGCCCCTCACACAGTCTTGTGCAGAGCTAGGTGGCTATGGAGGGTAATGTGAGACAGTAATTCCCTAGTTTGTCCCATCACCCAAGCAAGCTGCCTGCGGGGGGGAGGAGGGGGGATTTGTTTAGCCTCTCTAACCCAGTGTTTACCAGATTTCTATCCCTGACAGTGCACTCAAATACCCTGGAGGGATTTAAAAATGAATAGCCACTAGTACACAACACCCTACTCCAGACCTACAGAATCAGAATCTCGGCAGGGGGACTGGAAAATCCCTATGAAAAGAAAAAAACTCAAGGGATTCCAAATTCAGCCCATTTTGAAAACACATTGCTTTATCCCTCCCTTATTGTGCTGCCTCCAGTTGTCTCTTGGGTCTGTCTTGGCTTTGTAAATAATACAAGCAAGAAAAAGTGCTCCCTGCACTGAAAATTAGTATTCATGTGGAGCTGAAAAAGTAAGGGGTAAATAGCCAGGTGAGAGGGAATAGACTGAGAACAAGAAAAAAAGAGAGACCAAGAAACACACAGAAAGGTGGAAAGAGGGGAGGAAAACAGGCATGTGTGGGCTTGCGCACACATGCGTGCACATACACACACACAGAAAGATGGGGGAGAAAGGAAGTGAGAGAGGAAGAAGGAAGGCACATTTCATGACTGTGCCAACGTTTTGGTATGGCAAGAGATGACCTAAACCGAATCAACGGATGAGTCCTAGATAAAAACCTTCCCAGTCTAGGCATGGAGTTATCTACAACATGCAAAAGATCTTACATATTGGCAAAGATACAAACACTACAACAGAGAAATGGGTAAGACACGAAGAGATAACCCAAATAGCCAACACATGAAAAGGTGGGTGAGTTCACTAGTGGTTTGGGAAGTGCAGATCATTACTTTATACCTAGGAGGTTGGCAAAAATCAGAAAACCATGTCCTTATTGCTCAATAGGATGTAGGAGAAATGATTTCTTTAAATCTTGATGGTAAAAATTTACATTGTCATATAACTTTGAAAAACTGACAACATCTAATGAGATTTACCACTCATCGTTCAATCTACCCAATCCGTTCCGGGGACTTGAGGCCCTAGAGATTAAAAACACCAGTACATGATGATGTATGTTCAAAAATGTCAATCACAGCAATGTTCATGGTAACAAAAACACTGGTAACAAAAACGAAGTCTGTAATAGAGTATTATTGAATAATGTTGATACATCTAGCCCACTTAATATAATTTTATATACAATTATAAAGAATGAATAAAAGTCCTAGCACAGTTGGAATTTAAGGGATTAGGCACTGTGGTATAAAAACAAGAAGGCAAAAAATGTTTATAATATTACTGTTTTTGTAAAACAAACAATGACAGAAACTCCTGGGGTGGGTGTGTGTGTGTGTGCGCGCGCACGCACGCTCACAGGATGACATGCAGCCAGTGTACACTGATAGAGCCACACTGAATGTTTCAGCTGTCATTCTGATTGATTCACACTGTACCATACTACTGCTGAATATTTTGGGTTTTTTAAAATTTTTTAATAGTTAATTTATTTTTGAAACAGAGACAGAGTACGAGTAGGGGAGGGGCAGTGAGAAAGGGAGACACAGAATCTGAAGCAGGCTCCAGGCTCTGAGCTGTCAGCACAGAACCCGACGCAGGGCTCGAACCCACAAACCACGAGATCATGACCTGAGCCGAAGTAGATGTTCAACCGACTGACCAACCCAGGCGCCCCTGTTGCTACATATTTTGAATGGCACTCCTGTATATATGTGTTCATGCTATTGTATATAAGTACATAACAAATATGGAGAAGAAACCAGATAGGTACTACTAGATTGTTAACGTAGATTAACAAGGAAGGAAAAGGGGGCTTCTGCGGGTAGAGCTGGGGGAGAAAAGGTGGGGGGGCCAACCTAATAAGAAGAAAAAGAAACAGGTAAAAAATGGGTAACAAACATAATTATGCTGTGCACTTATGTAAAATTATGTATATGTTTTTACACATACAGGATCTCTTAAAATATAACTGTTAAGAGCTTATTAGTCAAATATTATTATAATAATGGTGTGTAACACACCATACCCAAAACCTCAGTGACATACAAAAAAGGCATCTTTTTCTCACTCATAGATGTATGGAATGGCAGGCATGACTCTTTCAGGCTGTAGGGCAGCTCCCTGTGACGCTCATTCTGAAACCAGAACTATCTGGGGCATGTTCTTCTCATGGATAATGACAGAGGCACAAGAGGTCAAGCTAATCCACGCAAGCACATTTAAATCTGCTCATGGACTGAGGTCAGCATCATGGAGGCATAAGATGCCCTCTTTTTTTGTCCTACTTTTTAACAACTTATTAGGCATCTATCCATGAAGCGAAGTGCCTCTGTGGGAAGTGTGGGATCCAGCACCTTATATGAAGGGACCCAGAAGGAGTCTCGCCCACCTGTGCACCCAGTAATAGGCAGATAGACCTAGTCTAGACTGCAAAACCAGCAAGAGCCAGTGAATCTGCCCCAACCCCTCTAGGCTGTTGTCGGGAAAACCTAGAGGGTGCTGACTTGGACAGAAACCTACAACAAAGGAGACTTTGAAGAAGTCCAGCCCTCCCAACGGGATTTCGGCATGCCTCTGGGGATAAAAATACAGATTTCAACACGCTGGAGAAGAGGAGTTGTGCCAGCACTGCACAAGGCGACACTGCGGAGGGCTGACCTAGCCAGTGGTAACCTCTCCCACAGGATAAAGGAAGAACGGGGAGTGCGTGTCCCGCTTCCTCGGCCACGCTGGATACTGCTGGAGAAACCCATTTCCACGTAGCAGCACGCAGAGTACTGAGAAGGGACCTCCGTGACTGGGGGGAGGGGGGAGTTCTGGGAAGAGGCAGGTAAGAATACCAAAGGGCATTAAAGCAAGGGGGCTCCTGCTGACAGTGCTCAGGACTTGAGCAGGAAGCCTGCCCACAGCCTCTGGGAGAACCTTACCTGCGGACCTGCCCACTGGCCCAGGGGCACCCCCAGCACCCGGAGTGCCCCACCCACACGTGCCCTAACTCTGAAGCCGGCTCCTGTGTGTAGTCTAGAGTGCAGCGGCAAGAATCCGGTATGTGGCTAGCTCTCAGAAAAACGGGTCGGCAGAGGGAGGGAGAAACTGCAAGCTTCACCTGTAGCGCCATCTTCTGGACAACTAGAGAGAGGTTTCCGGCAGCCATTCTGGCGAGTTGTAAGAGCCAGGGAAGATCTACACGCCTAAGAATGCTGCCACAAGAGGGAGCAGGAAGCATGGAGCAGGTGCGTTGATACAAGGTTGAGGATAAACCTCAGATTTAACAGAACCAAGGAACAATATATCGCACCTGAAGGCTGGTAGTAAAGATGCGAGGAGCTGTGGGGTACCTCAAATGCAAAAGAAGCCACACGAAACTATAAGGAACATAAAAGAATCAAGAAAGAATGTCATCACCAAAGACAATAATCTTCCAATGAGCAAATTCAACGGCACAGAATTTTCTGATCTAGCTGATAAAGAATTAAAGAACTTGAGGAAACTCAATGAGCTACAAGAAAACAGACAATTCAAAGATGTCAAGAATACATAAACAAAATAAGAAATTTAACAAAGAGACAGAAATCATAAGAAGAGAACCAAACAAATTCTGGAGCTGAAGAATTCAATGGATAAAATGAAAAAGTACACCACAATAGAAAGCGTCAGTGGTAGAGTAGACCAAATTGGAAGACAGAGTAAGCTAGCAGATAGCAAGTTTTAAACAGCCCAATGAGAGGAGAAGAATGAAAGAACAAAGAAAGACTACAGGACCAATGGAACTCCATCAAACATACAGATATTAGAATAATTGGGATTCTAGAAGGAGAAGAGGGGGAGAAGGGCCAGAAAGTTCATTTAAAGAAATAAGAGCTAAGAAATCCAAAGCCTGGGGAAAAACCTGGACATCCAAGTTCATGAGGCTAACAGAACACCCTAGTATTTCAGTGCAAAAACACCTTCTCCAAGACACTTTATAATGAGAATGCAGAAATCAAAGGTAAAGACAATTCTTAAGGCAGCCAGAGAAAAAAGAATGTAGCTTATAAATAAACAAAACAAAACAAAACCCAAACCATCAGCCTATCAGTGGATTTCTTAGCAGCAACCCCTATAGGCCAGGAGCATGGAATGAGATATTCAAAGTATTGACAAAAAAAACCCTGCCAGCCAACAGAAATAAGCTATCCAAAGTTATCCTTTATATATTTCATATATAAGATATTTAAAAATTATATATATAATCTTATGATTATATATATAATTTTATATACATATATTTGAAATAGACTTTCCCAAACAACAAAAATTGAAGTTCATTACCAACAGACCTGCCCTGCAAGACATACAGAAAGGAATTCTTCAAGCTGAAGTAAAAAGATGCAAAGTAGTGGTATGAAAACAATGTGTTATATAACATATTGGCAAAGGTAAAAATACAGTCAGGTTTAGAAAACGAATTCTCTAATATGATGATATGTTCACCACTTAAGTACAGTACAAAGGTTAAAGAGAAGCTTAGGGGTGCCTGGGTGGCTCAGTTAGTTAAGAGTCCGACTTCGGCTCAGGTCATGATCTCACGGTTTGTGGCTTCAAGCCCGCGTTGGCCTCTGTGCTGACCGCTAGCTCAGAGCCTGGACCCTGCTTCAGATTCTGTGTCTCTTTCTCTCTCTGCCCCTCCCCTGTTCACGCTCTGTCTCTCAAAAATAAATAAAATGTAAAATAAATAAATAAATAATTAAATAATTAAAAATAACTATACTACAATTTTAAGACAAATACACAATATAAAAAGGAAATTCTGACATCAAATATATAAAAAGGGGAGAGGAAAAGGATGAAGCTTTGTATGCAAAGTTGCTATCAGCTTAAAATGGACTATTTTATGTTTTATGTAAGCCTCATGCTAAGCACAAAGCAAAAACCTAGACTACATTCATAATAGATAAACAGTGGGGAAACAGAACATATCATCACACACACACAAAAAAAACCCCACCAACTTACAAAGGTAGACAGAAACAGAAAAAGAGAACTACAAAATAGCAATAAATAAGATGGTAAGAATAAGTTCATATTTCAAAACTCACTCTAAATGTAAATGGATTGGATTCACCAGTCAAAATACACAGAATGGCTAGATGGACACGAAAACAAGCCCCAACTATAAGCTTCTGACAAGAGACTCGCTTCTGATTTAAGGGTACACATAGGCTGTAAGTTAAGTTATAGAAAGATGTATCCATGCAAGTGGAAACCAAAAGAAAGCTTTTATTTATATGAGACAAAATATTCTTTAAGCCAAAAATAAAAATAAAAAACAGTAATATGAGACAAGAAGGTCACTATATAGTGATAAAGGGGTTAATTCATCAAGAAGATGTTAACAATCATAAATAAATATACACCCAATGACAGAGCACCTGAATATATTAAGCAAATACTAACAGATCTGAAGGGAGAAGTATAATACAATAATATCAATACCCCAGAAACACTGGACTTGAACATACATTAAACCAAGTAGACCTAACAGACATTTACACAACACTCCATCCAACAACAGTGAAATACATATTCTTTTCAAGTGCACAGTGAACATTACCTGACATAGATCATACAATAGGTAATAAAACAAGTCTTAAGAAGATTGAAATCATAACAAGTTTCTTTTCTGACCACAATGCTATGAAACAAGTCAACAAGAGAAAAGCTAGAAATTTTATAAGCATGTAGAAACTGAACAACCAATGGGTCAAAGAAGAAATCAAAAAGAAAATTAAAATTATCTCAAAACAAGTAAAAATGGAAATAAAACACACCAAACCTATGGAATGCTACAAAAGCAGTTCTAAGGCAGAAGTTTATACCAATAAATGCTTTTTAAAAAAATGTTTGTTGGGGCACCTAGGTGACTCAGTCAGTTAAGTGTCCGACTTTGGCTCAGGTCATGATCTAGCAGTTCATGGGTCTGAGCCCTGTGTCAGGCTCTGGGCTGACTGCTCAGTGCCTGGAGCCTGCTTTGGATTCTGTGTCTCCCTCTCTCTCTGCCCCTCCCCCACTCATGCTCTGTCTCTGTCTCAAAAATAAATTAACATTTTTAAAAAAGTAAAGTCCAGGGCACCTGGGTGGCTCAGTCGGTTAAGCATCCGACTTCAGCTCAGATCATGATCTTGCTGTTCGTGGGTTCAAGTCCCGCATTGGGCTCTGTGCTGACACCTCAGAGTCTTGAGACTGCTTGGGATTCTGTGTTTCCCTCTCTCTCTGTCCTTCCCCCACTTGTTCTGTCTCTCAAAAAGTGAATAAATGTTTCAAAAATTTTTTTAAAAAGTAAAGTCCACGCTAATGAGAAAAATGTTCATTTATTTTGAGAGAGAGAGAGCTGGAGAGGGGCAGAGAGCGGGGAAGAGAAAATATCAAGCAGGCTCTGTGCTGTCAGTGTAGTGCACAACGTGGGGCTCAAAATCATGAATGGTGAGATCATGACCTGAGCCAGAATTAAGAGTTGGTCACTTAACTGACTGAGCCACCCAGGTGCCCCACCAAAAATGCTTTTACTAGGAAAACAGAAAAATCTCTAACAACCTAACTTTATACTTCAAGGAACTGGAAAAAGAACTAAGCTCAAAGTTAAGAGAAGGAAGGAAATAATAAGATCAGAGCAAAAATAAATGAAATAGAGAACAGAAAAACAACAGAAAAGACCAACAAAACTAAGCGAGTTTTTTGATGAACAAAGTTGGCAAACTTTTAGCTAGACTAACAAAAAAAGTAACAAACAAAACAAAGAGGGAGAGAAGACTCAAATAAAATCAGAAGTGAAAGAGGAGATATCACAACTAGAGAAATACAGAGAATCATAAATTATGAACAATTATATGCCAATAAATTGGGCAACCTAGAAGAAATGGATAAACTCTTAGAAACAATACAACCTACCAAGATTGAATCAGGAAGAAATAAAAAATATAAACAGACCAATAATGAATAATGAAATTGAATCAGTAATCAGAAAACCTCCAACACAAAAAAAGCCCAGGACCAGATGGCTTCACTGGCAAATTCTACCAAATATTTAATGAAGAATTAATGCCAGTTCTTCTCAAACTCTTCCAAAGAATTTTTTTGAAAAGAAACACTCTCAAATTCAGTTTACAAGGCCAGTGTTATCCTGAAGCCAAAGCCAAAAAGGATACTACAAAAAGAGCAACTATAGACCAATATTCCTGAGGAGCATGGATGCAACATTCTCAACAAAATATTTGCAAACCAAATTCAACAGCACTTATTAAAAGGATCATACACACCTTCATCAAGGGGGATTTATCCCTGGGATGCAAGGATGATTTAACATATACAAATCAATAAATGTAATACACCACATTAACAGAATGAAAGATAAAAATCATGACTATCTCTATAGATGCAGAGAAAGCATTTGACAAACAAAATCCTTTCATTATAAAACCCTCAACAAATTGGGTATAGAAGGGACATACCTCAACATAATAAAGACCATATGCGATGAACCCATAGCTAACATCATACTCAATGCTGAAAGACTGAAAGCACTTCCTTTAAGATTAGGCACAAGACAAGGGTGCCCACCCTCACCATTTTTACTCAACGAAGTACTGGAAGTCCTAACCAGAGCAAATAGGCAAGAAAAAATTAAAAGGCATCCAAACTGGAAAGGAAGATATAAAGTTGTCATTACGTGCAGTTGGTATGATCTTATATGGAGAAAATCCTAGAGACTCACCCAAAATACTGTTGGAACTAATCAAATTCAGTAAAGTTGGACATAACAATCCACATGCAGAAATCAGTTGCTTTTCTATACACTAACAATGAAAAATATTTCTTAAAACTATCCCACTCACAAGAGCATCTTAAGTAATAAAATACTTAGGAATAAATTTAACCAAAGATCTGTATAATGAAAATAAGACTCTGATGAAAGAAACTAAAAATGACACAAATAAATGGAAAGACATGATGTGTTCATGTTTTGTAAGAATATTGTTAAAATGTGCATACTACCCAAAACCATCTATAAATTCAAATTAATCCCTATCAAAATTCCAGTAGCATTTTTCACAGAAATAGAAAAAACAATCCTAAAATTTGTATGGAACCTCAAAAGACACCCAACAGCCAAAGAATACTGACAAAGGAAAACAAAGCCAAAGGCACCATTCTTCCTGATTCCACACTATACTACAAAGCTAAAGTAATTAAAACAATATGGTACTGGCATAAAAATAGACACGAAGACCCATGGAACAGAATAGAGAGCTCAGAAATAAACTTACATATATGTAGTCAACTAATATTTGACAAAGGAGCCAAGAATATTCAATGGGGAAAGGATAGTCTATTCAACAAATAATAGTCTGTTCAACAAACTGTAAAACTCCTAGAAGAAAACACAGAAAAGAAGTTCCTTGACACTGGTCTTAGCGATGACTTTTTGAAAGGACACCAAAAACATAAGCAACAGAAGAAAAATAAACTGAGATGACATCAAACAATAAAGCTTCTGCACAGCAAAATAATTGACAAAATGAAAAGTCAACCTACAAAATGGAAGAAAATATTCACAAATCATGTATCAGATAAGAAGCTAATATCCAAAATATGTAATGAATTCACACAACTCAATAACAGGAAGAAACAACCCTATCTTAAAATGGGCAGAGGAACTGGATAGAGTACAAATGGCCAAGAAACACGTGAAAAGGGGCTCAACATCATTAATCATCAGTGAAATGAGAATCAAAACCACAATGAGATAAAACTCCATGCTTGTAAAAATGGCTATCATCAGGAAGACAAGAGATAACAAGTATTTGCAAAGATGTGGAGAAAAGGAAACTTCTGTATGCTGTTGGTGGGAATATAAATTGGTGTAGCCACTAGGGAAAGCAGTAGGGAGGTACCTCAAAAAATTAAGCAAAATTGCTATATGACCCAGAAATCCCACTTCTGGGATTAGATTCATATTCAAAGGAAATGAAAACAGGACATCAAAAAGGTATCTGCTCCCCATGTTCACTGTAGAATTATTCATAATAGCCAAAATATAGAAACAACCTAAGTGTCCATCAATGGCTAGATAAAGAAGATGTAATATGTGTGTATACATATATGTACACACACAATGGAATGTTATTCAACCATGAGAAAAAGGGAAATCCTGCCATGTGTGACAACATGGATGAAATGAGGCCATTATGCTAAGTGAAATAAGTCAGAGAAAGACAAATACTGCATGTTCTCATATGTGGAATCTGAAAAAGGCAAACTCATAGAAATAAAATAGAATGGTGGTATAGTGTAAACCCTGACCGTTGAGTTTTTTCCATTCTTTTTTGTACAGCAAGTGTCTGACTTAAGTTTTGGTGGCCAACTCATCCATGTCCAAGTGGCATCTACTTCAAAGATGGCTATCTCAAATAAATACACTGTCAGCCACAGGACTAGATAAAGAGGACACCTCCCTACACTGAGGCTCCTTTGTTTTAGAGTTCCTGATGGATTTTGCTAACTACTGGGGCCACTTATTTTTCCTCTTCATGCACTTTAAATTCACCAATAAAAAGTGAGCTCATGAAACCCTAGGCCCCCACCCTATACTCTAATAAAAGCAGAACCCCATTCCTGTGTGCTTGGGCTGTGTGTGTGTGTGTGTGTGTGTGTGTGTAGCCTCAGGTGGGCTGTGTAATTTCCAAGTCCTGTAAGTATTGAACCTCCTTTTTCCTAAATTTCCTGAATGGTTATTGCTGAAGGGCATCTTACAATGGTAAGAACCACAAGAGTTAATCCAGCCACGATACTGGTTATTGACAGATGGACACCAAAACAGAAAAATTGCCTTAGTTAGCAGGAATGCATAACTGGCCTTTCAAATAACCAAAGGGAATGCCCTTTAGCTGTAACTTGCTTAGTAAGCACCTAACTCAGATGGGTAACACCATCTGGGAAATGAGCACTGCCTGCTGGGGGTCTGTGGGATGGCCATGTGCTGTGGCATATTGCCTCTGTCATGTGTTGTGTTGCCTGCAGTATCCTACTCAGAAGGCCACAGCTGCCATAATAATCCAACAATCTCCCCTGAGCAGCATGATCAAGGGCATATAGTCTAATAAGACGATTAGGCTACTAATTATAAAGGCGTTCATTGGCTGTTAATGGGTGTGAGGGTCTTTCATTCCTCAAGGCCAAGAAGAGCTGAGGATTATGGACTGGATTGCAAGGCTATTGTCACCAGACAAGGAGAGGCTCCGGGCCAAAGGCATGAGGTGAAGATTCCTGAAGCTGAGGAGGATGGGAGACCCCTGTCTAACCACTGAGTCTGTGTGTCATGCCCAGACTACATGTTCTAACCCAGAAAAGCAGAGTGGCCTTCCAAATGGAAGCAAATGGCACCACCAGAGAGAAAATACAACAGAGGCCTATGGTCTGTAGCACCACTTCACTCACTGCTTCCCTTGGTCCCCTGACCCAATGGGATTTTATGGGTCCAATCCCTGGTGTGATGTTGCTAAAACAATTAATGGACAAATATAAATGTCCTCAACAGCTGGCACCAGCACCTCCTAAGACTCTGAAGAGGTACCCCAGCTTCTTAATGCCAACCCCATGAGCTCCCTGAGCGCTGCTCAGTGCCATGCATACTATGCCAAGACTCTAGTTTATGCTCCAGAGGACTCAGAACTTTTCCCTACGACCCAGTGCATATCATACAAGTTGGGGTGGACCCCAATCCAAGGTGTCTCTCTTGAGACACCCTGGAAAAGAAACTGATCACCTATGAAGAGGGCTCACACTGACATCATCCCACATTTTCCAGTAACGACACATAAGATTAAGGTAAAAGAAGAAAATCAAGAAGTAGAAACTGAGATTAAAAAAAAAACAAAACTACCTTACCTGAAAATTCAAACCGTTCTTAAAGATTTCACGTAGGAAGAAGGACAGAGGGAAGCTAACTGGCTATCACAGGGTTTTTTTTGCTTGTTTGAAATGAGCTCTGAATTGTTATTCATGGCAGCCAAAATGTATCAACTGGCTGATATCTCTAAAGACCCTAAAATCCATAGCTTTCTTAAAGAAACCCACCCAGGCTATATGCTCATTTTCTCTGAGATACCATAGATCCTGAGCCCCTAGGCTTTCCCATGAATGGGGCAGCTCTAAAAAATGTTTCATAAGGTGTCCCTGCTGTTCCCAAGGGAAAAGCTGACATGGTAATCAAGGCATCTGGAGAGGATGAAGGGGGAGAAGGGAAGGCAAAGGGCCCAGAGCCACCAATATTTGAACACTGAATTGAATCCCTGTCCTAACCTGGACATTTGTTGTCTGGGGCTGTGTCCATCCTTCCATCGTAATGATCACTAACTACTAAGGCTCACAGGAAGTGGAAAACATTAGATGAGGCCATCTCCTGGTGCACAAAATTCACGTGGTTCAATAGCTTGATCACATCCATGACCACAGTGACCCAAATGACCCCTCTTCGTTTCTAACCCCGAAGAAACCCCATTTGACCCTGAGCCCAGAGAATTATTCTTGACAAGGTGTTCTCTCTAATGGCTGGGTGGCACTACTACACTTTAATTGGGACTGCCCAAATCATCAAAAGGCACTAAAACTCCTAGGAGAAAACTTTCTGTTCCTTAAAGATGTAAATCTTATTGTGTCTTTGAAATGTAAACACCCAGGTACTAATTAAAACTGCCCACAATCCCCTGAGACTGAAGAAGAAGAACGGATGGAGAAGCCTTTTAAAATACCAAGTGCTATAAAACTCTCTTATGCAAGATCTAGCCCACCTTAATCTAGGACAAATACAGATCTTAAAAATCTTCTCCACAAGTATTAGTAAAAAGTTTTAGGCACTGGATTGGGTAACCTTAACTTCTTCTGCCTGCCAGACATAATTTGAATTAAAATGTTATTTATAAATTAGTGGGGCGCCTGGGTGGCTCAGTCTGTTAAACATCCAACCTCAGCTGAGATCATGATCTCACAGTTCATGGGTTCGAGCCCTGCATCAGGTTCTCTGCTGTCAGTGCAGAGACAATTTTGGATCCTCTGTCTCCCTCTCTCTCTTTGCCCCTCTGCTCCTCTCTCACAAAAATAAAAATAAAACATTAAAAAATTTTTTAATGTTATTTATAAACTACTGAGTTTTATATTGTTATACCTGATTCACAGCTAAAAGTTCGAAATTAAAAGCCATAGGGTCTGTATTCTATATGCATGTTTATGTATGTGTATAAATGTATATTGTATATATGTGATTTTTTTTCCTCTCTACCTCTGGATGGTATTGCCAAATTTAATTTGTAAAACACCTCTAACTGGCTTAAAGAAAAATAAGCACTTATCAAATTAAATATTTCTTTTTTATTTTTTTAATGTTTTTTATTTATTTTTGAGAGTGAGAGAGAGAGACAGCGTGAGCAGGGGAGGGTCAGAGAGAGAGGAAGACACAGAATCAAAAGACAGTCTCCAGGCTCTGAGCTAGGTGTCAGCACAGAGCCCAACGTGGGGCTCGAACCCAGAAACCACGAGATCATGACCTGAGCTGAAGCCGGATGCTCAACCGACTGAGCCACCCAGACACCCCTCAAATTAAGTATTTCTTAACTCTCAGAAATGTAATGGAAACTAACCCAAATGTTTTTCAAGTTTGCATGACCTAGGAGAATCATTGGTAAATAAAAGCTAAAGTGTGTTGGTCTAATTAAAACAGGCACATCTTCAGAGTTATCAGCATTAAATATAATGGGGACATACAACTTTTACTCTACCTGGGTTTATTACTCAAGTAAGCTCATGCTCTCTCTGTTGCAAAAAAAAAAAAATTATCAG
Source organism: Cryptoprocta ferox (assembly GCA_028646485.1). Lineage (NCBI taxonomy): Eukaryota > Metazoa > Chordata > Mammalia > Carnivora > Eupleridae > Cryptoprocta > Cryptoprocta ferox. The sequence goes on along the minus strand of CM053559.1, from coordinate 39,899,991 downwards.
TAAGAAAAATAACTTAAGGTGATGGCTGGCTCTTTTAATGTCTCACAATATTTTCATGAGTCATCTAAATGTAATTGCTACGAGGAGGAAATTAAATAAATGTAAGGGAAATAAAAGCTGTTAAGTAAACTTTTCAACAATTATGTATTATGATATGTCTACTTAAATAGGTTCCCAAATCTCTTTGGTAATTTACACCCTTAGTGTTTTGCTAAGTTAAATGATGGAAATTCATTAAAAGTCTAGATCATTTCCCAACAAGACAAAATACTGAAACATTAATTGCTAAACAAGCTTGTCTACTTCTGATATAAACTTCAGAGAAATATGATAGCTCATGTATGGACAATCTTCATGCCTGTTGTTGTGTAGGCCACTCAAAATGATCACCAGAGACATTGAAACTGCAGACCAGGAAAATCTATCAGATTGCCATTATGTGCCCTCACTCCATTTGAAGATGCTTCCTGCCCAACATCTAGAAATCTTCTTGATTGCCTGCCTTTAGAACTCAGAACCTGGGATTGTAACTTGTTCTGATCATTATGCTTTGTGTTTTGGTTTTGGTTTCCATAGAAATGCCTCATCTTCGATACCTGATGCAAATACTTGCACCAAATAGGCCTAACTTTGGGAGCCCACCTGCATCACCACCTCCTGAAAGAAGACACAACCTTTAAGTGAACTGACCTATCCTCAGTGCTAAAAGACCACTTTGACGCAATATGGGAATGGGACAGTCTACCAATTCAGGACAGGTTAAATTTATACCAAATGGCCCAAGATGTTAAAATATTTTCCAACAGTACCCAAATTTTTGAAGAGATTCCTAGGGTCCCTGATACCACAGACTTAGTTTCACTGCAGGAAACTTTCAAGTTTGGGACAATATCTATAGACTGGATTTCAGACTATTGCCTATATAATTATTCTAAGATTTCCTACCATATTCCTATTTAGATATATACTTTCTGGGTTACAAATTGCCCCATTCCTGATGTTCAGCATATCAGCTACCCAGGCTGTTAATGTCTTCACCATTAACTCATATGCCTTGGCATCAGAGTAGACTGTCGTGTAGACTCTTGATGATTTTTTTTTCTTTTTGTAATTTCAAGTGTCTGACTTAAGCTTTTATTGTCAAGGTGTCCACTTCCCAGAGGCATTCACTTAAAAGATGGCTATCTCGAATAAACACATTGCCAGCTACATCACAAGATGAACAGCCAGGAAACTTCCTGCCATTGAGGCTCCTTGACTTTAGCTTGGTTGATTTCTATATGACCATTTAAGCCACTTGTTTCTTCTCTTCCTGAGATTTAAATTCCTGTTCTTATGTTTTAAATCCACCAATAAAGAGTGAACCTCCAAAACCCTAGGACCCCACCTTCCATCCCAATAAAAAATACCCGAAGGCTTGTATACACTCTCCACCGACAACCCCACTGTGTGGCCCCAGGTATGCTATGCAATTTCCAGGCCCTGTAAGTAATGAACTGTTTCTCCCCTGTAAGTAAAGAAACTGTTGTTTATTTATGGTTATTACTAAAGAGCATCTTGAAATCATTAAAATCACAAGGGCTAGTCCAGCCACAACACTGGTTACTGACAGGCTGAGACCAGCACAAAACAGGTGGTTACCAGGGGTTTGGTGGGGGAGGGGATGGAGAAATGAGGGAGATGCTGTTTAAGGGCACAAACTTGCAACCAGTAGATAAATAAGTTCTGGAGATCTAATGCACAGATGAGTGATTATAGTCAACAATACTGTATTACAAACTTCAAACTTCTAAGAGATGAGGTCTTAATTGTTCTCACCGCAGAAAAAGAAAATTATGTCATGGGATTGAAGTGTTACCTAATGCCACAGTGGTCATCATATTGCAATATATAAACATATCAAATCACCATACTGTACACCTTAAACTTATGCAATGTTATAGGTCAGTTATATCTCAATACAAAAATAATCTAAATTTTTAAAAAAATAGAAACAAGAAAAAAACCTCTGCACAGACATGCACATTTCACTGCCCAAAGAAAGTTACATGGCCAATCCAAAATTAGTGGGATAAAGAAATATACTCTTCCATGAGGGTGTGAGGGATATGGGGAGAAAGAGTAGGAATGAAGGACATACTTGCTAAATAAAAAGGTCATGTGGGAAGCCAGGCATGAGAAGATGTTCTCACCTTGGAAAACACTCAGGAATGACAAAGGAAGAGACTGAAATGATGATGATAAAGGCTTGTTGTACAAATGGCTTAGTGAGAGTTAAAGAGCACAGAGAGCGTTTTCCTGTTCCCAATGGAAGAGAGACTTGTTGAAGGAAGAGTATAACTAGTGCAGCATTCATTGAAATACAAAACGTGCATACTTTTTGATCTACAATTTATCTCCTAGAATGGCATCTGTCTGTGACTATACTAAGCAAATCACATAAAGTAAAGCAGTGTTTACAGTAGGAAATAAAAATGGGACATAACCCAAGCATCAGGACACTGTTAAATAAATCATGCTCTAACCATGAAATGAGACATTCTGCAATTAACAAAACATACTCTACACATCCACACATTCAGAAAGATCTCCAAGATATGTTATTAAATTTTAAATAATATATCAAAGTTCAGAAAAATTACCAAAAAATACCAACAGGAAAAAAAAAAACCAACAACATAGGAAAGAAAACCCAAACTGTCAATATGAAAACATGGCTCAATCTCATCAGTAATTATAACATAAGAGACCATTTCACCCTCAGAAAATTGACAAAAATTACTTCTGATAATACCATGTGTTGGCAAAAATGTGGAATAGCAGGAGACCTTACATGTCAGCAATAGTATCATCCACAAGTATAAAAGGGACCTGCTTCACCAAGAGACAGCTGCTGATATAAAAGGGAGGAGACCTTTCATTTTCTTTTTTGATAAAATTATAATAATGTGGATAACACACAGGCTATGATTTTTAACAAAGTGCTTTAGAAAGGCTTTCATGATATCCAGGAGGAGAATCCAAAGCTATGTGCGTTGACAATGAGAACAATCAGGAGCATCTGCAGCTGGCTAAATAAACCAAGAGTTCAGATTGATTAATCAGCCAGTATCAGCCAAAAGGGGTGTACACTGGGTTTTTTCAATGTCCTGAGTGATGGAACAGACAGCCTATTCATCCATTGGCCGCATTTGTTATCCAACATAGTGCACATCCAACTGATGTATTGGACAAAGCAGGTAAAATGGATGTGTCCACACACAGCAAAACAATGTTACGGGCATCAGTGTAAAGCCAAGGGTTTAGGTACAAATTTTCAGTGGGATGAGTAAAGAATAGGAGGGATGTGGTTTATTAGTTTATATAAAGAAGAACTGGAAGGATTTTTTTCATTAGAAGATCACTGAGTCAACAGTATGATGTAGCTACCCCCTGCCTCCCCCTTTAAAAATGACTTATTGCAGAATAAGACACATTTACAAGACTTCAGAAGATGATAAGCTCATTAGATTATGTGAAATGCGATGTTCAGCTCTGGCTTCTGCATTTGAAGAAGGACACTGTAGCATTAGTTGTGTTGAGGATTTATGAAGCATTCACTCCTGGGACAACTGTACCCACACCCACACCCACGTTTTGTGCCATTTAATAGTTCTACCAGGGACTAAAATCCCCTCTCTATAAAAAGAAACTACAACCCAGAGAGAACATGGCAGTACAGTGTATAAAAAGCCAACCCAGAACTCAAACCCAGATCTCTAAATGTAAAGCCTTTGGAGCATGGCCAGAGAAAGGCCAAGCTAGAGAAGAATGTTCCAACAGCAAGGACCATTGGGAACACAACTCCTATAGCAGGCAGTCAACACATGGTACATTTCTGTGATTTTGGGAGTTGAACTGGGCCCAGAAGGCTGATTCAAGCAAGTCAAAAACTGGTTATGAAGACAGAACATAAAAATGAGAACTATAAACACCTTAAGAGTCATATGATGACTACTAATAGGTCATAAATAAACAGACATCTGGTGGAGACACTTACTACTGCCTCATCTAAGTCATCTGTGTTCTGTTTCACCACCTAGATTTTACTGGAGGTTCACCTTAGGCAAAGAACAAGCAGAAGGAATACTAGGGTCACTTTTGGCTTTAAGGCAGAACTCAAACTCAGAAAGGCTCAAAGTGAGGCAGCTAGGTAGACTGACCTTGAACTCTCCATTTATAATTACTCAGGTGTTTCCAAACCACTAGAGAGAGCAGCATAAGGAAAAGGTAATGCTAAAAGCTCTGGCAGGAAGTATCCAAGTCAGTTTCATGAGGCTGAATCCCAGGAATTTTCCTTTATCCGATGCAAAGGAGAAAGACACTTACTCTTTGAGGGAACGAGGCTCTGAGCCTAGAGCTAGGAGCACCATTTTGCCACCTCATGAGGAAGGTCTGCCTGGTAATAAAGGCCACACAGAGGAAAGCATTGCTGGGAGCTAGAGAGAGAGACTCTTAGGGTGAATGATACCTACATTTGTTATTTATTGCTGTATAATGAATTACCCCCAAAACATAGCACATAAAGCAACACATTGATGATCTCACAGTAGCTGAGGGTCAGGAATGCAGTGGGGCCTAGCTGGGTGGTTCTAGTTTAGCAGTTAAGATAATGACCAGGACTACAGTCTTCTCAAGGCTCCACTGGGCAAAGAGCTGCACTCACTTGGAGGTCCACTGGTCACAGGAGACCTTCCAAGCTCACTCATGTGGCCTTTCTCAGGTCTCAGGTTCTTGCGGGTTGTTGGCTGGAAACATTAGCCTCCTGGGCCTCTCCACAGGGCTCCTCACAACATGGCAGCTTGATTTCCCAGATCAAGAAGAGCTCTAGGACAGTGCAAGCAAGCAATGGCAAGCAAGGCTGAAGTCATAGTCCTTTCACAACCTAATCTCGGAAATGACACCCCCCTGCTCTAGCCATATAATACGTGTTGGAAGCAAGTCCCTAGGTCCAATGTACAATCAAGGAAAGGGGATTACACAGGGCATTAATACCAGGAGACAAGGATCACTGAGAACCATTTTAGAGACCGCCTAATGCAACATTATTTGAGCCCCTGGGGCCAGCCATGCCTGAACTTCCTGTTCTTTTCAGTTATGAGAGTTACTTCTCTTGGCTGAAATCAGTTTGAGTTGGGTTTCAGTCAAATCAGTTTGAGTTGGGTTTCAGTCAAATCATATGTAGCCCAGGGAATCCTTCACTAATATGTTAATATATACACTGAAAATAAACACCATCGTCCATAAAATCAAAGTGCAATGGGAGGTCATCAAAACAAGTTTTCCCTGGAGTGAATGTGTAAGCCAACTAATACTCTCAAATGTCCTGTGTGATCTTTGATGATATTTTTTGGGATTTATTCTGCCTGGATTTACTCTAGCAGTCTGATATTCTTCTCAGCTAATTTAGCATGCCTGTGTCTGTGTGAGAGCGTGCCAAACTCAGAATTTTACTGCCAAAAATGACAGTGAATAGAATTAGACCATCAGGAGTGCAATTAGTTTGACATGCTATTAACACCCCAACCATGAACACAGAAGGAAAAGCTTAAAAAAATGGAAAGTTAAAATAAAACTAAGTTTAGCTCGGTTAAAGGCAAACAATAAAATAACTCAAATTTGGTTTGTTTCCAATGCCTGTGAAAATAGTATCTATATACAAATGAAAATCTGACAATCACTTGCATAATTTTAACAGAAAGGCAACGTATCATGTGTCTAGGGCTGAGAAACTATTACATATACAGTACTGAGACTTGGGTATCTTCCCTTCTACACCCATCCTTAAATTATACACTAGTACCCCCATTATCTACAGTGTCCTTTCTGTGGTTTCAGTTATCCCCCGGCAAACCACGGTTCAAAAGCAAATTATCCTCTTTGTAACACAGTGCTCACTTTCCGTGGCTTCAAGCATCCCCTGTGGATAAGACGGGGAGGATTCTGCACCCAGTCAGGGAAGAGGATGTCACTGGTCTCTCAGACAACTCAAGCATGAGAAAACCGTCAGATCAATCAGGTTGCTTTAGAAAACATAATCTGTGTGATATTTTTTTCTAACGAAAAATTTCACTAATTATCTTTTTAACGAAACATTTTCACATGCACAGTGGTGTTCCACGTTCCTCTAAATCATGTATTGTCAGACTTGACTGTGCTTCTCAATCATCTAGGAGCTTGTTAAAACCCAGGTGGCTGGGCCCCACCCCCAGAATTTCTGATAAAGTGAGTCTGGGGGGAGGGCCTAGAATCTGCATATCTAGCAAGTTCCCAGGTGGCCCTGCTGGTGGGGACTGGGGAACACCCCTGAGAACCAGGCTCCTCCCATAGCTACTTGTAGGCTCAGGGCTCATTCCCACAGCCTATAGGGCTCTTACCTCCTGGGCACTGCTAGTTCTTTTTTTTTTTTTTTGCCACCCCTGACACCTCGCCTAGCCACCAAGAAAGGCAACCTGTGCATGCTACTAACTTACGCAAAGAATTTTAGATTTCTCAGTCATTGAAAGATTTCTACAGTTTCACTTTAACAACATATTTTAATGGTTTTTATTTATTTTTAAGAGAGAGAGCAAGCAGGGGAGGGGCAGAGAGAGAAAGGTGGGGGTGGAGACAGAAGGTCAGAAGCCAGAGGACCCAAAGTGGGATCTGCATCAGCACAGAGCCCAGTGCGGGGCTCGAACTCAAGAACCGCGAGATCATGACCTGAGCTGGAATCGGCTGCTCTACCGACCGAGCCACCCAGGCACCCGAACAGTTTCACTTTAAAAAGTGGAGGTGTAGGTGCTATCTGACCTCTTGTTTAAGGAGTAACAAAATTGGAGCTAGATCTATCTTTAATGAGCTTAAAGTATCAGCAACAGAGTAGAATTTTGATTATATAGCCTGAGAGAATTTTATTACCTAAAAGATCTTGTATTAATTCAATTAAGTGCCCAATTTTTTTTTAATTGTAGTAAACAATTGCTGGGAAAAAGTTAAAAAAAAACTCAAACAAATTAGATGTTAGTGCTATTCAAGGACAAGGATTTCTTACACATATTTTTTCTTTGTGCAGTTTGTGTTTAGACAGAGCTAGGCATATAATCAGCCTTCAAGGAGAAAATATATTCAAAACACATGAAATAATTTACCTTATTAGTTGCACAAAGAAATGCCATCCAATTTTCTATGTCAGTCTAAGAAAATCCGAAGTGTTGTCAACTGTAAATGAACTGGGGGGGAAAAAGTGTTTAAAGAAACTCTACATTTCTTTGCCTTCATTCACCAGACTGCGAAAACAAATTTTTCAGAATCACTCAGAATGAAAGACTGGAGAGGGTGGTTTCCACTGGGTTTCTATGAAAATACTCCAGTCTTTATTCTGACCTCTGTGGAAAACAGAATTGATCTGCTGGGTTCTCTTCTTTTCATTTCTTCTCATGTTTTGGGCTTCCTGTCTCTGATGAAGAATTAAATGGGAGGACTCAACGTGGCTGGCTGGAACTGCTGTTTTCCACTATGCATATAGTACTTCATACGTGGTTAAGCATTCCAACTTAATATGTAACCCAAGCTACACCAGCAAGCACTCCCTAATTTATGCATTCATGCAGGCATTTATTAAGTACCTGCTAGGTCCTATGGATGCAAACTTAAATAATATGTGGTCCCTGCCTCAAGGCCACAGTCTAGGGAAAGAGACAGCCACAAATGGACGGTTATGAAGGCCTAGGCTGAGACCTAGAGGAGTATTGGCTGTCCTCATGGGAGTGGATGCCATCTCTCTGGGGCCATGAGTAGACTGACAAGGTGGGAAAGGATGGAACCTGGAGGAACGCCAACATTTAAGAGAGAAACAACAAAGGAGTGAGAGAGGAGATCAGAGCAGGTGAGGGGGCAAGGGCTATACCACAGAAACCAAAGGAATTGTTTCCAGAAGGGAAGACACTCCCAAGTGTAAAATACAGTGGGGAGGGCCAGTGAAGTAGCCTGAAAAGAGTTGTCATGACTCAGAATTTGCTGACAGCCTGACAGAGGTGGGGTGTCAGTGGAGAGAGGAGGAAGCTCACTGAGAGAGCTGGGGAGTGCATGTAAGAGGATGCAAAGAACAGGAGAAAAGAGGAATTCTTCCCATACAAAATGGTGTTGAAAAATCATTCCAGGCTGGAAGAAATGTTCCTCGTGAAGGGCAGGTAAGTATCTACCATGAATCAAGTGAATCCTGGGCTCCAGGCCCCTCACCTGCCCTGGGCCCATTACCCAAGTAATGGGTTTATGTGGACAGTTTTTGTAAAATTTGCAAAAGAAAGGTATTTCTCTGACTTCCCCTCCTAGTTTTCCTGCCAATTATATTGGAGTGAACAGAGGCCCTGAGGGTCCAGCTACAGAGAAGCTGAGGATGTACCTGCTTTCAGTTTAGTGGGATAGACTTTGGTGGTTTACAGTTACTTCTCTATGGAGTGAAGCTGTTGTGAGCTGTCCCCGTATAAGGATGTCTTCCAGGAATACTCCTCCCATCTACCATGACTACTTAACCAGAGTCATGACCTGGGGACCCGAAGGTTGTTTGACAATATGATCATGCCTTATGGCGCTCAGCTCCAGAAGTATATGGATAGTTAGGGAGAAACTAAGTTTGAAATGTAGAGAACTAGAGGCTAGACTCTGGAAAATGCTTCCAACTTTCATAACTCATACATGAAAAAATCTGTTATAAGACTTTCCAAATTTTACAAGATAAGGTTTATAAGGTTTATAAGGTTCTAAATAACATTACCAGGGTGCCTAGGTGGTTCAGTTGGTTAAGTGTCTGACTCTTGATTTCAGCTCAGGTCATGATCTCACCGTTCCTGAGTTTGAACCCTGCATCAGGCTCCACACTGACAACACAGAGCTTGCTTGGAATTCTCTGTCTCCCTCTCTCTCTCTGCCCCTCCCCACTCACTCTCTCAAAAATTAAAAAAATAATAATAATAAATAAAAAATAAATAGGGGTGCCTGGGTGGCTCAGTCGGTTAAGTGTCTGACTTCAGCTGAGGTCATGATCTCAGTTTGTGAGTTCAAGCCCCACATTGGGCTCTCTGCTGTCAGCACAGAGCTTGCTTCAAATCCTCTGTCCCCTCTCCCTGTCCCTCTCCCACTCACATGCACTTGCTCTCTCTCCCAAAATAAACATTAAAAATTAAATTTAAAAATTAAAAATAACATTACCAATAATGAATTATGAAGCTATAATTAACTTTTCTAAACTCTTTTCTTAAAGGAATTTTGATCAAACCATGCTAAAAGGAACAATGCATGTATATGTCTTAGTTCATTCATTCAGGCCACTGCAATTAAAATACCAGAGGGGTGTCTACGTGGCTCAGTCAGTTAAGTGTCCCAGCCTTGATTTCAGCTCAGGTCATGGTTTTGCGGTTTGTGAGTTTGAGCCCGCATCAGGCTCTGGGCTGACAATGTGCTCCGCGCTGCTTGGGATTCTGTCTCTGCCCCTCCCTGCCCTCTCCCTCTCCCAAAATAAATAAACAAACTTAAACATTAAAAAAAAAAATACCAGAGGGGTGCCTGGGTGGCTCAGTAGGTTAAGCGTCTGGCTTCGGCTCAGGTCATGATCTCACGGTTTGTGGGTTCGAGCCCCGTGTCGGGCTCTGTGCTGACTGCTAGCTCAGAGCCTGGAGCCTGCTTCAGATTCTGTGTTTCCCTCTCTCTCTGACCCTCCCCTGCTCGTGCTGTCTCTGTCTCTCAAAAATAAGTAAAAAACATTAAAAAATTTTTTAAAAATACCAAAATACCATAGGAGTTTAAACAACAAACACCTATGTCTCACAGTCCTGGAGGCTGAAAAGTCTAAGGTTAAGATGCTGGCAGATTCTTGTTTGGTGAAAGCCAGCATCCTGCTTCATAGATGGCCATCTTTTCTTCATGTTCTCACTGGGCAGAAGAGGCAAGGGAGCTTTCTGGGGCCTCTTTCTTTTCTTAATTTTTTTAATGTTTTTATTTATTTTTGAGAGAGAGAAAGAGACAGCGTGAGCAGGGGAGAGTCAGAGAGAGAGGGAGATACAGAATCCAAAGACAGTCTCTAGGCTCTGAGCTAGCTGTCAGCACAGAGCCTTGATGCAGGGCTCGAACCTACGAACCGTGAAATCATGACCTGAGCCGAAGCTGGACACTCAACCAACTGAGCCACCCAGGCGCCCCTGGGACCTCTTTCATAAGGGCACTCATCCCATTCATGAAGGCTCTGCCCTCAGACCTAACCACCTCCCAAAGACTAACACCTCCTAACACCATCATCACATTGGGGATTAGGTTGCAACATCTGAATTTGGGGGGGACAAAAACATTTAATCCATAGCACCATCCTTCTGTCATCTCTCACAAATTCTAAAATCTTTTACATGTGAAGATGTGCTTAAAGAGTAAATAGCCACGAATGAAGGAAAAAAGTATTGTAGAAGGACATTGGGCAGTTAATAAATGTCTTTTGTTATTTTGCTAGACTTATGTGACACTTCTGTTATTTGCTAGCTTAAAACATGTTTAATATGCTATGACTAATGTTTCATTCTAAATACTTTATCTAATATTTATTCTAATTTTGTATTGTTTTCCTCAAAGAGCACCCCTACACACACACACACACACACACACACACACACACACACTTATTTAAGTTTCAGGCCCCAAGACACCTAGACCTGTCCCATGGTGACAGCCTTCATGGGAAAGGCGTTGAGAGAAGGCAATACAAGGGTGCATGTCCAGCAGATCCTAAGACTGCCTGCCCCCTCCTACCTCTCCTAAATGAGCAGAGAGAAACTCATGGAAAGGTTCTGACCTTCTAGAAAGTGTTCTAACACTGAGCTCCTAGGGGAAGGTCACAGGCCCTCTGGGACACCATGAGGAAGTGGTCTTTCCCACTAGCACTGGTCACTACGAGATTCCTAATCCCTCCAGGACCCAGGGCCAGTGAAGCCAGTCAGGGTCAGCAGATGCCTGTAAGAAATAATGGCTGTTGCCTATACTACAGCAGGTGTTAAATCCAGTAGTAGTGGGAATAGTCTCCTTGGAAGCAAAAGGATCTAGGGATGGAAGCAGAGAAAACATTGTGGGATTTGACCAGCTCTGACTAGAGGCAAAGGACTTTCACCCAGGCACTACTCGCTAGCGCTTCTATATTTATTTATATGTTCATCAGCTCTCTCCCCTACCGGGATGTAAACTCCTTAATGTCAGCAACTTTGGACATCAGTGCGATGCCTGTGTAAAAACAGAAAATTACAAACCTCAGAAACTTGATTCAACCTTGGTTGAGATTATAGTTGAAATCAGAGGTTATCCATTCTAAAAATGGCTTAAAAACCTTAAGAAAATGAAAATACTATTATCACAAATGTTTTGAGAAAATGGAGTCCAGAGCAAGTCTTAAGGACACCAAATATATATATTTTTGCCAACGTGGAATGAGAGACCTTCCAAGCCAAATCATAAATTGGGTTGTTTGCTCCAAGCATTCTTGTGAACTTACATTTTACCTGTGATGATTTACTGTTACATAACCCTTAACTCAGACACTTCACCTAGGACATGTGCTTCACTTTTTGCTGTATAAAATTGAATTTACTCACTGTACATTTGTTGTGAAAATTTTGCTTTGCAATAAATCTTGTATTTTTTTACACTATTATCTATGACCTCCAATCTTATGGCAGTTAACCTAGCCAGCACTATAAAAAGTGGCATAGATTTACTTGGGATTAGAAAGGGCAGGATGAGCTTCTCTTCACAGAAGTCCTGTTAAGTTGCATGTGGGGTTTTTTTGTTGTTGTTTTAATGAGGATAATAGCAGAATTGTTTTTGAAATACAATGGAGGACATGTCCTTCCAGTTGCATCCTAGTATCTATGAAGAGTGTGAAGTATAGGAAAACCTTGGTTTGCGAGCATAATTCGTTCTGGAAACATGCTTGTAATCCAAAGCACTTGTGTATCAAAGTGAATTTCCCCATAAGAAATAATGGAAACTCTGAAGATTCACTCCGCAACCTAAACATATTCACATAAAAGTGATTACTGTAATACAGTATGAAATAATAAAGGAAATACAAAATATAAAGAAAAATAAATTAACCTGCACTTACCTCTTAAAACCTTCATGGATGGTGTGAAGGAGACAAGAGACAGGAGGGTTATCGTGTAGGAAGACTTCACAATCGCTAACAAAATCACTGCTGTCTGTTGGCTCAATGAAATTTTTTCCTGCATGGGGGCCACTGTGTACTCTCACATGGATGTTGACTACAGTACAGTATTAATAAACTCTTGTCGTATATTGTATTTAATGTCACTGGCAATAAGGCAGCAGAGGAAAGGGTCTGCAGATAGCTGCAGCCTAACCTGGAATGAAGCAAAGCATTCCTAAGCCTACTTTTGTATGGAAAAGCAGAGGACTGTTCATAGGTGGAGTGACAAAAAATAAACTAGTGCCAGTTGTGGGCACCTTCCAGCATTCTGAAAAATCACTGATTTCTGCCAAACATCGCACCCTGAGATGAAGCATCCAAGCATGGGAGACGATCACTCACAATCCCGCAGAGAGAGAGAGAGAGAGAGAGAGAGAGGAACCATTGGCTCAGTTGTGATCATGTGACATTCAGCATCACGTACTACTCATATTCCAAGACATTGCTCATTTATCAAGTTGAAATGTATTAGAAATGTTTGCTTGAACACTTGCAGAACAAGTTACTCGCAATTCAAAGTTTTACTGTACTTGGCAAATACTCAGTTTATGTTTGTTGACTGACTTGCTGACTCCTTATTAATACTGAAAAGAAAATACCCATTTGAATAGTGATCAACTGGAGGTCAAAACATTAGAGTAGACCTTTCCTTGGGTTCCTAGCAATAATTTTCATTAATTTTTTTCAAATCTTGAATAATATGATTGTATATTTTTAAACACAAAACAGCAGAAAGAAGGAGACAGAATCTGGTCAAAGATAAAATATAGTCATTAAGCACATCCTTTAAAACTGTTGGTTCCAACAACTGCTTTCAGCTCAAGGAGCTGGTCATAAAATAAAGCAGTAAATCAGGAAGCCACTAGAGGGCCACAAAGGGCCAGGAATTTATTGAAGAGCTAAGAAAGCCTAGGGTGGGGACAAGAATGACCTAACTCCTTTTTAGGCCAAGTTTGTATGACCCAAAGGACAGAGGTGAAAATCTCATGCCAAAGAATGATAAAGACAGAGCTGAAGGATTTAAAAATCTTAATCCAAAGCAACAAAGAGAATAGATAGGTAGAATACAGTTTAAAAATACAGAAATAGGGATCCGAGAATATGTTACTAGCATTGCCAAATGCAGTGTTGAAAACATCAAGGATCATAAAGAATATGCGAAAACCAAAGTCATAAATCACTAGAAATTCACGATCCTGAATACAGAAAGCAAAGAGCACATGGTCCAATAAACCTAGGCTGCCCCACTCAGCCGGAGCAAAGAACTGAGTCAAATCAGTTGTAGCGACTGTGCATTCCTGAACTGTGTCCTGCAGTAAAGAAAAAACATTTTAGGTAATTGGGATGGCTCTAACTTTCTGCACTACCTGTCATCCTTGGGGGCGTTGCCATCCACTGTGTGATCTCAACCTCTCCACATCTTAGTTTCCTCATCTGTCAAAAGGAGATAATGATAGTTGTCCAAGGTAGTTGCATTTTATGTGAGCGATTCAGTAGTGACCTCACATTATGGTCATACTTTGACCATACTTGGAAGTTGATCCAAACAAATATCAAACATTTCTATTTCTTAACCTGGCATAGTTCACAATGCACTCAACTGACCAATCTTGAAGTTACAGGATTCTTGACAAAATTTGGAGTTGAGGGAAAGAGGGGAGACATAAGTTTTTGCTTCATTTCAAATTTTTCTATATAAACTTTAGTATTTTTATTATACTATATCAAAATTCCATTAAATATTACAAAAGTATTATCTAATTTAATTAAATGACTTGGGCACAAAGAACCTTTAGTAGACCTTGATAAATACATTTAGCTGGAGGTGCCTGGGTGGCTCAGTCGATTAAGTGTCCAACTTCAGCTCAGCTCATGATCTCATGGTTCGTGAGTTCAAGCCCCGCATCAGACTCTGTGCTGACAACTTAGCCTGGAGCCTGCTTCGGATTCTGTGTCTCCCTCTCTCTCTGCCCCTCCCCCATTCACACTCTCTCTCTGTCTCAAAAATAAACACTAAAAAAATACATTTAGCTGTCAGCTATTGCTGTGTAACAAAACACCCAAAACTCAGAGGCTTATAGCCACCACCATTTGTTAATTCTCACATCATCTGTCAGTTCGCTGGGCAGATGGCAAATCTCAGCCAAGCCTGGCTCTGCAGTTCTACTGGGCTCAGCTGGGCTTACTCATGCATCAATAGCCAGCTAAGAATTGAATAGTCTAGCTAAATTTAGCTCAGCCTCCCCTATCTTTTCACCCATCTCCAGGAATAGGCATGCCAGTCAAGCATATCCCTTTCATGGAAATAGCAAAAGTACAAGAAAGCAAGTGGAAACACACAGAAGCTCCTGAGGCCCAGGCTTAGAACGGGAGCACCCTCACTTCTGCCTTATTCCACTGTCCAAACCAAATCACACAGTCAAGTTCAGATTCTAAGATAGGGCAATAGAATCTGCTACCTGACATATACTATGCCTCTTTTTAAATTGTCTCCCACAACTAAAATGTGAGTGGTCTGAGATTAGGTATCCTGTCTGTCTTATCATCTACTGGTAGGAAATTAAGGTATAGAGAGGGCCCATGGTATGAAATGGTAGAAACAGGATTTGAACCAAAAGTCTGGCTTTAAAGTCCATGCTATTAATCACTACATTAGATTACTTCTGCTAATAAAAGAAATGAACGTAATTGGATGAGCTAGAAGATTATGGACTCTAAATTAAGCCTAAATAATAATAGTTTTTTTCCTTGAAGCCAGAGTGTCCACAGTAAGCATCAAATCACTGTGTTATTACTGGAGCAGATGGAAATACAGAAGGGAGACGCCATCTTGTCCATCCCTCTGCCTCCAAGCAGGGGTGCATGTCAACCTTACTGGGAACAGTATAGTCAGCTGTGAATTTTAGTCTTTAGAGACTATTTCCACAACCACCTCTGAAAATACATGTGAGTTTCTCATGATTCTGTCAGCAAGTTTTCTTCATGTTAGACCTAAATTGTCCAATTTAATTGCTCTATGACTTGGATCAGCTCTTCTTTGTAAAATTTAGATCAAGGGTTGCAAAGTGGCAGACTATGGGCCAAAACCAGCTTACAGACATATTTTGTTTTGCCTGCACCAACAAAAATGTTTCAATAGTTGCCAACATTTAAAAATAGGGATAGTTATATTTAAAAAGCCAGCTCTTGCTGAAATAAGTTGAAATAAGTGAAAGGGTTTACTTAGAATTATCTAGGCTTTGGAAGTATAAAAGACTTTGAAAGTCCTTTATAAAACCTTCTGAACTTGATGTTTTCTTTAAGGGATCATGTTAACAGATTTCAACTTATTTAAGGAACATAAGACTTTTTTTCTATATATTCTTGGGTCAATTTAACTAAGTTATATTTTTCTATGAATGTAATAATTTTTCTGTAGAGAGAGAGAGAGCATGAGTAGGGGAGAGGGGCAGAGGCAGAGAATCTCTATGCTCAGCGTGGAGCCAGATATGGGGCTCAACCCACGACCCTGGGATCATGACCTGAGCTGAAATCAAGAGTCAGACACTCAAGTGAGTCACCAAGGCACCCCTATGAATGTAATAATTTAAACAAAGTCTTCGAAGGTATTGACAAAGTTTTTTTTATAATATCCTTTTACTATCATAATGTCTACAGCATCTATTGTTCTATTTCCCTTTTCATTCCTATTATTTATTTATATCCCTTTTTTTCCCTTCATATGGGATAATTTTGCCTGACATCCATTTTATTGTTGTGAACCAATTCTTGGTTTTATCTTCTCTACTGTATCTTCATTTGCTATATCAATAATTCTGCTATTACTTCTAAATTATTATATTTCTTCAGGTAGGATTTGCTAGTTTATTAAAACTTTCAAGTTAGAATCTTAGATCATTAATGTTGATCTTTTCTGACAAATATTTAAGCTGTCAATTTCTGAGTGTGTTTTTAACTGTAACTCACAAGTTTTGAGAGACAATAGTTTATTGTTCAATATTAAATAATTTTAAATTCACACTGTGATTTTATTCTCTTTGACCCATGAGTTACGGAGGACTTGGGAAATTGGCACTTCTCATCCATTCCAAACCTCTTTCTAGTTTTCTTCTAATGTTGCAAAGCCTGAAAATGTAAAAGCTTCTCATCAGTCAGATTCCCTTGTGGCTGAAAGTGAATTAAGTCCTTCCACTTGATGCATCTACACATGACCTGAGAGGTGGAACAGAAGTAAACATCATCGCAGGGAGTCTTCAAAGATGGCAATACAGGAGGCACCGGAATTCCTCTCCTCCCACGGACACACTGGATGAACAACTACACATGGTGCAATTCCCTCTGAAGGAAATCCAGAAACCACCTGAGCGACTGCTACACATTGGGCAAATGAAAAAAATGCCACATGAAATGGGTAGGAAAGCCTGAGACACACTCTCACCATAAACCCCACTGAGTGCCATGCAATGGGAGGGGTGCCATGCAACGGAAGGGAATCCCCAACTCCCAAGCTCTCTCTGATGAGTAAAGTGTCTGGACTCTACATTTACAGCCCCCAATTTAAGACTCCCATGTGAAGAACAGGCTCCCCAAACACCCACTTCTGAAAGCCAACAGGGCTTGTGTCCTGTTGAGACCCTCAGGACTCCAGTAAGCAAAGAAGCATATAGTAAGAGGCATAAGCACTTGCTGTGGCTAGCCCCCTCACCCCCCACCCCCCCACCCCCGGCAAGCGCTCAGGGCAGAGGGAGCTGCCAGAAATGCCTATCTCCCAGTCGTTTCCTAATAGGGATCTATTTGCATACTTCGGTAACTGCTATCTGAGGGTAAGGCTTCTAGTTTAGCACACATCTGGGGCTAGGATTCTCTGCGGAGACCACGGAGGTGTACGCACAACTCCCCTGCTCTTTCACTCTAGCCCACTCCCCATCACCAGCAGCTACCTGGAAGGGGTTTGCACACACGTCTGGTGCCCCAGTTTGTGGTGCTGCCACCTGAGAAGGAGCTTCCTGGATCACGTGGCTCTGAGAGCCCACGGGGCTTGGATTCAACAGTCCCATTGGACTATAGCAGGCGATTTCTTACCAGGTGCACAAGCACCTTCCCACAGCTGTATGCCTAGGCCCAGTGCAAAGGCAGCAAGCAAAAATGCCTACCTCACAATTCTTCCCTGGAAGGGGCCTACCTGCATCTTTTTCCAGTTGCTGCCTAAAGGTCAGTCAGGCTTCCAAATGGCCTGAATCTAGGATGTAGGGTGATCCTTCCCTCTTTGGGACATTGATGGGTCTTGGCACATCCTCAACTACTGGGAGCCACTAGGAACAAAGAAGGCAGCTTGGACAATCACAAAGATTTGAGGGACAACCAGGAGCCAGGCTCCTTGAGGAGGTTTATCACCTACACAAGACCACTCTGTCAAGACTGGGAGAGGTGGCCATTTTATCTAATGCACAGAAACAAACACTGAGAGTCCAAGGAAATGAAGGAAAAAAGGAATATGTTCTAAACAAAAGAACAAGATAAAATTCCCAAACAGATCTTAATGAAATGGAGAGAAGGTATTTATCTGACAAAGAGTTCAAAGTAAAAGTCATAAAGATGCTTACCAAAATCAGAGGAACAATGCATGAACAAAGCAAAAATTTCAACAAAGAAAATAGTTTAAAAGTACCAAACAGAAATCACAGAGCTGAAGGACGCAATAACTGAAAAGTTCAATAGCAGGTTTAAACAGAAGAACAAGGGGCACCTGGGTGGCTCAGTTGGTTAAGCATCTGACTTCAGCTCAGGTCATGATCTCATGGTTTGTGGGTTCAAGCCCCACATCAGGCTTTATGCTGAAGTTCAGAGCCTGGGGCCTGCTTCGGATTCTGTATGTGTCTCTCTCTCTCTTCCCCTCCCCCATTCATGCTCTGTTTCTCTCTGTCTCAATAATAAATAAACATAAAAAAAATTTAAACAGAAGAACAAATCAAAAGAATGGATCAGTGAACTCAAGGACATGACAGCAGACTCGTGCAAGGAGAAAAAAGAGAGACTGAAGGTCACTTAAGGAACCTTTGGGACACCATCAAGGAGACTGATATCCACATTATGGAAATCCCAGAAGGAGAATTGGGAAAGAAAGATGCAGAAATATTATTCAAATAAATAATGGCCAAAATCTTCCCTTTCCTAGGGAAAGAAAGAGACACCCAGATTCAAGCCCAGCAAGTATCTATAAAATTGGGTAAGAAGACCCAACCCAAGAGGCACCTGGCTGGCTCAGTCAGTAGATGCAACTCTTGATCTCAGGGCTGTGGGTTCAAGCCTCACATTGGGTGTAGAGATTACTTAAAAAATAAAATCTAAATTAATTAATTAATTAAAATAAATAAATAAACCCAAGATAGATGAATGGTTAAAAGTTAAAGTCAGGACAAAATCTTGAAAGCAGTAAAAAACAAAAACAAAAACAAAAAACAAGAATTATAACATATAAGAGTAACCCCATCAGCAGATTTTTCATCACAAGCTTTGCAGACCAGAAGGGAGCGGGAAGATATATTCAAAGTGCTAAAAGAAAAAAAACTGCCAACCAAGACTATTCTACGTAGCAAAGTCATCCTTCAGAATTGAGGGAGAGACAAAGACTTTTAGAGACAAGCAAAAGCTGAAGGAGTTCATCAGCACTAGACTGGCTTTATAAGAAATGTTAAAGGGAGCCCTTTAAGCTGAAACATACACAGAAAAAAAAAACAGAGACAAAGAAGACTGAGGACTAGGTTCCAAATGAAAGAAAAAGACAAAACCTCAGAAAAAGAACTAAGTGAAATAGAGATAAGCTATCTACCTGATAAAGAGTTCAAAGTCATGGTCATAAAAATGCTCACTGGACTTGGGAGAAGAATGTGTAAACTCATTGAGAACTTCAGCAAAGATAGAAAATATAAGCAAGAACCAATCAGTGCTGAAAAATAAAAGGAAAACTATGCTACAGGGTATCAATAGCAGATTAAAAGACATAGAAGAACGGATCAGCTATCCGAAAGACAGGGTAGCAGAAATCATCCAAACTGAACAGCAAAAAGAAAAAAAGATTTTTAAAAATGAGATTAAGGGACCTCTGTGACAACATTAAGCATATTAACATTCACATTATAAGGATCCCAGAAGGAAAAGAGAACGAAGCAGGAAGCTTATTGGAAAAAGGAATAGCTGAAAACTTCTCCAATCTGGGGAAGAAAACAGACATCCAGGTCCAGGAATCATAGAGAACTCTACCTGGCAAGGTTATCATTCAGTTGAAGAGAAAAAGGATTTCCTAGACAAACAAAAGTTAAAGGAGTTCACCACCACTAAACTAGCCTTACAAGAAATGTTAAAGAGACTCTAAGCAAAAAAGAGAAAACCAGGACTAGAAGAAAATTAAGCAAGAGAAAGTTTCCTTATTAAAAGCAACCATAGGGGTGCCTGGGTGGCTCAGTCAGTTAAGTGACCAACTTCAGTTCAGGTCATGATCTCTCGATTTGTGAGTTCAAAGACCTGCATCAGGCTCTCTGCTGTCAGCACAGAGCTGCTTCAGATCCTCCATCCTCCTCTCTCTCTGCCCATCCCTCGATCATAGTCTGTCTCTCTCTCAAAAATAAACACTTTTTTAAAAGCAATCATACAGTGAATGTAGTAGACCAATCACTAATAAAGGTAGTATGAAGGTTAAAAGACAAAAACAGTAAAACAAATAATAACTACCTTAATTAGTTAAGGGATATACAACATTAAAAATTTTAAATAGGACATCAAATACATAAAATGTGGGTGGGGAGGTAAAAAAATGTGGTACTTTTACAATGTGTTTGAACTTAAGCAACTATGAACTTAAAATAAACTGCAGTATACATAAAGGGTTACATACGAATTGCATAGTGTCCACAAACCAAAAACCTATCATTACAGAAAATAAAGAGAAAGGAATCCAAGTAAAGAAGGTCAAGACACAAGAGACACAAGAGATGAAAACAAAAGAAAGGGACAGAAAAAAAAAAAACTAGAAAAACAACCAGAAATCAATTAACAAATTGGCAATAATTACTTTAAATGTAATGGATTATAAGTAAGTACTTTAATGTAATGGACTAAATCCTCCAACCAAAAAACACAGTGACTAGATTTTTAAAATGACCCGTCTTTATGCTGCCCATCAGAGACTCACATCAGACCTAAAGACACATATGAACTGAAAGTAAAGCATTGGAAAAATATATTCCATGCTAATGGAAATGGGAGAAAAAAAAAGCCAGGGTAGCAATACTTATCACACAAAATAGACATTAACACAGACATTAACAAAGGTAAAAAGGAGCATTACATAATGATAAAGGGATCAATCCAACAAAAGAGTATAACAATTGTAACATCTATGCATCCAACATAGAAGCACCTAAATATACAAAGCAAATATCCACAAAAGGAGAAATGGACAGTAATACAATAATAGTTGGGGACTTTAACACCTCGTTTCCATCAATAGATAGATCATCTGATCAGAAAAATCAACATAGAAACAGTGGCTTTGAATGACACATTAGACCATACGGACCTAACAGATACATAGAGAACATTTGATTCAAAAATAGCAGGAAACACATTCTCCACAAGGGTACATAGAACATTCTCCAGGATAGATCACATATTAGACCACACAACAAGTCTCAATAAATTTAAGAAGACTGAAAATCTTATCAAACATCTTTTCCAACCATAAGGGTATGAAACTAAAAATTACAAGGGAAAAAACCTGGAAAAAACATGATCCCATGGAGACTAAATAAACAACATGCTACTAAATATCCAATGGGTCAATGAATAAATCAAATACGAAATTAAAAAAATACCTGGATACAAATGAAAATAAAAGCACAACATTCCCAAATCTTTGGTATGCAGCAGAAGTTTTTCTAAGAGTTTACAATGATACAGGCCTACCTCAAAAAACAAGAGAAATCTCGAACAAGCCAACCTCACATCTAATGGAACTAGAAAAAGAACAAAGCCCAAACACAAGGAAATAAAGATCATAGCAGAAATAAATGAAATAAAAACTAAAAAGGAAAAGAAAAGATCAGTGAACCCAAAGCTGATTCTTTGAGACAAAATTGATAAACCTTTAGCCACACACTTAAGTTAACAAGAGCTCAAAATCAGATGGAAAAAGAGGAGTTACCAGTGACACCACAGAAATACAAAGGATTATCAGAGACTACTGAAAATGATTAGACACCAACAAGTTGGACAATCTAGAAGAAATTGATAAATTCTTAGACATACACAATCTCCCAAGACTGAATCAGAAATAGGAAATATAAATAGACCAATTACTACTAATGAAATGGAATCAGTAATCAAACAAAAAAGTAATCAAACAAATCAAATCAGTTAGAACTCCCTAATTAGTCCAAGACCAGACAGCTTCACAGGTGAATTCTACCAAACATTTAAAGAAAAATTAATTCCTTGAAGATAAGGAATGCTTTCACATTCCTTCTACAAGGCCAACATTATCCCTGTAACAAAACCAGAGAAAGACACTGAAAAAAGAAAAAGAAAGAAAATTACAGGCTGATACCCCTGGTGAATATAGATGCAAAAGTCCTCAACAAAATATTAGCAAACTGAATTCAAAAATAAAGGATCATTCACCACAATCAAATCACATTTATTCTAGGGAGATTAAGGATGGTTCAGTATCCAAGAAATCAATCAGTGTGATACACCACATTAACAAAATCAAAGATAAAAATCTTATGTTCATCTCAATAGATTCAGAAAAAGCACTTGACAATATTCAACATCCATTCGTGAGAAGAACTCTCAACAAAGTGAGTATAGAATACATCTCAACAGGGGCACCTGGGTGGCTCAGTCAGTTAAGCATCAGACTTTGGCTCAGGTCATGATCTCACAGCTCGTGAGTTCGAGCCCTGCATCGGGCTCTGTGCTGACAGCTCAGAGCCTGGAGCCTCCTTCTGATTCTGTCTCCCTCTCTCTCTCTGCCCTTCTCCCACTCGCGATCTCTCTCAAAAATAAATTAAAAACCATTAAAAATTTTTAAAAAAAGAATACATCTCAATATACCAAAGGGCACATATGATAAGCCCACAGCTAACATCATATTTAACAATGAAAAGCTGAAAGCTTTTTTCTCTAAGATTAAGAGGAGGGGTGCCTAGGTGGCTCAGTTGGTTAAGTGTCTGACTTGGGCTCAGGTCATGTTCTTGTGGTTGGTGAGTTCAAGCCCCGCGTTGGACTCTGTGCTGACAGTTCAGAGCCTGGAGCCTGCTTCGGATTCTGTGTTTCCCTCTCTCTCTGCCCCTCCCCTGCTCACACTCTGTCTCTCTCTCTCTCAAAAATAAGCATTTAAAAAAATTTTTAAGAGAAAAATAAGAATTGCACTCACCACTGTTATTCAACATTGAAGTGTTAGCTACAGTAATCAGACAAGAAATAAAAAGTATCCAAATTGGTAAGAATTCATTCTTTTAGGGGCCCCTGGGTTGCTCAGTCAGTTAAGCTTCCAACTCCTGATTTCGGCTCAGGTCATGATCCCACAATGGGTAGGTTGAGCCCTGCATCAGGCTCCTCCGTGCTGGGTGTGGAGCCTGCTTAAGATTCTCTCTCTCCTTTCTCTCTGCCCCTCACACTTACTCTCTCTGTCTCGAAAGAAGGAAGGAAGGAAGGAAAGACTGATTTTAAAAGAAGTAAAACTGTCATTTTTTTACAGACATGCTATATATAGAAAACCCTAAAGACTCCA
Source organism: Cryptoprocta ferox (assembly GCA_028646485.1). Taxonomy (NCBI): domain Eukaryota; kingdom Metazoa; phylum Chordata; class Mammalia; order Carnivora; family Eupleridae; genus Cryptoprocta; species Cryptoprocta ferox. Next base: position 39,876,943 of record CM053559.1, on the reverse strand, counting down.
CCAAAAAAAAAATTAGAATAAATGAATCAGTAAAGTTGCAGCATACAACAGTCAATATACAAGACCAGTTACATGTTATAGAGTAATAACTACCAGAAAGAGAAGAAAACAATGCCATTTACAACTGCATCAAAAACAATAAAATACTTAAGAATAAATTTAACTAAGGAGGTGAAAGACCTATACTCTGCATATAAGACATTGATGAAAAAAATTAAAGACACAAATACATGGAAAAATATTCCATGTCCGTGGATTAGAACAGTGAATATTGTTAAAATGTCCATACTACCCAAAGCCATTTATAGATACAATGCAATCTCTATCAAAATTCCAATGACATTTTTCATAGAAATAGAATAGCCCTAAAATTTTTATGTAACCCCCCCCACACACACACACAGAGAGAAACCAAATAGCCAAAGACAAAAGTGGAAGCATCATGCTTCTGGATTTCAAACTATTATATAAAGCTATAATAATCAAACAGAATGGTATTGGCATAAAAACAGAGAGATTATTGGAAGAGAATACAGAGCCCAGAAATAAACCCACATATACATGGTTAATTAATTTACAACAAAGGAACGAAGAATATACAATGGAGAAAGAATGGTCTCTTCAATACTGGGTGTTGGAAAAACTGGATAGCCACATGCCAAAGAATGAAACCCAACCACTATCTTATACTCAGTATAAAAATCAACTCAAGAATGGATCAGACTGGAACATGTACCTGAAATTATAAAACTCCTTAAACAAAACATAGGATTGGAGCACCTGGGTAACTCAATGGGTTAAGCGTCCAACTTTGGCTCAGGTCATGATCTCACGGTTCATGGGTTTGAGCCCTGCATCAGGCTCTGTGCTGGCATCCCGGAGTCTGCTTCAGATTCTCAGTCTCCCTCTTTCTGCCCCTCCCCCACTCGTGCTCTCTCACAAATAAATAAACATTTTTTAAAAAAGAAAACACAGGAGCAAAGTTCTAGGCCATCAGTCTTGGCAATAATTTTTCAATTTGACACCAAAGACAAAGGCAACAAAATCAGAAATAAACCAAGTGGGACTACATCAAAAGAAAAGCTTCTGTGAAGTAAAAGAAACCATCAACAAAATGAAAAAGCAATCTACAGAACAGGAGATTTACCCAATCTTTAGCAAATCATTTATCTGATAAGAGGTTGATACCCAAAATATATAAAGGACTCAAACAACTCAATAGCAAAAAACAAACAATCCAATTAAAAAACAGAAAGAGGAACTAAGTAAACATTTTTCCAAAGACAATATCCAAATATCCAACAGGTCTATGAAAAGGTGCTTGATATGGCTAATTACCAAGAAAAGACAACTTAAAACCACAATGAGATAATAGTTATAGAATAGCTGCCCTCAAACAAACAAACAAAAAAAAAAAACAGGAGAGAGATACCAAGTTTGGCAAGGATGTGAAGAAACGAGAAACCTAGTGCATCAATGGCAGAAATGTTAATTGGTGCAGACACTATGGAAAACAATATGGAGGTTCCTTAAAATGTTTTAAATAGAACTACCATATGATCCAGCAATCTCACTACTGGGTATACATCCAAAGGAAATGAAAACAGGATCTTAAAGAGTTGGATGCTCTCCCATGTTTACTGCAGCATCATTCACAATAGTGAAGATATGGAAACAAACTAAGAGTCCATTAACAGATGAAGGGATAAAGAAGATGTGGTATATACATACAATGTAATATTATTCAACCAAAAGAAAGAAGGATATCCTGCCATGTGCAACAACATGGACCTCTGAGGACATTATGAGAAGAGAAATAAGTCAAAGAAAGAGACACACTACATGATATCACTTGTACGTGGAATATGAAAATGCAAACTCGTGGAAAAAGAAAAACACCAGTTCCCAGGGTCTTGGTGTGGGGGAAGTGAGAAGATTCTGGTCAAAGAGTACAAACTTCCAGTTAGAAGAGAAGTTCTGAGGATGCAATGTAGGCATGGTGATTTAAGAGTTAATAATTAATCCTTTCTTATACACTTGGATGTTTGTAAGAGAACAGATCTTAATCTCTCCACAAAAAAAAAGGCATGGCCATTATGTGATGTGATGGAGGGTTAGCCGAAGCTATGGTGGTGATCATTTTTCAATATGTAAATGTATCAAATCAACATGTTGTGTACCTTAAAGTCATACAAAGTTGTCAGTTATATCTCAGTAAAGCTGGGTGTGCTGAAAATGTAAACATCATCCGGCTGACTAGCAAGGTCATGGAACATTTGCTTTTTCTTCAGCAGCATTCTGATGTACAATTTCTATCTTTTTGAGTGTTAAGGGTTAGTTTTGAGGGTGGTAGCACTAAACTCAGGGTTCTCACATCCAGCGCACGGCTTCATGGGTTTAGGGAGAAAGTTGTGACAGCAGCAGTGGCTGCTTGCTGATCCTGGGATTGCAGCCTGGTGGTCTATCTTCAACTCAAAGGTCCCAGCGCCACCACAGACTGTCATGGGGCCCCACCTGCACAGTCTCTTACTGCCTCTGGAGGAGGTCAAGGCAGTTCCATTCAGAGCTTTTGTTCTGGAAACTTCACTTAGTGTTCACTTCTCCATACCTTCCAAAAAGTTTGTCATCATCTAATTCCCAGAACCAATTCCTTTTCTGCCTAAAATAACTAGAGATCTTTGAATCACTGAATGCTGAATGATACAGATCTTCTAGTGTTCACTATTTCGATCCGCAATTGGATAGTCAGTAAGTGTATTTTATAGGATGCTGAAATTTTGAAATGTTTAAAAGCTAGACTTGTGATCTAGCATGTAGACAATCTTACTAAATTCTATGTTCTAAAAAAAAGTATATTCCTAATTCTTCATACATTCTTCTTCCGGTGCTTGCTAATTTTGCTATTCAAATCTCTCACTGATTTTTGTCTTCTTGATCCAAAATTTATCGATAAGTGAAATAGTAAAATCTCGCACTATCTTGATGGATGGATTCGTCTCTTTGTCCTGGTGGCTTTCCCGTTCTTCTTTAAATACTGTGATGCTGTGTGATCAGGCACAAACAAGTTGAAAATGATTAACTTCCCAGGGAACTAGACCTTTAATCATTATGCAGTAACCAGCTTTTCTATCCTTTGTGCAGCTTTTTGGGTTATGATGCCTCATTTAATAGAATGTCATTTACTTTTAATCCAGTGTGACGTTATCTTTTAACTAGATTGCAGTGCATTTATTTATTATCTCTTTCAATGATCATCCCCAGTTTTTAAGATGCGTTTTAAGATGCATTTTTTTTTTTGCAAAAACTTAATATCCTTAACTTCTCAAATGCAGGGATAGAATGTTTTAACTCTAATCACACACTTATCACTTCTAGGCCATTTTTATTTAGTATTTTGGTCCTCCACAATATACATGGAAATATTTTAAGGGGTCCACATTAGTTTATATACACCCACACATTTATCATTCATTATCTTTGTTTATCATCCTTTATCCATCTCTGGAAATTTTCCTTACTTCCTGAAGTTTAACCTTTGGTTTGCTTCTGGTGTAGGTCTGTTGGTAAACTCTCAAATTTTGTTTCTCTGAAAATGCCTTTATTTTGTCCTAAACCTTGAGAAATACTTTTTTTTTAATGTTTATTTATTTTTGAGTGAGAGAAAGAGAATGAGCATGGGCAAGGGAGGGCAGAGAGAGAGGGAGACACAGAATCTGAAGCAGGCTCCAAGTTCTGAGCTGTCAGCACAGAGCTAGATGTGGGGTTCGAACTCATGAAATGTGAGATCATGACCTGAGCCAAAGTCAGACGCTCAACCAACTGAGCCACCCAGGCACCCCGAGAAATATTCTGAGTGTAGAATTCTAGTTTGAATTTTCTCTTAGCAAACTGAGGTTATTATGCCACTATCTTCTGGCTTCCATTTTTACTGTTAAGAATCCATTTCTCTAATTGCTATTCCTTTTAATACAGCTATTTTTAAACTCTCCTCTTCATACTGGCATTCTATGCCTCTGAGGTATCTTGGTAAATTTTTTATCTGTGCTAGTGGGGATTTCTTAGGCTTCTTGAATACGAAGATCAGTTGCTTCTGGCAGCTTTGGAAATTTCTCAGCCACTGTCCCTTTCAATGTTGCCCTCGCTGACATGTCTCCTAGAATTCTGGTGGAGAATCTTTTAGATCCTCTCTCTCCAAGTCTTCATATGTCTCTCATTTCTTGTGTCTTTGTCCCTCTGATCTGCATTATGGATAACTTCTTTGAATTTATGTTCTAGTTCACTATTTTTCTCTTCAGCTTTACCTAAAATTTGATATTTAAACCATCCTTGGGATTTTTATGTTCAATACTTTATTGCTAGAAATTCTATTTCTTCAAATTGACTTGGACATTCCTTAGCAGTCCTTTCCAATCATAATTTTAAGCTTTCTTTAAATACATTAAATATGTCCATATTTATACTAGCATCTGATAATTCCAATATCCAACATCTTTAGGGTCTGTTTCTATTATCTATTATTTCAACTGGGCCTCAGTCATGTGCCTCATTCCCACCTACCCCCGACTTTAAAGTTTTGATCTGAAACTACTCGCTCACTTGGAAGAGAAGAAATTCTCTACAGAGAGTCTCTGAAGCTGCTGCTGAGGTTGCATTCCTCCAAAAAAAGGTTGATGTTTGATTCCACCATTTCCCCGGAGGTACTATGAATGGAGAACCATTCTAAATTTAATTATCTGTTTGAGGTTTTGGGGGGGTTTTTTTTTAGCTGTACAGGTTACATAAATTTGGACCATAACTAAAAGAGCCAGCTTGTCATCACAGATTCTCAGAGGAGTTTTTATTCCCTTCCATCTGGTGTCAAGGCTGCAACAGCCAAGTCTCCTGGCTGTCCTCTGCAGCACATCGGATTTACTTCTCACTCATGCTTCCCTCAGACTGTAGCCGGTTGGATCCCCGTCCTTACACAGAAGGGTCTCCTAATAAACTTCCCCCTTGGGCATGGCCTACTCTTCTCTCCTACCCCCTAAGCTCCCTGCAACTATCAAAGAGGAAGCTCGTGGTCTCTACACTTTAGCAGGAACCCTCTGTGCATAAGCCAGCTTTGTCATTCACTTACCTTACAAGATTCCAGCTTTCCTTTTATTCTTTTTGACCTCTGCAGAGTTTACAGAAGCTTAACAATACATTTTTTTAATTTTTAAAACATTTACCTAGCATTTTGGTGTCTTGCAACTACAAGTTCACTCAGACAATCTAGTCTGCCATATGAAGACAAACAGCCATCCCAAGCCATGGAGAGTGGGTCACCAGGGAGGGTAAGGGCCTTTTGATTCTGGGCCTATAGGTGGCCAATCCCATAACAAGTGGGCCAATGCCTCTGGGGTCACCTTGGGCTTTGTAAAGTCACGAGAGAGCTGACTGCTAAGAGTTTAGACTTAGGAGACTTTGAGTATCGTAAATTGCATAGGATGTTAGCATTACCCTTCTCTAAAGAACTACTGCCATGAGAAAGCATCTCCTTAAAGATGTAGTCTAACTAATAAGTGAAATGAAAAGAAATGATAGGAGGAGCGGGCAAGATGGCAGAGAAGCAGGGAGCTCTGTAATCCGCACACGCCCGTATGGATTGAACTAAGAAGGACTGAAGGGATAAAACTTGGATTTGCAAGTGGGGGAAAGAAGAAACAGACGCCAGAAAGAAGACAACCTCAAAGATGCCTGAGTAAGTGACTGTGATCTGGGAAATTAGGGGACGGGCGGGTCCCAGTAGTAAAGGGGAAAAGAGCCCCCGAGCCCAACACAGGGAGAGCGCGCTGTGCCCCGGAGAGACCAGGGGAAGAGAAAGAGAGACGGAAAACGCACCTAGAACCATCTCTAAGGGAGGAAAAACTCGCCCGTCTCCCCATATATAACTGCCGAGCGCCGGGAGAGAAATCCGTCCGATCTGGCCGGCGAGTTCTTCCTTGGGCGCAGCAGCAGCGGCATCCACTCCAAGCCGCACCGGGAGCGGCGGCGGTGCGAAAAGCGGCGGCGGCGCCAAGAAAGGCACCTTGAAAAGCGGCGGCGGTGGCGGCGGCGGCAGCAGCTCCACGAAAAGGGCGGAGCAAGCCGGGCCGGGAGGCCAGCCGGCAGAG
>CM053559.1:39822705-39870309 GCA_028646485.1 Cryptoprocta ferox | reverse complement strand
ACTATAAAGTTTAAAAAAGAAAAGAAAAGAAAAGAAATGATAGTTTTGGAATATGACCATTTCTCAAAGCCCAAAGAATTAGTGGATCTAGACATTGAGAATCAATGGCTGCCAACATCAACATAACTCAAAGGTTATGAGATAAAGGTCTCTTTACCTAGCATCTTGCCAAAAAGGCTCAAACCAAGTGTGTTTTGGCTTCCAATCTGCAGGAAACAACAGAGGTCAGAGGGACATAAAAGGTGACATGCACACACAATCACAAGACTCAAATCATAGATCAAGTTGCCCTGGGCTACGAATAAATTTTAATGAAAATAAAAGGATGGAGGGGGAACCTGTAGATTAAGAGTGACTTGAAGGAAATATCAATCATTTTTGAAAGGCTGGGAGTTGGGAACACTGCTAAACTACAAGGTCTAAAATTACACAATTAAATGTTCACTTTAATGTAGTTTATTCTACATAAGAAAATGAAAAAGGTGGGGGGAAATGATTCATCCCTCAAGTTATTACTGTACCACAGTCGTTATTGATCCAATTCCATGTGAAACATTTGAAAGATCTCATTATTAGTCTCCAAGAAACCCAAGGAAACCAACTACATACCACTCTGTTTACAAACATGAGTACAGATACGTATATATATGTATGTACATATGTGTATATATACACATATATATGGATCTTTTATACTTGTGTATATATATGTACACAGAATAATATTAACTTCCAAAACAGCACAAGAATATAGAATAAAAGGGAAAAAAGAACTAAATTCCTACCTGTCTTCCCCAGTTTCCCCCTGTCAGGCCATATATGCGCTAATCTCTGTACACACTTGACCATTCCCCAATTCCAAATGCCATCTCTCTTCTTCCCTTCATTCTAGATTTTGTTCCTGCTGTTCCCTGGATGGACTACTCAGATTTCCTCACAGACAGCTGCATTCTCTACCTTTCCGAGACTTCTCCTGATCTCTAACTTAATTGGAATTCCTTCTCAGAGCCCTACCACTATTTGCTACTTCCTTTGTGGGGTTTACCTTGATCCATCTTATTTTATAATTACTTCCCCTGAATGACACAATTATAAACTCATTTCAGAGAAAAACTGTCTCATTCTATGCATAAAGTATGAGCACAATATCAATATCCATCGGTAGGCATTTTTTTTTCCTTGAAGTACAAGAAATTTGTCTTTTCTTTCTTGGTTGATAATTAAGTTTAACTATCTTGATCAATTGCTTGTTACTATAGTCATGTCGCTCATTCTGTGATAATACAGCATTGATTGTAACTTAGTATTCAGTTAAAAGTCACTGAAGTCTGCAAGTTGCTTGTCAGCATCTCTGCAAGTATCAAGAATTGGCCAGGAGCCCTAGAAAGCTTTGACGATAAATTCTAGTGGTGCCGGCAGCACCATTCCAGCAGAGGGCAGCAGAGAGCCAAGGGAAGGGTAGCCATCTGCAGCCGGGCTGCAGCATGCATTTCTGGGCTGAGTCGGGGCAGGTGCACCCAGGAAGATCTCCTATTTCAAAGCAGGTTTCCAGAATTAGAGTTTAAGCAAAGCTAAAATGCTCTGCAAGCTTCTTGGATCTCAGAGAGACCATCGCCGTCGTGGCGTCAGCACTTGTCTAAAATTCAGATTTGGGGCGGGGGGGGGGGGGGGAGGACAGAGGGCTCTATTCCCTTTTATAAAAAACCCAGAAGCAACCTTTCTCCTGATACACAATTGGCTGGGAAAAACACATTATTTCTGAATACAATTTCTCGCCAGGAACTCCTCCGACAGGCAATTTCCCCTTTGTTGTTTGAGAACAGGGCCAGTTTTTGAGGCAGCCTTAGGGTCTCTTCTGTGAATTGCTCCCTACCTTACCTTCTTCAAGTCAGCAGGTCCTTACTAGTGAAAGGCTGACCCACTCAGGTTTTGAAAGAGACCACCCTTATTTCAGGCCCAGATAACTTGCTGGCACAAATTTTATTCCAAACTTTAAGGAGTACATATTTAAAAAGGAAATTCCATGACACTTTTACTCTAAGCATTTGTCTTACAAAAAGCCCACCTGGGGCCACTAGAGGTCACCAGGTCTCACTGCTCATGGACCTCCTCATCCTCAGAAGGGTACAGGTTCCCTCTGAAAAATCCAATGTCAAGCACATCTGTGTCTTTAATGACTATCAAAAGAACACCAGTGGGCCCCACCGTACAGGGAGAGAGGGAAATGCGGGGGACGACAAGTAAGAACCTTCTGCTCCTGTGCTTGTTTTCCATGGGTCAGCAGTATTGAGACCCCTAACTAACTGACTGCCACCAAAGAGCCATCCTGTTGAGCAGATCTTCCCATGGGAGATCTTACGGCCTTTGGTGTTCCAATTTTTCAAAACCCCAGTCTCATCGTGAAATCCTTGGAGCACGTATAAATTATGAACTTCACTGTGAAGAAAAGCGGAGCTTTTAGATAGAGATGGCTTTGTTGCCTGTTCGGGGCCCTTTCTCAGGCAGCATGCTGGATTTTGTCCAGATATACACATATATGAGTAAATATATGAACATGTAAATATATAAAAAAAAAAGAATAAAAATAAAGATGAACTATACCCAGAGCTTCTTGTGCAGACTGAGTGCCACCAAAAAGGAAGCCTTAGGGAGGCTTCTGGGAAGGCACATCTCCACCTTTCCTCCAACTGCAGCTGTAACAAGGACACAATGGTGGAAGTTTCAGCCATGGTCTTGCGAGTTCAGTGCCAAGAGCCACCTACCAGGAGTGGCAGGGCAGAGGCAGGAGGACCCTGGGTACAATGACCTTCAGGAGCCACCATACCAGCCCTGGACTCCTCCCACCTTCCAGTAGCTGAGAGAATAAATCCCTCATTTTCTCAAGGCACTGACCTTGACCCTCCACTACAAGCTGCAGGAGCCAATCCTGACCAAGGCTGTGTGAATGTCACTGCCAGACACTGAGGAAACTCAGAAAGAAAAATGCCCTCTTGCCTACCTCCAATCCAGATACACCTCTTCTGATTTTTTTCCCCATAGTGCCAGGGAAATAATGTTAACCAAAACCTTGGAGTGGGGAACCAAGGGAATCTTTTGGTCCTGCCCCCAAACTGGAAGGTACCTCACATTTTAGCAACTGGTTAGTCACCAACATGTGGAGGGTAACATGTTATAGGTGTGTAAGTGTATGATACTTACTCTGTGTATGAGTGGGAATTGAGCATAAGTGATGATTCTAAAGATAATTCACAAATTCACTTCCCTCCCCCTAGCTCCCCCTAACCCAACTAGTTAGGTTAGAGGAGAAAATTTCAGTTATGTTCCTTTTTATTCTAACTACAAAATACAAAAACTCCTTTAATCAGAAAAATCTGCAGATACATGAACACAGAAATAGATATATTTAAAAAACAGTAATTTCCCCCAGAAATAATTAGTTTAAAAAAATTTTTTAGGGGTGCCTGGGTGGCTCAGTTGGCTAAGTGTCCGACTTTGGTTCAGGTCATTTTCTCATGGTATGTGCATGAGAGCCCCACATCAGGCTCTGTGCTTACAGCTCAGAGCCTGGAGCCTGCTTCGGATTCTGTGTCTCCCTCTCTCTCTCTGACCCTCCCCCACTTGCGCTCACTTTCTCTCTCTCTCTCTCTCTCTCTCTCTCTCTGTCTCTCTCTCTCTCAAAAATAAACGTTTTAAAAATTAAAAAAAAAATTTAATGTTTATTTTTGATTGAGAAAGAGTGCAAGCAGGGGAGGAGCGGAGAGAAGGAGACACAGAATCCGAAGCAGACTCCAGGCTCTGAGCTGTCAACACAGAGCCCAACATGGGGCTCAAATCCACGAACCATGCTATCATGACTTGAGCTGAAACCAAGAGTCTGACGCCTAACCAACTGAGCCACCCAGGTGCCCCAGGACGCTCTTTCTAATAAACAGTTTTGTGGAAGGAAATGAAACCTGGCCTGTGCCTCACACAGAGACAAAAACTCTTCCAGGAGGACTTTATCCCCTCAGTTGCCTTTCATAATTGGATCTAATCTCTAAAAATATCTTTTTGACCCCAGTTCAAGAAAGTTTCCTACAACAAGTCACAGAAAGATTGATAAGTTGGACATTAAATTTAAAAATTTCTATTCAAAGCATCTTCACAAGAGTAAAAAGACAAAACACAGAGAGAAGACATTTCCACACAAATCTAGAATTTAAAAAAAAATACAAATCAATAAGCAAAAGAGAAATGGTAGAAAACCAGGCAAGAGATTTGAATAGGCACATCATAAAGAGAAGAAATCCAAACGGCCAGTAAGTATATGAAAACGTGCTCAATCTCATTAGAAATCCAACAGATGTGAGTCACGACCACAACAAGCCTACCCTAGTGAAGCCTTCAGCCCTAACTTCCAGTTTATAGGAAATACCAGAAAGCAGGTGAAACCCCAAGAAGAAACAGCAGACAAATGCAGAATGTGGGGCTTCGAGACAACTAGCCTAGTCTTTTTAAAAGGTCAGAGTCATGGAGGCGCCTGGGTGGCTCAGTTAAGCTTATCTGACTTCGGCTTCCGACTTCAGCTCAGGTCATAATTTTGCAGTCCATGAGTTCGAGTCCCGTGTTGGGCTCTGTGCTAACAACTCGGAGCCTGGAGCCTGCTTCAGATTCTCTGTCTCCCTCTCTCTCTCTCTCTGCCCCTCCCCCACTCGCATTCTGTCTCTCTCTCTCTCTCTCTCTCTAAAAAATAAACATTAAAAAAAATTTTAAAGGTCAGGGTCATGAAAACAAGAGACAAAAGATACAACAACCAAATGTGATGTATAAACTTTGAGTGGATCCAGATTTCAAAAAACTGGCCATAAAAGACACTTCCGGGTCAGCTGGGGAAATTTGACTGTGGACCAAATGTCATACAATATTAATTAATTTTTCTTGATTATGGTGATTAATAGTAAAACATCCCTCTTCTTAATAGAGTTTATGTTGAAATATTTAAAAGTGTCCTCACAACTGCTGTTTTTATACAATTCACACCCACAAACCAGATAATAGGTAGGGATAAAAGAGCAAATATGCCAAATGTTAATAATTACTGACTTACTGGTAGATATGCGGGTGTTCTCTTATTCTTTATGTTTGAAATTCTTAACAAAAATTAAGTTAATCTAATAGTAAGCATTAGGTTAAAACACTCTCACACAAGTGTATTTCCATGCATACTAACAGGGAAGCTAAACTTGCAAAGGCTCACGTTCCCAAAGGCTGGTGAGGATGTGAGCCCCGAGACCCTCTCACTCACAGCTGGTAGGAGTATAAATTGACAGAATCACTTTGGCATCATCCAGTCAAGTTGAAGGAACATAGCCTGTGACCTGGCAATTCTAATCCAAAGAGTCTACCCTACTTAAATGTGTGTACTTGAGTGCGGGCAGACATGGTTGAGAATGCTCAGAGCAAACGTACTCAAAAAATCACCAAACTGGTAACAAGTAAGCATCCACAATTAGGCTCATTTGTAAAAAAAAAAAAATCAGTTGATTATTCCTACAATGAAATACAACAGTGACAACGAATTCACTACAGCTGTGCACAATGTAAATTCATCTCGTGCATATTACGTAGGTAAAAGAAGCCAGACGTAAAGAACTCATACTGCAAAGATCCATTTCTATAAATCTCAGGAACAGGCTTTAAAATATGTACATTTATGTAGTAAAATTTTAAAGAAAAGCAAAGAAGTGAATGGCCCTAAAAGTACGGCCACGGAGCAGAATATGTAGGAGGGTTCCAGGATGCTAACAGGATTTCATTTCCTAACGTGATGAAAGGCTTACTTTAGATTTTAAGAAGTTAAACTATATATTATAATTAATATATTTTTCCATATGAGTGTTGTATTTCACAACAGGGTTAAAACAAATGTCAAAAACAGTCTGCAGAAAATATAAAAATCGGGCCTGAAATCCTTCCGTGTTCTCAGGGAGGACTCTTTTCCACCATGTTTGCCTGGGACAAGATGGCCTTTGAAATGAAATAGCGTTCTTTTGTTTGTTTGTTTTTATTTTTGAGAAACAGAGAAACACAGTGTAAGCAGGGGAGGGGCAGAGAGAAAGGGAAACACAGAATCTGATGCAGGCTCCAAGCTGACAGCACAGAGCCCGACGCGGGGCTCAAACTCACGAACTGTGAGACCATGACAGGATCCTAAGTCAGAAACTTAACCGACTGAGACCCTGAAATAAATAGTAGGTTTCTAGGGCTCTTCTGGGGGAAGGCTTTCTGGATTTCCATTGACCTTACCACAAAAAAGGATTGGTCAGTTGTCATCAGACTCTGAGCTCTTGTGTTGGTGAAACAGCCTAAATTATATTTCTTTCTGGAAATGCACCCAATGTATCAGAGAGGTAATTCTTACTTCCCCAGCCTGTAAACTCCAGGAAGGAGGGCAAGAATCTTCTGTCCTCATTACACCCAGGGCCTAGAGTTCAAGGTAGAACACAGAGGACATCGCAACGTGGGGAGGGGTAGGAAGTCTCAGAGCAGTGTCGTCCTGCCTTGACACTGAGTGTCGGGGGTAGAGTGACTGGCTCAGGGGCACAGAATAAGACAACAGGTCACACCCCAACCCAGGCCACATGCATCATTCCATGTTCCTCGAAGGAAATCTTCTCCTATTTCTTTTTGCTTGAAGCTTTTCCTTAATTTTCTCATTCATCACTAAGGAATTTCATTCAGCTGTGAGAAATAGAACCCAAGAAAATAAGGCGAGGTTTTCATTTTCTCTCATCTAACAGTGAATCTCAAGGTGAGTGGCTGCTGGCTTTGGTTCAATAATTGGAAGGAGGGAAAGGGGGAAAGCACAAGACTTCTGTGATTCTCTTGGCCTTCTGGTGGCCCCAAACCAGAGCCAGCATTAGAACATGTGGCAAACTACAAAAAGACATTCTTCTGAGCAAGTAAAGTCCAACAGGACTCACTCCACCCCTGGGTGAACAATTTACTAAAAGCCACCCCTACCAACAAAATCTAGAAGTTGTAGCTGTCTCTACATACTCACAAATATGAGTCAGGACATCTGAAATGAACCTCTGGAGTTTTTCCACATTGTACCGAAATCTGAATTATGTAAAGCCTAGGACCTGAGTTCTGAAGTAAAAACCACTATCTCAAAGCCATACTGCTAGAAATTAAATAGTCAGAGGCCCATCTAGTGGCACTACCCAGGCAACCCATCTGATGGGCTCACAGAGTTCACTTACAAGTTGAATGCATGGCTAGAAGGGGAGGATAGCAAGTGTCTTGGCAGAGACTGGTGCCAAGCCACTCAGACGCACGTTCAACACCATGGCAGTTTCAGTGCCTGTGGACATGTACCCTAGGCTATGCAGGCCCCAGCTACAAAAATATCAGCTCTGCTGTGCCATCCACTTTCACGCTTTGGTCAGCTTGCTCTCAGAACTGAGGGAGAGAAATTCACTTGTCCCCAAACACTTCCCCAGCTGACAGGAAAAGGTCAGGAGGAGAGTGGTTTTCATTGTCTACAGGTGGAGCTGAGAGTTAAGTCGGGGGAAGGAGAATGCACAGCAGGTTAGCACTCGAATCCGGTTTAATATTTACAATTGACACCACACCAAAGTCCTAAGGGGAGGGGATCTGGGTAACAGGTGCAACAACTACATTTATAAAGTATGAATCAAGTGCCTACATTTATAGCTGCCAGATCACTGTCTACGCAATTGGCAAACTTGGGGAAATGAACACTATTTTCTTTCCTAGATCCACATCAATCCCTAACGAGGGCTTTATAGAAGCCCTGTTTGGATCCATTTCTGGAAACCAAACGCCCACCCTCTTTGTGGTTAGATTTTACCCCACTTTCAAGCTAGTAAGTTGGCCCTTGGCTGTGTCTTGCAAACTGCCAAAGACAAGATAGTTCAAAGACCAAAGATTCTACTACTCACAGCACAGCACCCAGTGTGAACACCCACGTCCCAGTCTATGGGAGCACCCAGATGGCACAACCCAGAGGGATAACCGCCCCCCACGCAGATGTGCCCCTGAGTGGGTCCTGTTCACCCCCAGTGCATGGGAGCACCCAGATAGCACAACCCAGAAAGATTACCCCTCACCCCACGCAGTGTGGGTACAGCACAGTGCAGGAACACTGGGCTTCGGGGACCCTCTGCTTTAATAGCAAGCAAGCCTGCTCTTTGTCGGTGAGGGGGAAATAGCATTTGTCTCCCGAGGTTACCAGCCGCATAAACAACCCTGAAGCATGGTTGCCAGATAGGGCCAGAAGGATTTTGCCTTCTTGGCCCACACGCAGAACATGGAAGTGCTCTCTCTCCCAACAGTGAGCACCTCTGTGGCTAGCAAAGCCAGAGCCCACGATTCACAGCCCCCCAGAACCTTCTTGAATGGGAAAGCACCAGTTCCCACTAAACGGGCTACAGACAAACACGAAAACAGCAAGAAGACAAGCACACGTGCGCCAGCCTTGAACCTCCTGGAGCTGGGTTGTCACCCCAACCCCTGCACTCACGTGGGCACACACCGCAGGTCCCATCCACCAACGTGGCGTCCCCCGTTTCCTTCGTCCTGCTGCACGTTTCCGCCCGCATGTCCCCCAAAGCCGAAGCCGTGGGCGTCTTGCTGCTGCCGCCGGTGGCTTCTCGGAGTGCCCACCACACGCCGGGGCTTCTGAGCCCGGCCTCGAGAGAGCTGCTCCTCCAGCCTTCTTCGTGCGACAGACGGCTAGACGTGAGCAGGCCATCCTGGGCCGGCTTTCCCGGAGTTTTCCTCTCCCCGCCCAGCACCTATCACCACTGCGGGTCGAGGAGGGAGAGCCGGGCCGAGCAGAGGTGCCGCAGTCCACCCGCTCCTCGCTGCTCCCGGATGCTTCCACGCACAAATCACCCAACCCCTGAGGCAGGGCTCAGGCTCGTCCCTCACCGTTTGTGAGGGTTTCCCAAACCTGACCCGGGGAGGGGGCACCTTATAAAGATTTAATTCAGCCACCTCGTTATATTTAAACACTTCCAGAATTTCCTAACGTAGTTACCCCCTCGTTCTGCCTGCCTCTTCTCTTCCCCTCCTTTACCAGCTGACTCCTTTTCTCCTTTCCTACTTCCAATGGCAGAAGCCAAGGAGGAAAGGGATGAGAGGGAATTGTCAGGACCAGAAGAAACAAACCATTTCAGTTCCCTCCCCATCTGCCACCTCAAACCTAAAATTAAAAAAAAAAAAATCCTCTTGAGAAATTCAAACAGTTGGACACAGATCCTCATGCCCCATTGGTGATGGGCAGCGTGTCTGCAGCCCCGTAGTGGGGCGGTTGGTGTTACCTATGCGGAGCACACACATCCACCTGGAGGCATGTCTCTGAGGACTGGCCACTGCGACCATACTGTGCAGGATGTGGGCTTTAGGTGACCGCTTTCATCCACTCTTGCTTCTCTGTGTCCGTGTGACCGAGTGATTAGATTTCTAAGAAAGCCAACAAACATTAGACACCAGGAAAGAAAGCAAGGCCAGGTTTGGCCTCCTCAGTCCTATTCTCCAAACACTAGCCTAACTCTAGAGTAGGGATGGCAAACAAGTTTTACCTTTCACTACCAACACACAGTGATCAATACTGGCTGCCCAGAGCCTGGCTTGAATTTCATATTTGTAAAGGGTCAGATAAATATCTTAGACTCTGTGGACAGAATGGTCTCTGTGGCAGTTACTCAACTCAGCCCTTGGAGTATGAAAACAGCCACGGACAATACATAAACAAGTGAGGTGTGGTTGTATCCCAATAAAACTTTATTTATAAAAAGCAGCAGGCAGCAGGCTGAATAAGGTCCTCATGGCATAGTTTGCCACCCCTCCCCTTAGAGACCACTGTGTTATAAGGAAGTATAATGATGTCTCCAGGCTCAGGAACAGTGTTGTAATCAGTTAGGCTTATCTGCACAGGTACTGTAAGGGGAGTAACAGGTTCTAGTTCACTGATCCACAAAGTGGGCTATGCCTATCTCAGGATGTGTATATGATCCATTGAGATATGGGGAAAAACACATTAGAATTTCTTTTATTTTTATATTATCTATTTTCATTTCAGACTATTCTGATCTTGTCTACCCCATCTTGAAGCCATGGAATTTGCGACAAGTCAGTCCATTCATGCTAATCAGAAGTCAGGATTACAAACCTCTGAAAAGGATATTACAGCACACGTAATATTGCCCTTGATTGGCAACATCTGTTCATTCCCTGTCTCTGCTGGTGTGGTCAGAGCTATGTATGTCTCTCAGGAACTCTCCTGGGAGGAAGGCAGAGGTCCCTAATACCTTGCAGGCAGTTTTGTGGGGGGGTGGGGGGGGTAATATGGTGGACTTGACATGCTAGAGAAGTCTTGGACTTATAGTTCTGTCTTGAATCTGGATCAGTGGCTCAACTCTTAGTCAAAACCCAAAGAAAGGGAACACCCCACCCCTGCGTGCATGCGCGTGCGCACACACACACACACACACACACACACACCATTCACAAGAACACTGAACAAATTGTGCTTTCCTGGCCTCTGGTAGTCTACCTCTCCCTTGATCATTCAGGCCTGCCATCTATGGGTGGACAAGTTGCACATTGCACAAGAGTGCTATATACAGGGAGGCATCATTGACATTGTAAGCATGTTAGACTTATTGTAATAATATTCTGGTATATAGCAGCAGCATGTTTTAACAAAATCAGTCCACTGTGACAATTTCTGACCAATGGATGTAAAGTATTGAGGAATAAGTGCCTTTTTAATTCCACAAAGGTACTGCATGGGTTAGCAGCAGCCACAGCTGCATGACACCTGTATTAGGTAAAGAATGGAAAAGAAGAAAAATACATAGAATACAGTAAGTTCAAACTCTTCTGGGGCAGAGCTGCCTTAAGAACACTCCTTACAGTTTGGGGAGCCTTTTCAGTGACTCAGCATTTGAGCTCTGAAGCCTTAGAATAAACCTTTAAGAGTAAGGGTCTGGAGCTGATGGTCTACCCTCAAGTAGTTAGCACCACTCTCGACTGGAGGTAAAGGAGCAGAGGGAGAGAAATTATTTATTTCCCCAATCTCAACTGCTCTGCCTTTCACACAGAGAAGAGGAGCTGGAAAAGGCAAAGCAGAGAGATTTTTGCTGTGAACCCACACAGAAGGATGTGATGGAGTAAGACTCTCCTTAACGAGGAATCACTTGTTGTCTTGTGGCTTCCCAGTATCCATTCCCCTTTCTCCTAGTAATAACCCCCCACTTTCCCCTTGGGAAATAGGTTCTGCTCCATTGTGCAGTCTTTATAATTGCCCAACAAAACAGCCTGCCTTCTACTGGGATGGTTGTGTGATTCAAACTAAGACAGATGTGCTCTCTCTCTCCCTCTCTCTGATGGTTAATTTAATGTGTTTATTGGGCTATGGGATGCCCAGCTCTTGGTCAAACATTATTCTGGGTGTCTCTGCAAAGATGTTTTTGGATGAGATTGACATTTTAATTGTATGTGGGTGGGACTTGTCCAATCAGTTGAAGGTCTGAATTAAAAAACTAACTAACTAACCCTCCCCTGAGTAGGAGAGAATTATCTGGCAGACTGCCTTTGGGCTTCATCTGTAACATCAGCTCTTCCTGCCTAATGGCCCTTGAAGTGACATATCACCTCTCCCTGGGTCTCCAACTCCAACCCACCCTGCACTTTGGGCTTGTCAGCCTCCCTAATTGTGTGAGCTGATTCCTTATCATAATTATCCCTCTCTCTCTCCCCCATCCCTTTGTGTATATTCTATTGGTTCTGTTTTTCTCTGGAAAACTAATACACTCTCGCTCTCTTCCTCTGGATTTTAATGCATGGGTATACACACTCAAAAACATAAGCGTAGCTGGAAAGCATTTATTTCAGCAGCGATGTCATGATGAGGCATTCAGGGTCCTCAGTCCTGCTACCTAACCCCCTCCAGAGATGCTTCATTCTTGTCCTTTCCTGAAACTGGTTCTCAGTCTTTCCTAGCAATTTCCCATATCTTTTGTCAGCCCACAAATATTTACTGAGTACCTATTCAAGTCAAGGTCTGTTCCACTGGGGAAAGAGTGATGAACAAGGTAGGCCTGCACTCGTGGAACTTGTTTTCTAAAAATGTCCTTTTCTTCTTAAGTAGGTTAACCCTTGGGGCACCTGAGTGGCTTAGTCGGTTAAGCATCCCAGTTTGGCTCAGGTCCTGATCTCACATTTTGTGAGTTCGAACCCCGTGTCGGGCTCTGTGCTGACAGCTCAGTCTGGAGCCTGCTTCGGATTCTGTGTCTCCCTCTCTCTCTGCCCCTCCCCCACTTTCTCGCTCTCATTCTCTCTCTCTCAAAAATAAATGTTAAAAAAAATTTTTTTAATAGGTTAACTCTTATCAAAGAGTTGGTCTCTGTTGCTCGCCACCAAAGAATCCTGAATGATACTAATATTCTCCGTTCAGAGATTGCTGGTTCTTCCCCTTCTCTAGATCATCTTGGATAAATGAGATGCCAGTCCTCTGGAAGGAAACAGAAGAAAACGTCCCGGCTCTGCACAATCCTTGCAAGCCACTTCCCTATGATGACCCCCAAGCAAACCACCTGAGAACCCACCAGTAGACTTATCTAATGTACTCACTTTAGGATAATGCCTGACTCAACAGAAACACCTACATGACAGTGGCTTCTCAACTGGAAGCCATCTAAACCGTTTCTTCTCTCCTGCTTACAACCTGAGAAGATACGTTACAATGAGCATTCCCTTGCTTGCGCCTCATTACGATTTGTTTCACATTTAATCTTCTTCACCAGAAGCGTTTTTAATGCCCTCCCCCCAAGACCCACAGGATTTATTCTCTGATTAGGCAGGAGACAAGATGAGAGAAGCTGATTGAAGCGGCCAGGCATGGCTTTCTTTCTCATCAGGTAGCACCGGACGGCTATTTAACACAACTGAAACTCTATCCTGCAGCGAGGAGGCATGCTGTTTGCCTCACTGTGGGGGTATCAGTGACTGTGGCTGGGAATTGTCACCGTTTAGTTTAGCACTCCTGGCAAATCCCGGAGCCAGCTTGCATAATGCAGTGTCTAAAGAACATGATTCTTGTTTGCACTTAAAAATAGAACTCGGTCACATAACAACTCATACAGAACCTGTGAGGCTGGTGGAGGAACAAACTTGAATGACAGTCACAGGGGGTTACTGAACACCTGTCCCCGTCATTCAGAGCCTGTGCTCTCTGGGAATGGCCAGCACACAGAAGCCAGCCCTGCCCTGAAATCAAATGACAAAAACAAACAACCGAACTGACCCAGTTCAATCAAGAAGAATGAGTGTGCCTTTAAGCAGGCAGCAATTCAGGTAGCCTCTCCAGGCCAGGCCTCCTAGGGGACTTAGCTCTGCGTTCTAAAAGAATTAACTGTTGTAGATTCAGGGGCAGACATGCTGGGCTTACCGCTGGACCGAAAGCTGCGGCTGAGTTGGGTCCTGAATTCCACCCTCACTGACAGGGTTTCACCACGTGCGCGCGTGTTTGGCTCCCTACGGAATGCACTAAACGTGGTCCCCGGCTCCCTCTAACCAGACGCAGGCGTCTTGTGACCCACTGCTGGGGCTTGCCAAGAGCCGAGATTTAGAAAAGAAAAGATTTGGGTTTCCCTACCAGGAAACACATTAACACAGTAGTAGAATTCTCATTGGAAGGAAGGTCACACCAGTGAAGGAGGAGAGACCGCCTGCCTGTCAACACATGACTCGAAACCAGCGGAAGTGCTGATACACTACCAGGTAACATACTACCTGGAAGGAAAGGACGTGAGAAAACAAAAAAGAGGCTCTTCCTACCCAATCCCAGCCCTCCCTAGCCCTCTGGCCTGACAAATCGCTTCTCTCTCTGCCTCTCTTCCCCCTCTTTAAAATTGGCCCACGTTGACTGTTTCCCTTCCAATCATGCCAAAATGGTAGAAAGTTTAATAGGACACGGGTGTCAGTTCTTTGTGTCTGCCTGTGGAATTCCAGAGCAGTGATAGCCTGTGTGCTTCACAGTCACCTGGGGAGCTTATAAAAATTACAGGACCTGAGCCACAGCCCCGGAGATTTGGGGGAGGTGGGTCCCAGGCATGGGTAGGTTTTTAAAGCCCCCCAGGTGATTCTAATGTGCAGCCAAGACTCGAACCATGAGCTGCGAAAGAGGGAAAAAACATCTCTCTGCTGCTCCCCCAGGGAAAGGTGGGCTAAGAAAGACATGTGGATTCTCCCACCTCCTCCAAATCTTCAAAGGGTATCTTTTCCCGGGGTTAGACACATTGTCTTGTTCCCAGACCTTCTATCTCCAACTTCCCCTACCCCTCCGCCAGCCTCCGTCAACAAGGAAATGAACTAAACATCTTGAAGAGGTGGCTGGGGACTCTTTATTGATGTTTAAAAAAAAATTTTTAAGCCTATTTATTTTGAGAGAGAGAGAGAGTGCAAGGAGGGTAGGGGCAGAGAGAGAGGGAGAGATAATCCCAAGCAGGCTCCACAGGGTCAGTGCAAAGCCTACTGTGGGGCTTGAACCCATGAACTGAGATCATGACCTGAGCTGCAACCAAGTCGGACACTTTACCAACTGAACCACCCAGGTGTCCCACTTTTTATTGTTTTTAATTAAAGTAAAACTTTAAGTAGCACTTAAGTGTATTATGGGGACACCTGGGTGGCTCAGTCAGTTAAGCGGCTGACTTCGGCTCAAGTCATGATCTCACAGTTTGTGAGTTTGAGCCCCATCTTGAGCTCTGTGCTGACAGCTCAGAGCCTGGAGCCTGCTTCGGATTCTGTGTCTCCCTCTCTCTCTCTGACCCTCTCCTGCTTGTGGGCTCGCTCTCTCTCTCCCTCCCTCTCTCTTTAAAAATAAATAAATAAATAAATAAACATTTAGAGTATTATAACCTTTACCTCAAAGTTTATCTTTTAGAATTTACTCAGTCCTGGGGCACCTGGGTGGTTCAGTTGGTTAAGCATCTGATTCTTGATTTCAGCTCATGAAGTTCGTGAGTTCAGGCCCTGCATTGGACTCTGAGCTGACGGCATGGAGCCTGCCTGGGATTCTCTCTCTCCCCCTCTCTCCCCCTCTCCTGCTTGTGCTTTTTCTCTCTATTAAAATAAATAAAACATTTTAAAAAATAGAATTTACTCAGTCCTGGGGGATTTATACCCAACCAGAGGGTCTTACAGTCCTTACTCTGTGCTGCCATCTTCAGAACAGGCTGCTGCCTTCACACTCAGCTGGTGACACTGTCCCCTCTGCCTTGCCGTAGGCCCTTACTAGTAAAGGATGCCTGGGTGTTAAGCACCCATCCCACTATAAAAAGGGAACGTTTCAGGGTAGAGGATCTTCCTATGGTAAGACCCTTGGTGAAGGACTTAATGCCTCAGTGCAGGTTGGTCAGGCCGGTTTTCTCTGTACCCCCACTAGGCTCCATGCCCCCCTGACTAGCACATCTATTACCGAAGCTTGTTCCACAGGTCATTGTGTCTCCCACTGGAATAAGTCCTGGAAGACCTAATGTTCATTCCATGCCCTCATATAGACTGGAGTTTGTTCTTTGCCCTTGAAAGCACCCTGTGTGGTTCTGCTCTGTTGAATCAGACATTTAGAAGGAGGTGGAAACCTTGAAAGAAACCAGAAGACACAGCAGGGCCACAGTGACGTGGTTAAGAGCTGGGGAATCAAACAGGTCATGATCCGAATCCTGTCTCCATCACTTTCTAGTCATGCACCTGGGATATCATATCTAACCTCTCTGAGCCTCAGTTTACTCAAGCGTAAAATAAGTTTAGTTATAAAATCTACATCATAGTATTGTCATAAGGACTAAATGAGATGTACCTGGTGCCATCATGTGACCATCCCAGATGGTAGTCACTATTGCCACTGTTAGTAATAAAGAGTGAGGAGTGTGGTGGACCCATTGGCATCTCCTCAGAATCAATGTTAACTGTGGAGCAATGGGACCTGGGGGAAAAAACCTGAGTTTAGAGCCATCCCTTCCTCTATGATTTTAGACCAGTTGTAGCATCTCTTCAAGCTTCAGATTCCCCAGGTGCAAAATTGTGGCAATAATAGTATGACCATGATGCTGACGTCACAGGGTGGTTAGAAGGACTAAATGCAACAATGCATGTAAATGTGCTTTGCAAGCCGCAAAGAACCATATAATATTAGGAATCACGACTCACATCCAATTCTCAACATTTTCTGGTCCCAAAAACTAATAAAAGGAATAAACGGCTTCTCTAAGATTAGAAATGGAACAAAATGAGACTCGACTCTCATGCCTTTAATCCAACAGCTCAATAAAGTCCAGGCCAAAGTGTGAGCCCCACAGAGAGTGAGGGATCTGATTAAAAGGGGGCACCTGTGCTGGGCTAATTGCATTCTGGAATGATCCTCTCCCTTAATTCAGCACTGCCTAGTGTTTACTTAACCATCCTATCTCCCATTGTCTCAGGAGATATCCTAACAGTTAGTTAAAGTTATTGATTTTCATAAATGATGACCTTCATGAAAGACAGGGCAAAAAGAAAGAGAGGGGAGAAAATATATAATGTATGTTTCTTTCTTCAAGGAGCCTTTTTTCTTGGCTGTCATGGTTTTTTTAGTGTTTAACTTTTTAAAAAATATGTTGGATTTTGGGTGACACTTTCCTGGTATTTTTTTAGGGGTTTTCCAACTTCTGCTGGCTTTGCTAACCTACACAATTTTCTATTGCTATCATAAACATTTCTAATTTGAAGGTTAAAGGCAGGGAGCGCCTATGCCAGCACAAGAGAGGGAATTTAATGTCAGAATGGAACTTGCCACCTGTAAGAAAGCCCTGGATGGCACCTATCAAAGTGGAGGCTGTCTCTAGGTCCTGAGCTACCTAATTACATACTCTCTTCCTCCTCCATCTGCCAGCTGTCCTCAGAGCCTCTGCTGACCCAAGATACTCCCTATTCACATTAAAGATAGAGATGACTGGGACACCTGGGGGGCTCAGTCAGTTGAGCGTCCAACTTCAGCTTAGGTCACGATCTCGCCGTTCATGAGTTCAGGCCCTGCATGAGGCTCTCTGCTATCAGTGCAGAGCCCGCTTCAGATCTTCTGTCCTCACTCTCCTCTCTCTCTGCCCCTCCCCCACTTGCACTTTCTCTCTCAAAAATAAACAAGCCCTTTAAAAAAAAAAAAAAAGATAGAAGGGCACCTGGGTGTCTCAGTTGGTTAAGCATCCGACTTTGGCTCAGGTCATGATCTCACAGTTTGTGGGTTCGAGCCCCGCATTGGGCTCTGTGCTGACAGCTCGGAGCCTGAAGCCTGCTTCGGATTCTGTGTCTTCCTCTATCTCTGCCCCTCTCCTATTTGTGCTCTGTCTCTCTCTCTCTCTCAAAAATAAATAAACATTAAAAAAAAAAGAGAGAGAGATGACTTAGGACACCTTAAAATGTTGGTCCTCTAGGACAGTGTTCCTTTAGGAACATTCAAAATTTAGCCAACGGAAAGATATTTCAGTAGTAGAATTCCAGACTTCGCTCCTGGGAGACCCAAGGGTTAGTATATGGGAGCAGGCAGGACATTCTTGCTCCAGAAATACTTGCATCGGTGGCATGAAGTCTTTAGAGGACTTCCTACTTCTTTGCCCACTATGCACTAGAAAGAAATTAGGGCCGACTGGATCTGTGGACATGGGAAGTGAGCCAGGACTAGGACCAAAGAAAATTTGCAAAGAATGCACAGGAGGGCCACTCCTCCAAAATTTTTTACATATTTGTGGAGGCCACAGGGTTAACTCAAAGGGAAGAGGGGCAATCTAGCGATTAGGAATGTTCTCTGTCCTCGAAAAGGCTCTGAGGAGGAATGTCTTGGAGTTGGGGCATGTATACAATATGCATTAACGATAAGGAGTGCCCCTTTTGAGAGCTTTTTTCCAATCCACATATAACTTCATTTTACCCCCACATTAGACAACAAATTAAGAGCAAGAAAAGAAAACTTTAAGTCGCTCGTTCAAATCTGCAAAATCAAAAGCTCCACTTACACAATCCTACATTTCACCAGCCAAAATAGCAGTGAGCATTTATTTT
The DNA here is from genome assembly GCA_028646485.1 of Cryptoprocta ferox. Taxonomy (NCBI): domain Eukaryota; kingdom Metazoa; phylum Chordata; class Mammalia; order Carnivora; family Eupleridae; genus Cryptoprocta; species Cryptoprocta ferox. Next base: position 39,852,201 of record CM053559.1, on the reverse strand, counting down.
AGTCTTTGGCAAGTATTCAAGTGCAAGAGCCTATGGAGGTATTATGAAAGACACTGGCACGTAATTGTATAAGGCAGGCAAACCGGGAAATGGATCTTCTTAAATGACCAAAAAGAAAGGGGACCCTGATTAAGATGACATCAGCTACCAAGAGGTCTAGTCACCCTTTGAGGGGCTCTAGAATCATAAAAGAATGACCAGGTCGACAGGTAGTAAGTCATAAAGGAGCGAACACATGCCCAAAACGAATGGAAATCTGAATCTGTATCCTCAGGTCCCCATGCCCAACTCCTGACACACTGGTAAAAATTTGCCTTTGTTCTGCTGGGGCCTGCTCTCTTCCCAACCGAAGTTAATATTAGACAAATATTTAAAGAATAGCATTTCAAGGGGGTGGAAAATCATGTGCCTGCTTGAAGCAGCCATCTTTGTTCAGGGTGCCTCTTTAAACCCAGTGGCTTTACAAGCCAAGAGCAGAGAAGAGAGGTACCATCCAGGACTATCAACATTGTCTTCTCTCTTTCCTCCTTTAACGCAGGTACCCAGTGCACTTGGGCTGCCCAGGGTCAGGAAAAAGGTGAGGTAGGATGAAGAGAAGAGAAGGACAATGAAGCCAGGTCTGCTCCCTCATTGGTACTGTCTCACCTACAATTCATGACATGGAGTAGCACCAAAGGGAATTCCATTTTTTGAGGACTTCTTACCTGCCAAAGACTGCTGATTGCCTTACATGCATTATCCATACATGTGTGGAGGTGGTTTTTGACATTCCCACATTCCATATGAGGCTCAAGGGAAATTAAGAAATTTTTCCAAATTCATACAGGGGTTCAAAGCCCTTGGGAGGGTCTCACCTCCCAAGCCCCTGCTCATACAGGAGACAGTGTCATGATCCTCTGAGATTCCCTTGGTGCCATTCTGGCCTGGAGCCTCAGCCACAGGCTCTGGCTCGGTGGCCTCTCCAACCCAGGAACTGACTTCACCTGGGGCCAACTAGAGACTTGCCCCTTGCTGCTGTTGGGAAGCTGGGCCAACAAGCCACATACCCTGATATTTCGGCTTCTCCCACCACTTCTCAACTCAGGTGAAACACGGGCTGTGAGATCTGGTTTCCCTAACTGACACCAAAAGGGTCCAGAGAAGCAGCCCAGAAGTGGTGTCCAGTAGTTATTTTTGCATTGGAGAGACCTAGTCTGACAGTTTTCTTCACCCTCCTCCCTTCCAAGGACTCCTCCAAAGCACAGTCTCTCTGAATATCCTCCCTGAAGGATGTTCCTATATGGCTGAACAGACACACCTGCTGACTTACCAGCCCTGTGTCTTCAGAGCCCTTCATGCAGCAATGCTAAGGCAATGCCCCTGCAATACTCCCCACCCTTCCCTACCTCCCTTCATTTTACCTTCACCATCACTGCTCAGAGATTGCACTTTCTAAATAAAGCAACAGCCTGAAACCCAGGCTTTCCAGTTGTGTCTTGACTTAGTTATTTATTTTGACATTCTTGCTAATGTGATAAGTACCTGAAAACCTACCATCCAAAACAAAAGCTAAACTCTTGACATAACCTTCATCTAACCACGTGGTCCCCCCTCCCCTTCTACCCGTCCCCACACAATACAACCATCTAGACTTTCCTTTTTCAAATGTGTAGTTTTATGTGTATTTCTATACAGTATATTCTTATATTAGTTGTTTTCAACTCTACAAGAATTACATGATATTTTATACTTTTAGGACATCTGCTTTCTTCACTTAATGTTTTCTTGTTTCATTGCTAGGATTTATCCACATTGTTGTGAGTTAACGTAGTTCATTTGTTTTTAATGCCATGTAATATCCATTTGTGTGAATATGTTACAATTCATCCATCGACTCTCCTGTTGGTGGGCATTTGAGCTGTCTCCAGGTTGACACTGGGATTAGTGAAGCTATGAATGTTCTTGCACACGTCTCCGTTGTATATAAGTTTCCCTTGGGTCCATCCCTCAGAATGAACTGTTGGATCATATGTATACAAATGTTCAACATTAGGAGATATGCCAAACTGTTTTCCAAGTTAGTTAACCAAATCTGCACCCTTTCTATCATACTCAGAGTGTTCTCTAAAATCCAGGGCTGGTCATTCCCCTTGTTCTGACAGCTGCCAAAATTGAGAATTGTTGGCTGGCAGGGAAGTACCTCATGTTTCCTCTGAGTATTTGCATTTTTTCAGAGGATGCTTGGAGAGGCAGTGCTTTTCATCCAAAGCAATGACTTTCTCAGGCTGAATATTTCAAGGCCTCTATCTCTACAGGCCCTTCCAGATTCACTCAGTCAACGCTTCCCTGACATGCTTACTGAGTTCTGGGGCTGCAGAAGACCTTGACGATCCAGTATTGGGAGACAGCCTTGCCTTCAAACATTCTAAAGTCTGGGCACCTGGGTGGCTCAGTCAGTTAAATGTCAGACTTTGGCTCAGGTCCTGATCTCACAGTCTGAGTCTGAGCCCTGCCTCTCCTCTGTATTCCTCACTCTCTGCCCCTCCCTCCCTCCCTCCCTCTCTCTCTCTCCCAAAAATAAATAAGATAGACAAACATTCTAAAGTCTGATGTGGGAGAAAAACAAGACTAGTTATGTTGGGATGCTATCTCTGTCTTTGTATTTCTTCCTCGCCCTTTTTTCCCTAGGCAAATGGTAATTCAGATTGACAGAGTGCAATGGTGGGGGCAGGGAGGGGGAGCACAGGAAGTCTTCAGAGAGAATGGGCAGGTATATGCTAAACTTGAAGTTACCCAAAGGCAAATAACTTCAAATAGTCCCACCTGGTTATTTGCCAGCATCAATCCCCTTCCACTATACATTTCCTGGGAGAACTTGTCCCCTCCTGACAAGGACACCTGGTTCCATGGTAAGTCAGAGACCTGACTACCCCATTCTTGGAGACTGATGGAAACCTATTCTTCTACTCCAATTCACCCACACAAGGATCTCTTAGAATAGATATAGTGTAGGTTAGGACCTCTCTGCCCTCACTCCCTATCCACTGTCCATGTTCAAGTTGACTCTATGTGTCAGCCCGATGGACTCTGGCTGCCTCAGACCTCCAGAGTTCCTAGAGTCTACGATTCTGGAAAAAGCGTATTTTTATGGATAGCTGGTAAATAATCAGACTTCTGGCTGATCCAACTTATTTCATATACTCTTCTGGAAACTAATCACTTTGACTAGAAAGATAAAATACTGATTGACTGAGCCTGGATCACATACCCATCCTTGGACCAAACCATCTGACCAGAGGGTGGGGGATGTGTTCCCCCAAAAGGATGCTGGGCGGATAAAATAAAATGTGTGCCCATGAAAATGCTCACAAAGATAGCAGTTTTACTTGATTACTCCAGTTCATATTCCTCTTATTACCTCTTTCACTAGTGAGGGACAAGGCAAAAATATATTTTATATTGTCCCTCAGTTTTCTATCAACTAGAGCACAATGATCCTTGTAATAGAGAAATAACATAAGTCATCTGCCTGATTTCTACTTGTAGTGGCTTTAGTAATCACACACATGAAAGAATGTTTAGGACGAAGCATGTAGCCTAGCATAGTATAGTTTTATAGTCCCCTCTCACAGCTGAGCAAGCAGGGACCTCAAGTGGCTCCCCCACTCTGCCCCATTCTCTTTACCTGGATTACTGATCTGGAAGTGTTAAGAGTTCACTCTCCTACAGGGAGAATTTTCAGTCAGTTTTCTCCATTGCTTTTTTCTGGGACTCTGAGTATATTCCTTATTCCTCTCCTTAAAACCAGAAGCTCCATAACTAATTATCTCTTCCTTTTTTCTTGTTAAGCCAGTCTATTAGAATTCTCAACGCTGGAGTCTTTGGAAATGCAGCTGAAGGATGGGCATTGTGTCCAGCAGGGATAGCAAACAGATGATAAATCTTAAAATCAAACATCACAGACAGCAGTCCACCTCACCTACTTATTAGAAGTCCTACGCAGGATTTTTTACATAGGACCTAAGTCAATGGTAGTTGATTACATAAATTATGAAGATTGTAGTCATTGCCAACTTATCTCCATTTTACCACAGATTTTGCAAGGTAGTCAAATTGTAGAGTGGAAGACACAAATCTAAAAAGTGTGTTTTCTGTGCTTCACTGCACATATCACACCTTGAAAATATATTTTCCTTTGTTTTTTTGGTTGTTGTTTTGGTTTGTTATTGTTGTTTTGCTTTGGGCCTATCTTTCCTTTTAAAGTATACATTCTCGGAGGACAAAAATATCTGGTTCCACTTTGTCTGATTAGCACTTAGCAAAATGCCTGGTCCATATGGGTGATCAATAAATACTGGAAGGAACAGGTCTCTTTTCATGACTCTCTTTCTTCTCAAATGGTTGGCAACTACTGAAATTAAATGTGCTAAGAAAATCCAGTCTTCCTTAAATTAAATTGTGCAGGAATCCAAGTTTACTTTAATTCTGCTTTCCATTTGCCTTTTCTTCAGTACGGAACGGTTTCTCCGGCACACTTCCCAGGCACTCAGTATCCCTTCTGCAACTTCTTGGCAGCCTAGAACTTTTTCCTTTAGTTAAGCCTGTCCTCCTAGGACGGTGCCCCAGATTCTAAGATGACCCTTTTTTTCCTACACTCCCATTAAGATTCCCATTTTTCTCAGTGCCAGAAGAAAAATGATCAGATAATTTTCCATTAAAATGTTATCCTGTAATAGACCATTTAATGCAAGAATTGTCCAGCGTGTTTGTATTTTAAAATATGAAGCTGTAGGCACATCTGACCAGCTCAGTCAGTGGAGAATGTGAATCCTGATCTCAGGGTTATGGGTTCGAACCCACGTTGGGTATAGAGATTACTTAAAAATAAAATCTTTAGGGGTGTCTGGGTGGCTCAGCCAGTTAAATATCTGACTCTTGGTTTCGGCTCAGGTCCTGATCTCACAGTTCCTGAGTTCGGGCCCCATATGGGGCTCTGTGCTGACAGAGCAGAGCCTGCTTGGGATTCTCTCTCTCCCTCTCTCTGTGCCCCTTCCCAGCTCGTATGCTCTCTCTCTCTCCCTCTCTCTCAAAATAAATAAATAAACAAATAAACTTACAAATAAATAAATAAATAAAGTCTTTAAAAAATAAAATGTGAAGCTGTTAACATAAGATAAAGTACTATGAATGGCATTTCAGGATCCCTGTGACAGTGTAGAAGGATGTATATATATTTCCATAGGCAGGTAGTAGGGTGGTTGCGGTTTTCCTCCTTCTCTCAGGATTTTGTCTTGATTTAAAAAAAAATCAAAATTGGGGCACCTGGGTGGCTCAGTTGGTTAAGCATCTGATTCTTGGTTTTGGCTCAGGTCATGATCTGGCAGTTTGTGAGTTTGAGCCCCACACTGGGTTCTGTGCTGGCAGTGAGGAGCCTGCTTAGGATTCTCTCTCTCCCTCTCTCTCTCTGCCCCTCCCCTGCTTGTTCTCTCGTTCTCTCTCTCTCTCCTAAAAGAAATGAATAAACTTAAAAAAAATTTTTTTTAACGGGTCCCTCCTCACTGGAACCTGGCCTCTCTTTAAAAAAAAAAAAAAAAGAAAGAAAGAAAGAAAAGAAAAGAAAATTACAAATGATTGTTGCTTTTTAAAAAATGGATGGGCAAAGAGTATAAAAAATACAAAACTATGAAGTGTAAAGAATGATCACAAGGAGGTTCTCTAAAAGAATCCTTTAAATGGCTAACTCCTGAAGTGTATTTACAATAAAATTCCATTTGCAAAAATTCCATTTACAGTTAACTTTCTAGAAACCAAGTTACTGTATAAACTATTTTCTTCTGCCTCCAAGAGAATTGTAAACAAACTTCCATTGCCAAGATGTCATTAGCATCAGAATATCCCTGGCCAGCTCCCACTCTGGCATTTCTTTACTTACTGTCTTCACATCATGTTAGAAAATTGATTTTGTTGTTGATAAGATTATAGGCTTCCTGGATGTGTGACTGGTCAGCTTTGAAAGTGGTCTCCTGGGGTAACCTGTTCTCTCTTAATAAATGCTACAATGTCACTCAGAAGAGCATGGAGGAACTGACACAAAATCCACAGGGCCAGCATCAGGAGGGAAGGACATTTCTCTGGGTTTCCTATGTTAGATACAGAAAATTCAGGTCCTGGAGTGATCCCAACCAGCACGCTAAGAACAAAGAATTTCACCCACTCAGCTTACTGTCCCAGATCTATCACACCCTGTTCTCCCCCTGGCAGGAAGTCAGTTCTCTGTACTTGCAAATAGAATAAATAAACCATCCATACAGAACTAGTGGGCATTTTGTTTTCTTACCAGATTTCATAAGAGATCCCTGGGTATAATAGAATATTAAACTTGAAATGTCTGTACAAATCTTTGGGGGCACTCTACTTTCCAGGGAGACAATAAAACGTGGAAGTCCTTTGAAAAATTACTTATGATAGAAGTGGCTCAAAATTGGATTCTAAAATCCCCATATCCACCCTGCTACCTATCTTAGGCAGCCTGCTGAACTCTCTGTCCTGGACAGGATTCTGGGACCTGCCTATGACACCACATTTGTCTTCATTCTCAAGTCCTGATTTGTTGTTGCAAGTACTCCATTGATGTTAATTAACATATTTCAGTTGATGCTATACAAATTCTGCACTCCCATTACACAGAGGTAAGCAAAAGAAGATTAAATGGTAAGGCTTCAGGAAAATTTCTAGATCTGATAAAGCCAGAACAGGAACAAGAGGTTTCTGCACCTAAATCTTGTGCTTTTGTTGCTGGCAGTATTATACTGCTGGTGCTAACCTGGCTGTCCACTTTTCATTGACACCCATCTGGGACCTGGGATCTCATGCCCAACAGGTTTAGAAACATCAGCTATCTTGAGGGGCACATGGGTGGCTCAGGTGGTTAAGCGTCTGACTCTGGGTTTCGGCTCAGGTCATGATCAGAGTTTCATGAGTTCAAGCACTGCATGGGGCTCTTCACTGGCATCGAGGAGCCTGCCTGGGATTCTCTCTTTCTCTCTCTCTCTCTCTCTCCCTCTGCCCCTCCCCTACTCATGCTGTCTCTGTCTGTCTCAAAATAAATAAATAAACTTAAAAAAAAAGAAGGGGGGCGCCTGGGTGGCTCAGTCAGTTGAGCGTCCGACTTTGGCTTAGGTCATAATCTCATGGTTCATGGGTTCGAGCCCCGTGTCGGGCTTTGTGCTGACCACTAGTTCAGAGCCTGGAGCCTACTTCAGATTCTGTGTGTGTCTCTCTCTCTGGCCCTCCCCTGATCACATCTGTCTCTCAAAAATAAATAAATGTAAAAAATAAAATTAAAAAAAAAACAGAAAGAAAGAAAAGGGGCGCCCGGGTGGCTCAGTTGGTTAAACGTCCAACTTCAGCTCGGGTCATGATGTCACAGCTCATGAGTTCCAGCCCCGTGTCAGGCCCTGTGCTGACAGCTCAGAGCTGGAGCCTGCTTCAGATTCTGTGTCTCCCTCTCTCTCTGCCCCTCCCCTGCTCATGCTCTGTCTCTCTCTCTCAATAAGAAATAAACGTTAAAAAAAAGGAAAGAAAAGAAAATATCAGCTATCTTGAACCGAACCACTAAATATCTTTTGAGTTTATCTTTTATACTATTGCCATAGTGATATTCCTAAACTGAACCCTGATCATGCTATTCTCCTTTGCTTCAAAGCCACTTACTGCCAGAGAATAAAGTCCTAAATCCTAGCCTGGCATATAAAGCCCTGCCTCTACATTGCTCTCCTCAGTCAGAGCATCAGATCTCTTGAGGTATCTGGTCCCGCAGAGGAGCCGCCCCCCCACAACACTATTCCCTACCTTCTGCCACACTCCTACCCGGACCCTCCCTCTCATCCACCTGGACAGCCCCCTCCACAGCTCTCAAGCTTCAGTGCTGTGTCATTTCCACAATGAGGCCTTTTCTGATGTGCTCTCATTGCTCTGAGCTTCTGCCTCAACAAAATGTGGATCATAATTCCTACACCCTCCTTTGGTTCAAGAGTCACATGAAGAAAGGGAGTATGAAAGACCTCTGGAAAAGGCCAAATGCTATGCAAATTCCAAGTTATGTTATAAAAGTTATTATGCAACAAGCTGTTTCTCTTTAGAGACCTATCGGAAGTCCTTGTGATGATTATTGTAAAATTCACCCCTACAAATTAGAACATTACTTCTGCTTATTCATTGCTTAAATGTGAGCTAGGCTTAAAATGGTGATAAGGACTGTGCCCATTCCAGCCACAAAGAGATTAAAGTCAGACCCGCACAGAGAGGATCGGCGTGATCTCTGCCCCCACGGGATCCACAGTGGTGAAAAATTCCATTTTCTTTTCTTTCTAGAATTCGAGTCCCACGTTTCATATTTCTTTCCTTTTATCCATGGAATAATCTTCCTTAGAACTCTCATCCTCTTTTAGCCAATACGTAAAAGTCTGATCTCCTTAAATAACTTTGGCTCTACCATGGAGTCTTGGTTATTTCTCAGCCCCCGCACTGGGAGACTGAGCCACCTGTGGCTTCTGGAACACTGTGATCAAAGCAGGTAACATTTACTACGTGATGACTCTGTACCAGTCACTCTTCCACACGATCTCTGAAAATTAGAAAATTTAAACCTCACTACAACTCTCATTTCCTCTCTGCAAAATGGAAATGAGGACATGGAAACTTAGGAAGGTTCGACCCTTTGCCGAAAGTCACAAAGTAGAGGCAGGGTTTAAGCCTAGGAGTCCTACAACACACCCCTGCTGTTAACCACTGAATTGTTATCACATGCAGCTCTAATGGACTGCAGAACAGCAAGAGGGCTCCCTTGCTCTCCAGAAACTTGCATTTAGTGCAATGGGTGGTGGGGCCCAGGGCTATGAGAGCAGACACCATATGCACCTGGATTGACCATATGCCGCTGTGGGTCACTGCCACCAGTTGGGACGCTAAGACCTAAGGGAGCCAACCAAGGTGAAGCAGGTGCTGACACCCAGGTAGCCACTGAGCAGTGGACTACTGAGGTCAAAGCAATTTGCATATACTGAAGCCTCGTGTATTTTGTTCAGTTTTCAACAGAATGTCTTATTCAATTCCCTCCACTCCTGAACACCCAAAAAGATCTCATTAGATTAAATGTGGCATCCTAGATTGGTTCCTGAAGCAGTAAAAAGACATTAGTGGACAACTGGTGAGATTTGAAAAATTCTGCAGTTTAGTTAATAGAAATATACCAATGTTAATTTCCTTGTTTTGAAACATGTTTCTTGGTTATAGAAGATGTTAACATTGGGGAAACTGGGTGAAGGGTATATAGGAACGCTGTACTTTGCAACTTTTCTGTAAATCTAAAATTATTTATTTTTAAATGTTTTATTTATTTTTAAGAGAGAGAGAGAGAGAGGGAGGGAGAATGTGTGCACAAGTCGGGAGGGGCAGAGGGGGACAGATGATCTGAAGCAGATTCTGCACTGACAGCAGTGAGCCTGATATGGGGCTCGAACTCACGAACCATGAGGTCATAACCTGAGCCGAAGTCAGACGTTCACCTGACTGAGCCATCTAGGTGCCCCTAAATTTATTTTAAAAATTAGGAGTGCCTAGGTAGCTCAGTTGGTTAAGCATCTGACTTCAGCTCAGGTCATGATCCCACAGCTCATGGGTTTGAGCCCTGTGTCAGGCTCTGAGCTGACAGCTTGGAACCTGGAGTCTGCTTCGGATTCTGTGTCTCCCTCTCTCTCTGTCTGTCCCCCACTCACATTCTGTCTCCCTCTCTCTCTCTCAAATATAAGTAAAACATGAAAAAAATATTAAAATATTAGGGATGCCTGGGTGGCTTAGTCAGTTAAGCATCTGACTCTTGATTTCAGCTCAGGTCATGATCTCACGGTTTGTGTGATCAAGCCTGGCATTGGGTTCTGTGCTGACAGTATGGAGCCTGCTTAGGACTCTCTATTTCCCCCTCTTTGCCCCTTCTCCACTCGCATTCTCTCTCTCTGTCTCTGTCTACCTTTCTCAAATAAATAAACTTTAAAAACAAATTTCAAAAAATTAAATTTAAAAATACCTCCACTTAATTATTTTGAGATTAATTTACTAGGCCCACTGAGTTAATCTATTGCACAATTTAAATAAACTTAGAGTGGTTTTCACATTTTTCTGAAATGAGTGTTAAATACATCAGTGCATAGAAAAGAACTGTTTGTTGGCAAAATTCAGGTTTTGAATTCATCAGTCATAAACACTGTCTTTTCAGGTTAAAGACAAATATTGTTTGAGAATGAGTTACAAAGTCTGATCTTCCCAATAAAATGACCAGAACTTTGTATTACCATTGACAAATACACAGGAATGTTATGGTTAGCCAACAATATGATTTCCCTAACACAGATTCCTTCTCTCCTCTTGACTTCCTTAAATTCCAAGTATCATAACCTGGCACACATTTTATAAATAGCAAAGAGAAAGCAAAATAATGACAACTTATGTTGATAACTTGGCCATAATTATAGTGCCACAGGTAGGACTCACCGCAACTACCTCAGATAGGACAGTTTTGCATTACAAGTATTATTTTCCATAACAGCCCTGGTAGAGAGGGGAACATGTTGTGCCCAGAGCTTCTCGCTCTTAGCTCAGATTTGAAGAGCAAATCAGAAAATGACCAGTGTTGCCAGTCAGTGTGATAGTCATCAGAACATTCTTCCCAGATTTTAGACAGTTAGGCCTTCAATGAGATGCTATTGTTTAAATACTTGTTTTCCCAGGATCAAAAAAACTTTACAGCTATCTGGTTGCCTAATCAGATCTCACTTGTTCTGTCAGCCGCTACCAGCTCCTTCTCAGGCAAGTGGGAGCTCCTCTGAACTAAGAGGACTGGCAATAGCAGTGCTAAGCTATGTGTAACTCAAAGTAACTGCAGTGGTTCACTCCTGCTTTGTTTTGCCCCATTAGATCAGATCCCACGAATCAGTTCTGACAAGTGACCAGAACTTGTGTTCAGAAAGTGTTCTTTTGCTCACCTTACATAGTCTCTATCTTTTCTTTTCTTTTTAATGTTTTTTTTTTTTTTTTGAGAGAGAGAGAGACAGACAGTCACACAGTCAGAGACAGAGAACGAGCAGGGGAAGGGCAGAGAGAGAAAGGGAGACAGAATCCAAAGCAGGCTCCAGGCTCTGAGCTGTCAGCACAGAGCTCGAACTCACAGACCATTAGATCATGACCTGAGCTGAAGTCAGACGCTTAACCGACTGAGCCATCCAGGCGCCCCTAATGGCACATAGCCAAGGAAGAGAATTTCTCAAAGTTAAAGGTGCGGACTCTAGCACCAAAGGTCTGCTAGGGAGAAACAACTGTACCTTCCACTGTCAGGCGTGAACGAGAAGCAAGACAGGAAACAATAAGCGGTAGAAAAAGAGGAAACACAAAATCAAGCTTCTCAGAAGCTGAGAAAGGGTCTAGCCAATTCTAATTCCTTAGACCTTCCAAAAAGAAAGAAAGAAAGAAAGAAAGAAAGAAAGAAAGAAAGAAAGAAAGAAAGAAAGAAAGAAAGAAAAAGAAAGAAGAAATGCCAAAACTGAGTTCCTAAATTACAGTATATTGAAAAGCTTTAAAGTTAATAAAGAACATTGCAAAGTGAACATCATTCTGATCTGTTGGTGTATAGCTCACTGGGAAATGCCAGAGTCTAACCTAACGTTGAATCTTTGTGAATATGATGTCCAAGCCAAAACTATCCACAAGCCACCCCCAGTGTGCCCACCCACTACTATCCACAACCCACTCCTAAGTGCCTCAACAAAACAGGAATAAAAATTTAGAAATATGGACTAAAGAGAATGTAAAGAGTAGAGCATCAACAAAGTCAGTAAGGAGACTGCTACCTTGGAGCTCCAATAACTGAGTGCGAGGAGAAAAGGTGCAGAAACAGAGTAGGAAAGAAAGACAACAGGGGCACCTGGGTGGCTCAGCCGGTTAAGCGGAGACTTCTGCTCAGGTCATGATCTCAAGATTTGTAGGTCCGAGCCCCTGCGGTGCCACCAGCTCTGTGCTGACAGCTCAGAGCCTGGAGTCTGCTTTGGATGCTGTGTCTCCCTCTCTCTCTGCCCCCTCACTCCCCCCCCCCCTTAAGGCTCTGTCTCTCAAAAAAATAAATATTTAAAAATGTAAAAAAGAAAAGAAAAGAAAAGAAAAACAACAAAAAATAAGCAGCAGGAAGACCTGGGCTACCACTTATAGTGGTCTCAGGTGCACTTAGAAAGATGTTCAATAACAGTTGTCAAACCTTCCTAGAATAACTTAAATGGTAAGGAACTTAATTCATAGGTGAGTGCTTGAAAGTTGGTACTGGGATCCTACTGGGCTAAATTGCTTTCTTTCTCATTTACTGTGTTACACGGTGTTAACCATCTTACCACACACGTGGCACAGGCCACCATTCCAGCTCTCCAAGAACAGCCAAGATATTGGGGAAATCGCTGAGGAGATCACTACTTAGGGGCTTCAGTATCTGGGTGCCGTGGGCTAAGTGTCACCAAAGCAGGATCTTGAAGCGGGAGCAGGAATTAGACGTCTGTAGAATGATACCCAGAGCACCCCAAATGGCGGGCGGACTTGTTCGACAGGGTATGGAGTGGGCAGGGGGGCCAGGAGGAGCCTGTCCGGCCACGCCTTTTTGTATTCTGTAAAACCTTTTTTCCATTCTGTAAAACCTTTTTCCTACATCCTTCAAACGTGACTCCAATGATCATTTTTCCAATAAACTCCATTTCCATAAGAATGTTTGATGAATCACGCTTCTGAGTTGTTCCGCAACAACTTTCCACCATTTTAACAGGAGGCCCCTAACAGCAGCCTTGAAGCGTGCTTTGGTCTGTGTCAAAATATTGTAAATCCATCTATAAACTGAGAACTGTGAAGAGAAACCGCTGGAAGAAGACGGCGGGCGGCCGAAGGAGTGGGTGAGAGCGGGACTGGCCGCGCGGCGGCGGACCGTGCTGCGCAGGTGCGGAGGGTGGGGGTGGCAGTGCGGTGGCGCGCACATGCGCGGGAGGAGACGGAGCGCCAGGGGCTGGCCATCAGGGAAGGGGGCGCGGCGCACGCAGCATGGCGTCCAACATCTACTTGGTTCGCCAGCGGATCAGCCGGCTCGGCCAGGTGCGGCCCAGGGAGGCGCCTCCCCTACCCAGCCCCTGCCCACCCCTCGCCTCCCGCGGCCGCCCCTCTTCAGTCTCCGCCTCAGCGCCTAGGCCAGCGGCTCAACCGCCGCTGCCCCGCCCCGCCCCGCGGCCTCCCGGGCCCGCCTCCCAGAGCCCGCCCCGCCTGCCCTTCCTCGCCACCAGGCTACTCGGTCTTGTATGCTCCCCTCCTCCTCCGCCCCGCTGTCCTGACTCTCTCTCCCTCCTTCCCTCAGAGGATGTCCTCCTTCCAGCTCAACCTCAACCCGCTCAAGGAGCCGCTCGGCTTCATCAAGGTCCTCGAGTGGGTGAGTGCAGCCAGCGCCGGCGAGGCCTGGAACTGCGCCGCTGTGACCGTGACCGCGCCCGCGCCCGCTCCGGCCAGGCCGGCGCCCTCGGCTGGGAGGCGAGGCGGCCCGGGAGCGGGAGCTAGAGCCGGGGCGGCCGGCTCCGCGCGGGCCCCGAGGCCGCCGCCGCCCCTGGAGGGACGGGACGGGACAGCGGGGAGGGGACGGAGGACCGCAGGCTGGGCCTGCGCGGGGCGGGGACGCCGCGGTCCGCGTCGAATCACGAGTCCCTCGGCCGCCTGGGTCCCGGGCGAAGCCGCCCTCCCACACCGAAGTCACCCCTGGGTGCTCCCGAGGGAGTCGGAGATCAAATTTCTCTGGTTGCGCTGCTTCCCGCAAGGGAAGAGAAAACTTCCTGTTGCGGTGTAACCGAAACCTGGCGGGTCGGAGTCGCGCCCTGGTCGGCGCTGCAGCTGCATGTCCGGTGGAAAGGGCCAGCCCGTGCATTTCTGCCCGGTGCTGACTGCAGGCCGCGCTCCGTGGAAAGCTGGTTGTGCCTTCTCGAAGTGATTGGAAGAGTGATCGGTTCTTAGTTTGCTTTTGAGGTGGCTCCAAGTTAAAAATGGATAAAAATAAACTGTGGGTCAGGGCAGCGGACGGAGGTGGGGGAGAAGGTCTACAAAACGCGTCCAATCAGGCCGTACCACTCAAACACAGGCTAGGAATCGCCATGAAGTTTGTTTTAGCTACTTCCAAGCAGCATCCGGCGGTCACCTCTTAGTTCTTTCCTGGGAACATTCTCGGTCATTAACATCAAAGAAGTTTTATGAATTCGACCTTGCCAATGATCAGTCACTTGGAGAAGTGAGCGAATACATCAGGCACTGCACATTTGCTTTAGATTTCGTGGCGTAGTACATGTTTCAGTGCTGATTTTTAGGCCCGGATTAATAGGCAGCTGGCATCTATCCACTGTGCAGGCAAGTTGTTTTTGTAGCCAGCAACATTTTACATCCGTAATTCTTTAACCCTCTATTTTAGTGATACACTGGTGAAGAGTGAGAACTTCCAAATTCCTGTGTTGAATAACTTACTGAGGATGTCTTTTAAAGTAACACAGAAACTCAAAATCTGTCATGGGTACTCAGGCTGATTTTCAAAAAGTTTCCTACTTTTCCTCCAAAGTTTTACTCGTCTTCTGAAAATTAAAATGGTGCTGATTTCACACAATGTCTACTTTAAAGACATAAATACACACACACACACACACACCCCACTCAGGGTTCTGTAAACCTAGGTCCAGATTCAAAAAGAAAGAAAAATATTTGAGTATATAAAAATTTGAAATTGCAGGAGGAAAATCATGTTCAATCGGGGCTAATCAAAACCTATAAAGGTTAAGAAAAAGTCTTATCTCGTTGAGGGTTATAAATTTGTACTTAAAGTTTTCACTCAATAAATGAGGCACTGGTTTATATTTGTGCTTCCATTATTTGTCAGTCTTTTTTAAACCAAACATACACAACTTTTTTCCTTAATATTTTAAAACGTTACTGATAAGTTTATTAGTGCTCATAGGTCTGATACGTTTTGAAAAATATCCTGTTTACACTTTTTAAAGAAATAACTACTTTTAGTTTGAACAACATATTCACAAGCGAATCTGATGAATACTTTAATAAAAGGATAGGCAAAGTGTAGTAAGTGAAAGAAAGGAGAAATCGGTTGCTTGGAGGAACTGGGGGGGTGGGGATGTCATAGATGAAAGAACACTTGAAGGATGGGTGCTTGTTCACTTGTGGGGGGGATGTGGGGAGTGGCTTTCCAAGCAAGGGGAAACATGTTCAGTGGTGTGAAAAGTTGAAGCAGCATAGCCATATTTGAGAACTTTAAGTAGTTGGGGTTGGCTGAAATGGTATTCAGGAAGGTGTGGTTTTAGATGATTCTAAAAGGTTTATAGGGCTTGCAGAGTTAGGAGTTTATCCTATGGGCTAATCCTATAGGCCAGTCTTTCAGGGGTTAACCTTTGATGATCTGGGTTCTGTCTTTAGGAAAATGGATATTTGTGGGGTACAGAATTTGGAGATGTTTATTAAATAGCTTCCATTTAAGCCCAGAATTCCTACCATTTGGAGCGAGGACTCATTGAAGGGTTTTAAACAAGTGAATAATATAATTAGATTTGCTTTTTAGAAATTCTCATTTGTCAGTAATGTAGAAGATGAATTAGAAAGTCAATAATTGAAGGAAGGGAGACATTAAAATGTATTTGGATGGAGGGTGAAGAAGAGGGAGGACTCTAAGATAACTGCCACATTTCTGACATGGTTGGTAGTAGTACCTCTCTCCAAGATCACTAAGGAGAAGGAGCACATTTTTGGTTGGAGCTCCACTTTGGGATGTATTGAGTTTGTAGTTTCTAGATTATATAAAGGAGGTATCCTTTAGGCAATTACCTATATGGGTATACAGTTTGAAAGATAAGAATGGGCTGAAGATTGAGCAAGTATCTGCCAGCAAGGGAGAGAAGAAATGGTTAAGAAGATGCAGAAAAATAACATCTTGGCATCACTGTTAGAACCTCAAGAAAAGAGTACTATTCTAACAATATCAGGAGGTGCAAGAAAGAGGTTAAGTAAACTATGGACTAAAATGCATACCTTGGTTTTGTTAAGCAGGAGGCTGTTGGTGGCTTTATAAGAGCAGTGTCAGTAAATTCAGAAACCAGATGGTACTAGGCCACATGGGTATATGGTAAGAAAGTGAAGACAGCGAAAGTAAACCACTATTTGACCTTGAAGGTGAAGAGATGTTGTGGTAACCCATTCTAAAGATGGGAAGGACTGAATGTGTTTGTGAGCTTAAGAGGCTTGTGAATAGTATTACTGGAATTTAAAAAACAGAGGCAGAGGGGGAATGAATGATAAAACAAGGTTCTAGAGAAGGGCCCATAGTAGGAATTTTTAAATCTATTTTGAATGAACTGTTCATGTTTCATAAAGCATTGATTGAGGTGTGGCTAGTTACCTCTAAAAACAGTCATTAAATAACGATTATAAACAAATCTAAAGTTTAGAGAATGGTTGCTTTCCATCCGTAAGACTGAAAGAATAATTCCCTAAATTAGCTTATCTCTAGCAAGGTTCTAGAAGATATTAAACTAAGATATAACTTGATGATATGTAACTTTCAAGGGGTTAGATGCCCAATAAATATTTACTGACAGAATAAAAATATAATCACCAGAGCACAAGCATTTGCACTTTGTTTCTAAACCGCAGCCACCATGTTATATTACTTCTCTTCCCTCTTTTTTTTTAAAATCTACCCTGGCACCTAGTAACAGTGACCAGCAATGTCATTGTAGTTCTCTTCGTGTAATAAGTACTCAGTAAAAGTTGAGTTTCTGTTGCACTTATCTGGAAGTAGCAATACTTCATAGGGTTGTTGGAATGATTGAGTTAATAAATATGTGAATGATTATAATGTACTTGAATAGTTCTTAGTAGGTTTCTCAGGACTAAGATGCTGTGTTTCTAGGAAGACTAGACCAAGACAGTGGGTAGAATTGAGGCCCATATGTCAGACATACATATCTCCTGGTCCTTCAAGATCACTAAATTCTCTATCACATATTTTAATTTTTTAATGTTTATTTATTTTTGAGAGAGAGAAAGAGACAGGCATGAGTGGAGGAGGGGCAGAGAGAGGGAGACACAGAATCCCAAGCCAACCCCAGGCTCTGAGCTGTCAGCACAGAGCCCGACTCAACAAACTGTGAGATCATGACCTGAGCTGAAGTTGGACGCTTAACCATATTTTAAACTTTATTAATGATATATTATATGCTTTTCACTTGTCTGCTTGTTTTCCGGCCTATACAAGCCTGTCAAGGTGACAATAAAAAATTTAGGTAAGAATAAATGCCCCATGTGTAGAAGTAGAACACAGAAATAAAGTCAAAGATTAAGTTTATCAAAGGCGCTTTTTAAAGTATTTAATATTTCTCTGGTAAATTTTAATTTGGCTCTTACTTTAAAGTCAAATATCCCTAATATTTAGGTAAAAGTTTTTCATTGAGATGAGTTTATCTTTTTAAAATATTAAGCACTGTATTTTGGGCTTTGTTGCTGCTATCTTGCATAGGTGGACACTGAACAAATATTTAGCTCTTAATGAATCTAAGTAATGTGCTTTCCTAATTTACACACACAAAATTATAGTAGAGATACTATTTGGAGAGTATATAAGGAATTATACACTAAGTTGAATTTTAGAATTATTAACCATCTCTGAATATTTTTGTCTGTGCTGGTAAATTATATTCTCAATGTTAACAGATATTTATTGAGTATAGATGTATGTGCCAGGGCTTTACCTGTATTTTCTCATTTAATCTTCTGATAACCTGTGATGGTTGTTATCTCCATGTTAGAGAAAGAAGTAACTTAGAGAAATTAAGTAACTTACCCAGGTTCCCACGATTATAATTAGTGTATCCAGGACTCTAACAATCTGTTCTTAGTCATTTCGATAACTTACCTTTGTGTTACTTACTGGTCTTTCAATAAATTAATAAAAGGATTACCAAAAATTTTAGACTTAAAAAACAAAGCCTAAGTTATCTGAAGTGAATTTTTTTCTTGTTTGTTAGATGCATGTTTATAATGAGATCTTAGGAGTCAAAGTAGGATGTTCTTGATTCTTTTATCAAGTTTGAATGTTTTTTCTGATTTTATACATACAATTAATGAGCAAATGACACTTAAAAACATTACTTTGGGACAAATTATGATCCAAGAAATTTAGTGTGAAAGTAAATATGAAAATCTGTAATTCTTTTAAGTTGCATTTATCAATTTATTTAAACAACAAACTTTCAAATACACACAATAGCTTATATAAAATACTTAAAATTTATTGCCATCCTAAGTAAATTATAAAATTTTTGCAAACAGTGGCCATGTTTTATCCTAATTTCGTGGTTAAGAAATAGCACAGAGGAGCACCCTAGAAAATACACATTACTTGTATTGCACAGTTTTGGGGACAGGGCATATATAGACTGCTGTTTCATCTGTTTGCTTAATTTTTACATTTTTTAGGCTATCCATGTCAGGAAACTTCCCTTTCTCCTAACTCTGCCATTTGTGTTCACTCCCTCTTGCCCCCATTATGGAAAGGGAAAAAGGATTTCAAATAGCATTTTTATGACCACCAGGACTCTCTGCACTTAAAGCTTGTTCATAGATTTACAGACTCATCCCTGTGCCTTTGTTCTCTGTTTGTTCTACCTGATTCTCACTTATTTACCATGAGCACTCTTGAAGGGTAGATCGAATGTCACTGTCATAGACAACATATGTATGCTGTAAGTGCTTTGAGAACACACAAACACACATAACGCTTTCACTCCACACATACACATAACACTCTCTGCTAAAATATAAAAGGGAAAATTAAGAGAATAGAGCAGTCCTCTAATACAATGGTTCCTCATATACTTTGGTCTCTGACCGCCTTTATGCTCCTAAATATTGAGGATCTCAAAGCGCTTTTGTATCTATTGATATTTACCACATCACAAATTTAAGCAGAGGCGTTTAAGGGAACTTTTATTTTAAAACACAGTAAGTCACTTGAAAGCTTGAATTACACCAATGGCAACAAATACTACCAGTTTTCCGTGAAGCAAAAGGCTTACTTCATTCATTTTTGAGAAAAATAACTGCCAGATAGCAATGTCTGAATGATTTTTTTTTGTCTTTCAAGTAAAATGGTATTTCATGAAAAAAAAAGAAACTAGTTCAGCATATAACTCAGTTATTTAAATGCTTTTCCCTGGAAACAACCATATGTGCAATTAAAGTATTTGCACATCCTATTTCATCAAATAGAATATTAAGAAGACTCAAGGGTCGGTGAGGATTTAATCAAAATCATAATTTTTGCTGCTTCATCAAAGACATTCTCAAGTAAAACTGTCTTTTTTTTTCTGCAAGTGGCAATGAAAGATATTTTCAACATATAATAGTTAAGGGTTAGCAAAAGACTTCTGTTTATTTCACCAAGAACTCCAGTTTACTTCTCATGATCCAAATTCTTAAGGGTTATGGAACTGTACTGGCAGGCTGTTTAGAACTTTCTGTGATTGTACTTTACAAGCATAGATGCATATTTTACTATGTCAGTATCTGAAGGCATGTTATATACTTAGGGTAAATTTCATTCATATTTTTAAATCCTTGTTTTGGGTGGGTGTGTGTGTGTGTGTGTGTGTGTGTATAGTGATCTTCTTGTGATCCGGTTAAGTAGAATATGTTTTTACCTTGCATTGTAGCTGATGAATAGAGCTCATCTAGGGGGTTAATGCTTCTATTTTCTCTGTTGGACATGAGTTTTTGTATTATTAGTCTATAATTTATATGAAAACATTTTTAAGCTACTACTGGTCTGTTTTGTGATGGTTGGTTTGGTTAAAACTAGATAATGTATTCCATAAATGCACTTAGCCAGGCATAAACACTAGAAGGGAAAGAACAGGGGAAGGCCTCGCTGTCCTTGCATGGCGAGACTCCTGTCACCTTCAGGATACCTAACATACTGTACTGGCATGTGACTCGGACCTACAGATCCAGCATGGGTTTCAGGGGTATATTAATTTCAATACAACTATAATTCCTTGTTTAAGTCTCAAAGTAAATACAAGTAGAAGTTCAAGTATTTTCTTCTGGTATACTGATTAATTGACTACTGCTGTCTATTTTGGAGAGTTCTGTTCTAGAGAACAGGCTGAAATGTTAACTCCAAAGTTACAAACCTCAAAATTAGTCAAGTATCTGCCATGTGTCTAGCACCGGTCTGGTGGGCAGAGAATTAAGTGGGACTGTTTCTTTGGCAGTTTGAGGCTGTCATGAATATGGAGCCTTTTGACCTAAAGAGAAGCTTGCTGTCATCCTGTCCCTAGATTCTTATTAGTTCCTCTACAGATAGAATTTCACGTTAGCAGTTTTAGCTGTTCTTCATGGGATAGAGGGAAATGAGAAAATGAGTTTCATGAGTGTTAAGGAAGTAGAAATCAGCATTCCAGTACCCCTCATTTAGACTAGTAGTGCAGACTGAAGTGCACATGGGAACCAGCCTTCCAGAGTGAGTGCGTGAAACAGGCTGTCTGGAGGAAAAACAATAGTATAAGCTCATCAATCCTGGTAACTGACATGCGTCCTGAGGATTGTTGAGACAGTAGAGAGTGTCAGCAGCCCGGAAAAAACATAGGTTCTACATGTCATCTGTCAGTTCCACGTGGTTGTTGCTTTATGGGAATATGGGTCTGATGCTGCCGTATCTTCAGTTTCCCCACAGTAAGGAAAAGCAGGAAATCCAAATTTTTATGTGCAGCATGCTGGTATTAAAATACAACAAATTCACCTTTTTTATGAATTCTGAGAAGATGACACAAATAGTATCTGCAGCAGGTTTCATCATGGGCTGCCAGTATATACTTTTGAATCTAAATCAAAACAGCAGTAGAATATAGGGAGAAGTGAGATAGTCATATAATTTACCCCCAGGTTCTTTTGTACTTCATCTAATAAACAGTGTGTTTCTTGTCCTTTTGTTCCTGTAAGATAAAGACCAGAATTGCAAACATGACATTTATTTATCCTTATAACAAAAAGACAGCTTTGAAATGATGGCTATGTAAGACTTGAAATGCTTTATTTGTAGATTATTGGAAATTGATTTTTTCTTTAATTAAGCAGTTATTAATTGAGCATGTGCTATGTGCCAGACCTGCTAGGTGGGCACTGAAAATCTGAGTAAGACCAAATGAACAGACATGACAGTCCAAGGGACAGGAAAAGGCAATCAGGTTAAGAGCAGTAAGCTTTAGTACAGTGTGCCATTTATTTACTGACTTTTGTATTTAGTGAGAAACTAGTTCTTATTATTTTCGTTTTGGGTTTTTAAGGCAAGAGACAAGAAAAGTGCCTATAGTAGAGTTCATGAACCCAAGTCTACGGCAGCCCAGGAGACTGAAATGTTCTACCATGAGAAATTGAGTAGGGCTTTAAAGGTGAGCTTATCAGAGAACAGGTTGAGGGGTGGGACAGTTCCTGGCAGAAGAAATAAACACACTGGTGACATAAATACATGATGGGTTTCAGGGGTGGCAGTAGTACAGTGCGACAGAGTCGTACAGTACCTGGCAGGGAAATAAAGCATATAAATCTAGAAAGATAAGGTTGGGGCTGTCTCAGCCATGCCTGTTAGGCCAAATTAAGAAGCTTGGGCTTTTTTCTTTTCTTAAATTTAGTTCTGGAAAGCCATTAAGGAAATCCCTTTAAACAGGGGAGTAATGTGACCAGATCTTTATTTCAGATCAGTGTAACATCGCTCTAAAGCACCTGTCCAATAGAAGCACAGTGCAAACTACAAATGCAAGCCACATAATAATTTTAAGTGTTCTACTAGCCACACTAAAACAGTGAAAAGAAACAGGTGAAATTAATTTTAATAATATATATTACTTATAAATCCAAATATTATTTTCAGTAAGTAATCAATATACACAATTATTGATGAAATAGTTTACATTTTTATACTAAATCTTTGTAATTCATTGTCTAATTTACACTTATAGCTATCTTAATTGGGACAAGCCATGTATATTTTTTGTTTATTTACTTATTTATTTTGTTTATTATTGTTTTGAGAGAGAGAGAGCACGAGCTGGGGAGGGGCACAGGTAGAGGGAGAGAGGGAGAATCCCAAGGAGGCTCTGCACTGTTAGCGCAGTGCTCTGAGCTGTCAGCACAGAGCCTGATGCAGGGCTCAAACTCAGGAACTGTGAGATCATGACCTGAGCCAAAATCAAGAGTCAGACGCTTCACTGACCAAGCCGCCCCCAGACAAGCCATTTTTAAAGTGCTGGAGGGCCACATGAGCCCATGCTACAGAAGAGATTAGAAATGAGAGGAAGAGTCTGTTGGGTTACTCCCTGTGAAAAATGGTGAAGGCATGAATAAAAATAGCGGCAGGAGTGGTGTAGACAAGTAACAAAAGCTTTTAAAAGAATGGCATCGGGGCGCCTGGGCGTTAAGCCTCCAACTTTGGCTCAGGTCATGATCTCACGGTTCGTGGGTTCGAGCCCCGCATCGGGCTCTGTGCTGACAGCTCAGAGCCTGGAGCCTGTTTCTGATTCTGTGTCTCCCTCTCTCTCTCTGCCCCTCTCCCACTTGTGCTCTGTCTCTCTCTGTCTCAAAAATAAATAAACTATTAAAAAAAAAAAAAAGAATGGCATCATGCTGTATTAAGTCTTAGGCCACTTCTTTCCCACTCAGCGTTAGGTTTCTAGGATTTATCCAAATTGACATGGGCAGCTATAGTTCATATATTTTTATTGCTATTAAACTTTCCATTGTAACTGTTGACTATTATATTTTATCCATTTTCCTGTTGCTTCCACTCTTTATGTAAACAGTGTCATTGTGAATATTCTTGTGCGTGTTCTGTAGTACACATGGGTAAGAATTTCTCTTAGAGCTATATACTAGTTGATCCTAATCTTTTGTGACATTATTGCAAATACTTCCACCTGGTTTGTAGCTTGTTTTACATTCAAAGCTAACTTTTGATTTCAAAAATTTTCTTTTTCTGTAGTTGAATTTAACAATCTTTTATGGTTAGTGTGAGTTTTTTAATCTTAGGAAAATTTTTTTCCTCTCTGGGCACAGATTTTCTTTTATATTATCTTTAAATTTTTTATGGGAATTTTACATTTTACATTTGTCTTTAGCCCATCTGGACCATTTATTGAAGTCCTCCTTTGTATTAGTTATCTATTGCTACCCACTGTAGCACTTAAAACAGCAGACATTTATTATCTCATAATTTCTGTGGGTCAGGAATCTTGAGAGTGGCTTAGTCTGGGGGTTTCCAGCTCAGGGTGTCCCAGGTTGCAGTTGTCTCTTGGCTAGGATTGAGTTATCTCAGGTGTCCACCGCACTCACATGGCTGTTGGCAAGCCTCAGATGAGACACTTCCAGGGTCGCTTACCTGGTTGCTGATTGTCCTTGGTTCCTCATCACAAGAGGCTCTAAGTTGCCTGAGAATCCTCCCAGCATGGCAGCTGGCTTCCCCCAGAGCCAATGATTCAGGAGAGTGAGAATGGAAGACAGAAACTGTAGGCTCTTTATTACCTACCATTCCATTACTTGACATCCCATTCCTTCTACCATATTGAGTTTACTAGAAGCAAGTTACTATGTCCAGTCCACACTTAAAGGGAAGAAAATTAATCTTTACCTCTTGAGAGAGGAGTATCAGAGTTTATGGACATATGTTTAAAACCACCATCCTCCTTTCCGTGGTGATCTGCACCACCAGCTTTGTTAGATATAATTTATCTAATTAAACACAAGTCTCTTTCTGGACTCTTCATTGTTCCATTGGTTGAATTTGTATTGTCTGTTTCTTTTTTATAATCCTAAATGGT
The DNA here is from genome assembly GCA_028646485.1 of Cryptoprocta ferox. Taxonomy (NCBI): domain Eukaryota; kingdom Metazoa; phylum Chordata; class Mammalia; order Carnivora; family Eupleridae; genus Cryptoprocta; species Cryptoprocta ferox. The sequence continues at coordinate 39,828,244 of CM053559.1, read as the reverse complement.
TATATGCCCAGTTTTCTGGTCTTCTGTTTTCAGTCTGTATTCATGTACATTTATGTAGAGAGTATCCATTTTTCTGTCTTTACCTGTGAGCTCTTAACTAAAGACTTCAAACTCTATGCCGGACATTACCTCAGATTTTCCCTATCTGTAACCAGATTCCTTTTCATGTATTTTTTTACAGAAAAACAAAAAACCTCTTGATAGTTATGATCTTGGTTATGGCCTGATTGAAGACCCTGTGTTAATCCATGAGGGGCATTATATCAGTGTTTAACAGTGCAGGCTTCTGCACTGAATTTTATCTATTTGCTAGCTGAGTGTGACCTTGAGTAAAACAAAGTCCCTGCCCTCTTTGAGTTTATCTTCTAGTGAAAAATGGACAAATACTTTAAGTACCATCAGCCATTGGTAATTACAGTGGCAGAAAAATAGAGCAGCGTGAATAAAGGGAGTAAGTAGTGTGGGGTTGGGGGATTCTCGTTTAATATTGTGTGGTTAGGAAAGACGTCTTGGATAAAGTCATACTAGAACCGGGAGCTGTCAGTAGGACGTGAACCATGTCTTCCAGGCAGAGAGAATAGCCCGTGCAAAGGCTCCGTGGGAGGAGTTTACCCCTTATCGTTAAGGAATAGCACCGAGACCATTTTGTGTAGACAGATTTGGCAAGGGGAAAAGCAGAGGAAAGGATCTCGTAGCCCATTAAATGAACTCTGGTTTTTATTCAGAGAGAATAAAACTCAGAAGCCACTGGAGAGTTTTGAACAAAGGATAAAGTTTTCTGTCTTATATTTTTAAAAAGCTCACCCTGGTTGACATATTGACAGTAGACTGAAGGAGAGACAAGGACAGAAGCAGGAGGGTTATTTAGAAGGCCGTTAGAGTATAATTCAGGCAAAAGGTAATAACGGTGATTTAGATCAGGATGCTGTGATCAGATTCTAAATCTGTTTTTTAAATAGAGACATCAGAATTTGCTGATAACCATATATGGGTTATTTGTTTTGTAGAAAATTTAGAAGATGCAAACAGAAAAAGAAATTATTTTTTATCTTCTCTTCAGAAGTGACCACTTCTGGGGCACCTGGATGGCTCAGTTGGTTAAACATCCGACTTCCACTCAAGTCATGATCTCACGGTTCGCGAGTCTGAGCTCTGCTTTCAGGCTCTGTGCTGACAACTCAGAGCCTGGAATCTGCTTTGGATTCTATGTCTCCCTCTCTCTGCCCCTACCCCACTTGCACTCTGTCTCGGTCTCTCAAAAATGAATACATGTTTAAAAAAAATTTTTTTAAAGAAGTAACCGCTGTTAAAATTTGATGTATGTTTTTGTAGTATGCATAATATGCATAGATGTAGACACATGCACAATGCATGTGTAAACAAACTTTTTGGGCTCAAATTTACCACCCCGAGATCAAGAGTCACACGCTTTACCAACTGAGCCAGGCATCCCATAAACATACTATATTTGTAATGATTATTTTCCAGTATCATTGAATATTCCCCAACATTATAATGACTGCATAATGTTCTCTCTTGTCAATGAATTAGTTTATTTGGTTCCATATCAACATTTAGGATGCTTCCAGTTTTTGCCTGTTATGTATAGCAATTGAGAGGCATCATTACATTCTTGTAAGTATATGCATGATCAGGAAAACAAATCTCCAAGTTTTTTTGAGACCTGAAAATACTCAAAAATGAGGTCATACAAGCTCATGAAATAGCATCTCCTCCTTGCTTTACTAGTCTCTTAGCTTTACAGTTACTGTTAGGTTCCAAATAAAAATGCCTCCAGTTCACCCCTTTTGATTTTGATTCTAAAATAAGACTTCCTCTGAATTTACAAATGTTTAGTAGATACAGTGAAGTAGGAGCAAAAGAATTATATGGGTTGGTATACTAACTTCTTGTTGACAATTGCAAATCAATTTTTTATTTTTCACCATTTACATTTAATTTGTAATGAAAAATTTCTGGAATGTTAAGTGAGTCAGTTTCTAATAATGAACATATTTAAAGTTTTAATGACCCATGTTTTGGGTACAGTAATGCTTCTTCCCCTTTTTTTGGTCTCACTTTGTATAGGTTGCTTCTATCTTTGCTTTTGCCACCTGTGGAGGTTTTAAGGGCAAAACAGAAATTCTAGTGACTTGTTCTAAAGGTACTGAAAATAAAACGATCACAGCTGCTTTTGGCTATCCATTCAGGTAAGCTATTTCTTTGTTTTTATGGTTAACAGCTCTTTTTACTTTTCTGTTGACTTTTTAAGATTTCCAGCAATTTATTGATCTTGGGGCGTACAAAATTTGAAATTGCACGCCTGCTTCATTTGTAAGTGGTGATTATTGTTAGACTGTGGTACATAGACCAGTGCCTGTCTGCAAAGTGTGTTCCTGGCCTTTGATGAAGTGTAGAAAATGAGAGTAAGCATTTAGAAACTTTTATTTGACCTTCCCTTGACATTTTTATTCTATCATCCCATGGTGGATTGCTCCATCACCTTAGTGTGAGAATCCATGATGCAGAAGGAAACACAACTTGAAAATTCTGAATTTTTCATGTATTTGCAATTACTAAATAATAATGTTCTTTATATAGTTTTAAGACATGTATTCAGTGTAAAGTGAGGAGTTTCTATGTTTATTTTCTTACTCCTAGACTAAAATGATATTTTGTTGTGAATTCTTCTGTTTAAAGTGTTTATTGAATATGTCCTGGGTTTAAACCATGATATAAACCTTTTCTACCTACTACTTACTTGACCTTTCTAAGACTCAAAATGTCTATCCATTGAGTTGGAATCTGACCTTGTTGTTTTGATGATTAAATAAACCCTTACACTGAAAATAGGTCAAATAGCAAGGGCTTGGTCATCAATCATTGCCTCTCCACCTCCTAACCCTTCTCTTATAAAGTTCCTATACAAGGAACTGTTATGGCGTCTTTAGTGATAAATGCTTTTGCAATTTATAGATAAGGAGATATAAAAACAATCAAAATTAGCAGCTTAATTAATCTAGGGTTAAAATGTGAATCATAATCGGCACTCCTGGTGCCAGTTACACGTACTCGGCCTCCTACAGTGGCATATCATGTCTCAAATTGCAAACTGTTTTATATCAGCTCTCTTAATCTGCTAAATTTGTATTGCAGGAAGATAGTGTCTGGTGCAAAAGTGTTTAATTCAGTCTATATTCAATCTGTCATAAACTAATGACCAGGCATAATTTATAATTTAGGTACATTTCTTAGGAAGTTTTTAATTTAAATATTTGAATTTCCCCTCTTCTTCCCCAAAGGAAAATAATATTTTTGTAATACATTTTGAGAATATTTTTGAAATGTCATTTCAATATTCTACCCATATATATTTCTGTCTCTGTTGGGAGAGTCTGAGTAATTCACAAATTTATTCGAGCCTTTTTTTAATAGGTTGAATGAAGCATCATTTCAGGCATTTCCGAATGCAAACGTCTGTGATGTAAATTGGAAAAATTACGTCCTTATCGGAGATTACTCTTCTTCTGCGCAGTTCTACGTTACGTTTGCAGTCTTTGTCTTCCTGTACTGCTTAGCTTCCCTTCTGCTCTATGTTGGTTATACGAATCTGTATCGGGATAGTCGAAAACTTCCCATGATTGTAAGTAATCGCTTCATTTGTATACAAAAATCACTTGTATAAGATAAGTATACATCATATTTGGAATTAAATATAGATTTTCTTACACTGGAAATGAAAGTTCTCGGCACAACCCAGTTCAACATGCTTTGATGTGTGTTAACATGAGGTTAAGCTTTCTCTGGTTGTCACATTGAACCTAACTCTTTGAGCCTATTTGCAGCACTTTCTCCGTACTCCAGGGAATACAGAGGTCTATTTGTTTCTAACTCTGCTTTAACATGAAAGATCTCAAATATATAGAGCATATTAGGTTGCAAGTAGTAGAGAAATTAAGTAGAAAATTAATGCCTTTGATTTGAGGAATTGCTGACCATACCAGTAGTCTCATGACTGTGTTTCTACTTATTTTTTTCCTCTCTTCTCAAAGACCCCCATTATGCCCCTACAGTGTTTTATTGAACTTAATAGTCTCTATCAGAGATCAGCAAACTGTGGCCCACAGGCAAATCTGACTTTTTTTTAATAAAGTTTTTTTGTAACACAGCCATACCCAAACATTTACATATTGTCTGTAACTGCTTTCATGTCACAGTGGCAGAGTTATGTAGTTGTGAGACAAACCAAAAATATCTACTCTCTGGCCCATTTCAGGAAAAGTTTGCTGACTCCTTGTCGTATTCCTAAATTCCTTTAAAATCTGACCCAGATAATTCTCTAAGAATAGGGGATTCAGCATTAGTGGTGTTCATGCTAATTTCGAATCTTGGAGATGGCAACAAAGGCTTTGCATTTGAAGTCCTAACACCTTTTTTGGCTTCAGAGTCTACTGAGCTAGAAATAAAAATAGTGTCTGAGATTTAGGTAGTAGAATCTCTGGATTATTGGTGCAAATGGCAGAGATAAGCCATGGTTTTAAGCTAGATGTCCACAACAAAAGAATAACTACAAAGTCAGTGTTAGTGTTATTTACTTGAACAGAGAACAGAGGTGTTTTTGTGATACTGGTCATTTATATCTTGAGAAAACACTGTCATCTGCTAATTATTTGTGAAGTGACTTTAAAGGAAAGGCTGTTTAAGTAAAGAAATTATTAAATAAGATCACAGGTTTTATTTATTATTTATTTTTAATTTTTGCTGCCTGGATCATAAGAATGCAAATGGTAAGTAAGGAATGAAACAGTCTGTTAAAATTCTTATTTATTTGGTTTCTTATATTTGAGAAGAGATTCTTAAACCTCACGTTTTCATAAAATATTTTCTTGGATATCTTTCAGAAAGATAGACATGAACTATTTTAATTTCTAGTGCTTAATCAACAGAAATTACATATTAAGAATCTGTGACTTCCCGGGGTGCCTGGGTGGCTCAGTCGGTTAAGTGTCTGACTCTTGGTTTCAGCTCAGATCATGATCTTTTTCAAGACTTAAAAAGGAATTGTGAAAGGGGCACCTGGGTGGCTCAGTCGTTTAAACATCCGACTTTGGCTCAGGTCATGATCTCGCAGTTTGTGAGTTCAATCCCTGCATTGGGCTCTGTGCTGACACCTCAGAGCCTGGAGCCTGCTTTAGATTCTATGTCTCCCTCTCTCTCGGCCCTTCCTCCGCTCATGCTCTGTCTCTTTCTGCCTCTCAACAATGAATAAATGTAATAAAAAAAAATTTTTAAGGAATTATGTTGATCATAGAGATTATATTTTGTTAAAATCCTTTTTTTTTTTTTAAGTTTATTTATTTTGGGAGAGAGAGGGTGAGGGTGAGCAGGAGAGGGGCAGAGAGAGAAAGAGAGAGGAAGAGAGATAATCCCAAGCAGGCTCTGCATTGTCAGTGCGGAGCCCAACATGGCGCTCAATCTCATGAACTGTGAGATCATGACCTGAGCTGAAATCAAGAGTCAGGTGCTTAACTGACTAAGC
>CM053559.1:39794151-39822205 GCA_028646485.1 Cryptoprocta ferox | reverse complement strand
AGGGGCAGAGAGAGAAAGAGAGAGGAAGAGAGATAATCCCAAGCAGGCTCTGCATTGTCAGTGCGGAGCCCAACATGGCGCTCAATCTCATGAACTGTGAGATCATGACCTGAGCTGAAATCAAGAGTCAGGTGCTTAACTGACTAAGCCACCAGACACCCTAGTTAAAATTCTTTGTTTTTTAAGTTTATTTATTTTGAGAGAGAGAGAGAGAGAGAGCGCGCGCGCGAGCAAGCTTGCACATGCATGAGCAGGGGAGGAGAGAGAGAATCCCAGGCAGGCTCCACTTAGCACAGAGCCTGAAGTAGGGCTCAGTCTCATGAACTCTGAGATCATGACCTGAACTGAGATCAAAGAGTCAAATGCGTAACCAACTGAGCCACCCAGGTGTCCCTGAAATTCTTTATAATTAAAAGTACTAAAGACATTTCTTGTCATTTTGTCATTATTCCAACAAACTTTTAACTAGCAGTGAGCGTTTTATTTTTCATATCTTGTTACATGAGCTTTTAAAAATCACACTTTGTAAAGCAGCATCCAAATCTATTTTTGTAGAGGGGTTTTCTAATAAAACTGTAAGACTGTGATCTAGTTGCATCATTCAGAAAGCCAGAAGTAATTTTCCATCTCAGAGTGATCAATTAGTGGTCACAGAGAGATAATACAGAACTAGCTGTTCTAAGTGGTTTGTTCTTGTTACTAAAATATATAAAGATGCTTCTTGTCTGTAAAAATTCAAGCTTCTAAATTAAATTTTGAATTCTACTTTTAATTTAACCATATAAATAAAAAAGTTTTCTTGAGATAACCAAATTTAAAATATAGCCAAATATAACATTAAATTTTTTAAGTACTCTTTGCTAATAAGGACATGCTTTTTTGGCGATGTTCTCAATCCTCTGCTAAGGTATTTCTCGGGCCATTTCAATTGGGACATTAAAATCAACTTTACTCCCCTTTTTAAGTTAATGTAGCACTTTTTTGGTGCTCTAGGCCATGCAGAGAAGCAGAAATAACAAAAAACGAAACCAAAGATAAAGTCTCCCAAATCCTAAAACTCTGGTATGAATCCTAGCCTGACTTATTGGTGGGACCAAGGCTGCCATAGTCAGACCAATTGTGCATTGTAGATCTGCAGGTGCACCATTCAGGCGGATTGCATCCTAAAACCAGAGCGCCCTGAGAAGGACAGAGATTCTATTCAGAGGCCCACATTGCCCCTGTCCCCCTACCCTAGGTTACTTTGTGCATCATTTTCAGAAAAATTATCTGCTTTTGAAATGTAGAATGTCATGCCAGCAGCAAAGTAGATTTAAAGAGCATAATCAGAAAAAAAAATCAGTGTTAGGGCACCTGGATGGCTCAGTCGGTTAAGCATCTGACTTCGGCTCAGGTCCTGATCTCATGATTCATGAGTTCAGACCCCGCATCCGGCTCTCTGCTGTCAGCATGGCTCGCTCACTCTCAAAAATAAATAAACACTTAAAAAAAAAAAAAAAAGAAAAACTCAATGTGTCTTTTAATTAAGAATTTGGAAGGAAGAAACCTGGAAATCAAAAGAGGATTTGACATATATGGGTTAAAGCTATGAGCTTTAGCCCAGAGAGAACTTGTTTAAGGTATGAAAACCTTAGACTATTTATCAGTTCTCCAAAAGGCATTGTATTTCTAGCAAGTGTTTAGAAGATGTCTGTCTGAGGGGCACTTGGGGGACTCAGTCAGTTAAGCGTCTGACTTGATTTCATCTCAGGTCATGATCTCACAGTGGTGAAATCGAGTGCCATGTCAACCTGTGCGCTGGGCATGGAGCCTGCTTAAGATTCTCTGTCTCCCTCTCCCTCTTTCTCTCAAAAAAAAAAAAAAAAAAAGTCTACCTGCAACAAAAGTAGAGCCAAGTGCAGAAGCAGAAAGGAGAGCACCCCCACAGTGCAAAACATTTAAGCTATGTTTCTGTCTTTTTTCTTTGATCTACATTTTTTTCAAAAGAAGACCAGAAGCAATGGAAACCTCAGATGTAAAACGCAAATAAATACCTCCATCCTTGTAAGATTAATCATCGTTTCTGGTTCTCTCATCACAAGGCATTTACTCTTTGCTATCTTGACCTGGTGGATAGGCCACATATAGTAGTTTATGTCCTAAGTGGTTACTAGTGTGTAATTTAAATAAATGACTACAAGCTGGTTGGGAAAAGCAATTAAAAGCTAATCAGGTTGACTTGAAAACCAAAACACCTCTGTGGTGAGCTCCAGAACCCATTTCTGAGCTTGCGGAAACCTTTGCTGCAAATGTGAAAGAACTCGTAGCTTCAGGTGCACCCAGATGCTAAGAACACACAACATTTGAAGATACAGATTTTACATTATTCCACTTTGGTGGTTAATTTACAAGAAAACCAAACACGGGAGGACTAGAGCTTTTTATTATACAAATGCATACTTTTAAAAAAGTTCTCTTGAGATTTTTTGTAACCAATTTTAGTTGACAAAATTTTAGTTCCCAGCAGAATAGATTGAGTAAAGAGAATACTTTTTTTTCTTTCTTCATCTTTTAGTTCAATAAGAAACTATCCAGACTGTTAAAAACTTCAGTCCTATTAGAAATGTAATAAGTACCAAAGACTTTAGTAGAAAATTACTAGTGAGAAAATGTCTTGAGAGATTTTTTTGTCCTTAATAATGAGTATCCTTAAAATTTGGGGTCATGAATTTTAAAAGAACGAGGCATCCTGGATGTATGCTTTTTACCATTTCATTATCCAAATCATGAACAGCTAGATTTTTTTTTAAGGCTTTTTTTTTTTTCATTCCAGTCTTGGAGAACCAGGTTTAAGTGAAGTCAGAGTTTTGCCAGAACAGTAAGAGAAAGCAGGGGAAGGTGAGGGAGTTGAGAGTATGTGCAAGGGGTTGTAATGCGGGACCGTAGACTAGAAATTAAGGGAGAAATGAGAACATGAGAGTAAAAAAGAACATTGAAGAGTAAAAAAAAGAGTAAAAAAGTAAAATGAGAACATTGAGTAAAAAAGTGGTGAAATCAGATTGTAGTTCTCAGTGGGGTCAAAGGATTTTTTCAGTTATGGTGTCTGAGGGAGTGAGCTGGGATGAGAGGTGATACTGGGAAGTGGGGTGAGAGAAACAAATTATGGAGGGTTCCAGTTGTTGATGATGACAGGGTCTGAGATGTGATCCAGGGAGTGAGCGGCTTAGTTAAGGTTGTGGTGAGGGCTATGTGAAACTGATTTCTACTGTCAAAATCTTAGACTCCAGGGGCACCTGGTTGGCTCGGTTGAGTGTCTGACTCCTGATTTTGGCTCAGGTCGTGATCCCAGAGTTGTGGGATCAAGCCCCTCCTCAAGTTCTATGCTGAGTGTGGAGCATGCTTGAGATACTCTCTCTCCCTCTGCCCCCTCCCCTGCTTACAGATGCGCTCTCTCTCTCTCTCTCTCTCTCTCTCTCTCTCTCTCTCTCTCTCAATATAAATAAAGAAAGAAATAAAATTAAAAAAAAAATCTTCAGTCTTGTTCACTGTAGTAGCTCAGGCACTGGGCTGGTAATAGTAAACTAATGTGTACAGTGTTGACTATGGCCTTTTTTACAAAGTATGTCATGTGGGACATTTCTCGATACCATGTTCAATGTGATCTCAGTTCCTTCATCATGGATTTAAAATCTAGTGTTTTTAAATTAACTCTTCACTATTAACTCATACTTATTTTTGCTTTAGGACTTTGTTGTTACTCTTGTTGCCACTTTTCTGTGGTTGGTGAGCACTTCAGCCTGGGCTAAAGCTCTTACAGATATTAAAATAGCTACTGGTCCCGGTATTGTCAAGGAACTGCAGCCTTGTAACCATCATGAAGTGACATGTTATTTTGGCTCTGTGACTAGTATGGGATCCCTAAATGTGTCTGTGGTATGTATGCAGTATTTATAAGATATTTTCTTTCACTTAGAAAAATCTTACCAGTAATATAAGAAAGCAATAGTTTTTAATAAATCTCTGGATAAATACATTGTTTTTATTTTTACTAAGCTATCAGAATCCTAGTTACCAGACAGTCTTTACCTTTGTTACCCAGAAGAAAAGTTTATTAAGAAAACTTACTACTTGCTAAACAGGTTTAAACAAGATCATGACTGAGTCTTTTTCATTAAAATTGAGTAGGCAAGACTTCTACCTGAAAGACACTAGTAGTAGTCACTAACATTTATAAAGACTGTGTGTCAGGCATTGTGCCAAGGGCATTACATTCATCTTGTTTAAGTTACCCAATAATCCTAAGAGGAATGTGGGAGCTAGTATTATTATCTTCACTTTACAGCTGGGAGAAAAGGTAGCTCATGTGTTAATTTGCCCAAGATGACACAACTGGTAAATTGGTAAGCCAAGGTGTCGACCTCGACCACAGCTGACTTTAGAGCCCAATTTCTAATCCCACGTGCACTGGGTTTATGAAAGTCGTACTTTTATGGTTTCTTAAATGATATTTAAAAATTGGTATATATAAATCTAAATAATAGTCTATCTTACTAAAATACAAATAAATATATCACTAAATTACATTATCAATAGACTGTTTATGTTATGTTTAAGGAAGTTGGTTTTTTCAAGAAAATATTTTTCCAGTGGATGAAATCAGCCCTGCCTTGTAAAGCAATTGGGCTGAATTTTTGTGTTATAACTGTGATTTAAAAGTCACCTTTTTGCATTTATATTGACCATGATCTGAGATGAACAGTTTCCAAAATGTTTTTGTATGCAAATATGCAAAAAATATAAAGCATTAAGCCTTCGGTTATACGATACTACTCTCTAGCTCTTTATCCTACTCTTCCATCAGAAGTCACTATTTTTATATTTATTTAAAAAAAAACGAAAAAAGGGTAGCTTCAGTTTATTCTTCTCTTAGACGTCGATCATATCAGATTTGTAACTGGGAAGACAATTTCCGTTACATTGACCACTGTAAGATGTGAAGTAAAGTTCTTGTGTGAGCGCTTTTCTCTTCTGGCTGCAGCAGTTAGAGTAGGAGAGATAGCAGTAGTGGGGGAGAAAGGAGGGAAATGGGAGGGGACTCCCAGGGGCAGTTTATAACCAGTCAGGTGGAGAAAAGTGAAGGCCCCCAATGAAGGAAGTGAGGATTCCTGCTCCTGTTCACCTTCCCTGGGAAGCACTAAAGTCTAATTACAAAGTAGTAGTAGGAGAGTCGGACATGTTTTTCCTAAATTTAATCTCATCTTTTTGGTAATGATGAGCATGTCAAGATAAGGTTTCTTTTAGCCATAATTTTATAATTTACAGATTGAGAGATTTTAGCTTGATTTCATTGGGAATAAGTCCTTATATATTCAGATTTGGCACTGAACTGGAAAATCTTCCCTTTTTATTCTACTTTACCTGTAGTTTAAATTGTAAATGAAATCATGGTATTCTGCCTAGAAATGTTAAATATTCAAAGGAAAACTAAGATGGGTATAAATTTTTAAGGAGATAGATTTTCATGTTTATTTTTCTCTTCCTTAGATCTTTGGCTTTCTGAATATGATACTATGGGGAGGAAATGCATGGTTTGTGTACAAGGAGACCAGTTTACACAGTCCATCAAATACTTCTGCTTCCCACAGCCAAGGAGGTATTCCACCTCCTTCTGGAATATGATTAAAGGGAGAAATACACTGTATGAAGCATATGTCTATACTTTGACCTGTTGCCAACATCTTGAGAAGCATTATTTGTTTCTAATAAAAGTAATGGCTTTTTCAATAAATTGGTGGGTTTAAAATTTTGCTGCTTTTTTATATAAAGCCTGTGCCTTTCCTAGAAATTTGAGATGTAAATGTATTCTCACATGTAAATTTGAAAATTCAGGGGCCTATTATGAGATGATACACATTTTTAAATGACTGGTTATTCCTTTACTAAGTTGTTTGCCTTCCAAAGTGTTTACACCTTAAGCCTTAACGTATGTCTTTACTCAGAAAAGAGTTACATTATCATATCATAATAGGAGGAAAATCTATTTGGAATATACACTACTGTAAGTTTGTACAGATCATATTATCTAAGACCTGTCTTTGTTTAAGAAAGCCTTGATTACCTAAATCATACTTAGAAAAAACATTTAGTTCAGAATATGTATCTGAACATTGTTTATATGTTATGAAAAACTTTTACTTGCAAAGACTGGTTGTATGTTTTATTTCTGTTTTTCTAAGTGACCTACAGTACTTAGTAGATGTACTAAAATTGTTTTGGGAACGGGGTTTGGAAATTTCTGATAGATGTATAGTTAAGTTAGTGATTCTGTCGCATGAGGCAGAAGCTTCCATTATGCTGGTTGTTTAATAGGCTTGCTATAGAAGTAGAAAGAACGTGGTTCAACTCAAGATTTTGATGGTCCGGGCATTACTCTCAGTGGTGTCTGTCTGCTGTCCTCTGTTGCTCATGCTACTTAAGTGCAGACTGAGACCTGGTCTCCTTGCAAGCAGAATAAAATAAGCCACCTGTTCTTGCGGACCCTTTCATAGGGTTAAGTTTAAGATCGCCTTTTACTTTTGAAACATTTAACCTTTAGATTCAATGAAGTTGCTATTTTGAGTGTAGCGTTGATATTGTGAAAATAAATGCAATTTGGATTTCGTGTTTCTTCATGTTCATTCTTCTTGCACAAGTGGATGATTAAGGAATTATGCATCATAAACAGGAATTTAAGTGAGCTGTATTATGGGTGCACTGTCTTTGCGCACACATTTGGGTATATTCTAAATGCAGGGATTATTCACATTTTGCTTCCTAACTTTTTGTTGTAAAGGGCCAGATTTCTTATTCTTACCACATGATTGTTTATATGTGAAGCACATCTTGCTATTACCTTATTTTTGTTGCTTTTGTTAATGGTAAGAATTGTCAGTATGAGAATGTGTATCTTTTATGCAACAAACTTAATAAAGAAGTTAAAAGAAAGAGTGCACTGATTGTTATATTACAAAGAAACCTTCATTTTAAAGGCAGGAGCAATACAAAATGGAATTGATTTCCAAAGTAGGAAGTAGAATATCATAATAGTTTTTTTAAATGTTTGGCAAGAGGAGCACCTGGGTGGTTCAGTCAGCTAAGCGTCCGACTCTTGATTTCAGCTCAGGTCATGATCTCACGGTCGTGAGATGGAGCCCTGCGTAGAGCTCTGTGCGGGTATGGAGCCTGCTTAGGACTCTCTCCCTCTGCCCTTTCCCTGCTCACTCGCTCTCTCTCTTTCTCAAAAAAAAAAAAAGAAAAAAAAGATTAGCAAGAAATAAGAAACAAAAATGCTTTGGAGACCCTGGTTCTATCCTGTTTCTTTCACTCTTGTTTAAAAAATGCTCATTTGTAAATGTCAAGCTGATAAACTTTTTCTCATTGACTGTCCATTATTAGGCAGCAGACGTTCTTGATTAAGATTATATGCTCTGAGTCAAACCACCTGAATTTAATTCTTAGCTTCACCACATACTAGCTAGTTAACTCGAGGCAAATTAGTTACCTCCTGTGTGCCTCGAGTTGTTTATCTGAAAAATGGGAATAAGTACTGACCTCAAATATGAAGTCCTTAGAACCGTGTTCAGCAGTAGGCACTTTATAAATGTTGGCTCTGATTACTAACTTTTGAAAGCATCAACAAAGATTCTTAACCTGTACTCCCTAGCGCTGGAGAGGGAAAGGTTGTGGTCTTAGGCAGAGAGGCAAGATGGGCTTCAGGATTACGTGGGTCTCCCTTTCTATTCCTCAAAGAGTCCTGCATGTTTGAGTATTTGTTTTTCTGTTGATGGTGGTTTTACATAAAGTTAATGACATGGAAAGTTCATAGCTGTTGAGATTACAGTAAATCCAGAAAGGAGCCCATCCTGTTGCTTTTTTGCTTTCCAGTTTTGATTCTGATTTTGAGTCAACATCACAGGGTTAAGCAATGTATAGGATAATATCCAGGACACAGGCAATAAAAGCTTTGGGGACCCTGGCTGGCTTTGTCAGTGGAGCATGTGACTCTCGATCTCGGGGTTGTGAGCTGCAGCCTCACATTAGAAACGGAGATTACTTAAAAATAAGATCTTTTTTTTAAAAAGTAAAAGCTTTGACTTACTAGGTGATGGGACGCAGAGAATTATTTATAAAGAGCATCATGGCTAATGTTTTCATGAATTGAGGTCATTTGGATATGGATACTCAAAGTAATTTTTTACCTGTTGTAAATGTTAAGGGCAGTGTTGCTTGTTATGTGCTTTATGTTTCACACTTAATTTAAAATTTTTTAACTATGTACTATTTCAGATAGATAAGTATAAGAAATAAAATATAACCAGGTCACCCACCACTAGATTGGACAAATGCCAGCTAACATTTTGTTTTGTTTGTGTCAGATTTGTTTTGGTTTTGTCTTTTTAAGGAAATAAAACATTACAGACACAGCCGTTTGCTTACTGAAATATAGTTAGATTTTTTTTTTTTTTTGCAACTTTCACTATCACAAGATAGCGCTGAAATAAACATTTTTGTGAAAGGTGTGAAGGCTTCTCTAGGACATATCGCTAGAAGTGGAACTCTTGGAATGTGAGATAATTCACATTTTTAGTTGGAACCTAGGTATTACAAATTGGTCAGTAAAGTGCTTGTACTCATTCAGTCTCCCACCAACAGTATGTGAACTCATTTAGTCTCCCACCAACAATATGTGAGTCCCTGTAGTCCCGTAGTCTTGCCACTTGATGTTATGGGACTATTGCCAATCTGATGGGTTTGAAATAGTGTCTTTGATGTTGATTAATTTGTAGTTCTCTGATTATTATTGAGGTTGGTCATCTTTTTCTGTATTTATTGGCCATTTAGTTTTCTCCTACTCTGTACTGCCTATTCATACCCTTTGCCAATTTTTCTATTGTGGTGTTTCTTTTCCCTGTCAATTTGAGGTGCTCTTTATTCTGGATACTAATTCCTTGGCCCTTGTATAGTCTGAAGATATCTTCGCCCTGTCCACGGCTTATATTTTCACTGTATGATTTTTGTTCTACAGAAGTTTATCCTAAATTAATATTAGTTTAACCTTAAATTAATATTAATTTAACTTTCTTCATGGTTTATGCTTTTTGTGTCTTCAGTTCTCAAGGTCATAAAGATATTCACCTCTTTTCTGAATATGTTAGTTTTGTTTTTCACTTTTAGGTCTTTAAGACATTGGCAGTGCATTTTCATATATGGCTTGAGGTAGGGATCTAATTTTTCTATTTTTTAATACTCCATACCCAATTGTCATAGTACCCTTTATTTAAAAGTGCATCCTTTAGTCATCTCTGTCATCTATCAAGTTTCCATATTAATTGTAACTCTTTCTGTATGCTCTATACCAGCACCACATCTAGCCCTATCTTTCTTTAATTATATGTAACTTTACAGTAAGAATTGCTGTCTGACATCTGATAGGATAACCACCAGAGCACCATCTCTGTTTTTACTCACAGTTGTCTTGACAATTGTGAGCCCTTTACTCTTGTATAAATTTTAGGATCAGCTGGTCAAGCTCCTAAAAAACCTTAGTGGGACTTCGCTTGAAAGGAATTGCATTCAGTTAATAGATCAATTTGGGGAAATGATCATATGAAGGCTTTGTATTTATGAACACAGTATGTCCATTTTAGGTCTTTGATACCCATCAATAAGGTTATAATTTTCTACATGTAAATTTAGATTTATATCTATGTGTCTTGTAGCTTTTGTTACTATTATACAGAGTAATATTTATAATTTATATTTATAATTTATGTTCTAAATTGTAATTTTCATTGCTGGTATACAGGACTTCTGATTTTTTTATCTATTGATTTTCTACAAAAATGAGGCTTTCTAAGCCTCATTGATTTTAATAATTTGTAGATTGTCCTACATCTTTTTTTCCTCCTGCATTTTAGGTGAATAATTATACCACGTATAAATAATAATAGTTTTGTTTCTTTTGTTTGGAAATGAAACCTTCTTTCTCCTATTATCTTTGTCTAATTATAGTTACATGGTGATTGTAATTGAAATCTATAAAAAATAGAAAGTGTATGTTCATTTTGAAACTATAACAGCTACCATTTTGGTTCAGGATAACAAACTTAACCACAAATTTACACTATCTTGTATCTTGGTCATGCTAGTAATATATAAAATTTGATCAATATCAACAATTCTTACGTCATGGAACAAATTGAAAATACCAGTTAAGCTGGTCAAAATAAGATACTGTTATATGGTATATTTCATAATACCATCAGAGTCCATTTCTTACTGTTAGAATTTGGATCTTACTTGTACAACAATAGTAATTACAAGTGAAGCCTTACTAGTCAAATTTGAAAAATATAGTTAATATAATTTCTTAAAAACAGTTTCACCCAGGTATAATTGGCATACACTAAACACATACCTAAAGTATACAGTTTAATAAGTCACTACATCAGATAATAAACCTACATAAGTCAAACCCAAAATGTTCTCATCACCCTTGGTAAACCCTCTTACCCATCCGTCCTACTTACTTCCCAGCAACCATGGATTTCTGTTGCTGTAAGTTTGCATTTTCGAGAGTTGTGTATAAATGGATTCATACAGTATCTATTTGTTTTGTGGGACTTTCACCCAGCATAATTATTTTGAGATCCATGTTGCACATATCAACAGCCCATTCCTTCCTAGTGCTGAGTGTTGTTCCGTTGTGTGGATGCACCACAAATAGCGAATACGTTCATGTGCTGGTAGATATTTGGGCTCTTTCCAGTTTGAGGCTAATACAAATAAAATTGGTATGAATATTCATGTAAATGGCTTTTTATGGACATGTGCCTCTCGGGGATAAATAGGTAGGAGTGTGATAGCTGAATCATATGGTGGGATTATATTCAACTTTTTAAGAAACCCCACAGTGGTTGTGCCATCCTAAATTCCCACCAGCAATGTATGAAAGTTGGTTACTTCACATCTTCATCAACACTTAGTATGGTCAGTCTTTTAATTTTAGCCATTCCGATGGGCATGTATCTCCTTGTGGATCTAATTTGCATTGCTGTAATGGCTAATGATGATGATTTGATAATCTCATGTGCTTATGTGCCTTTTGCATATATTCAGTGAAGTACCTGTTCAAGACTTTTACCAGCTTACTGTTTTTCTTACTGAGTTTTGAGACTTCTTTAGATAATCTAGACACAAGTCCATTATTGGATCTGTCATGTCATTCTCTCAAACAATACAAGTTTTTAATTTGTTTTTTTAAAGATTTTTTTTTTTTTTAAGTAATCTCTACACAACGTGGGGCTCTAACTCACAACCCTGAGATCAGGAGTCACATGCTCTATGAACTGAGCCAGCCAGGTGCCCCACAAGTTTTTAATTTTGTGTGTTGTGTATTTTTTTTTTTCTCCTAAGTTTTATAGTTTTAGGTTTTACATTTTGGACTGTGGTCTGTTTTAAGTTGATTTTTATGTGTGGTGGTACATGGTATTGGTCAAATTCCTTTTTTTATCTTGATTTCCAGTGGTTCCTGTACCATTTGTTGAAAAGCTGTCTTTTCTCCATTAAATTGTCCTTGTACCTTTGTAAAAAAATTTAAAAAAAAAGATGTCTATGTATATATGGGCCAGTTGCACTATATTTCTGCTCTTCTGATCCATTTGTCTGTCTTGATAATACTGCTACTATACACTGTCTTGACTACTGTAACTTTCATAAGTCTTGAAATCAGGTAGTGCTAGTCCTGTAACTTTTTTTCCTAAGTTGTTTTGACTGTTAGAGGTCTTGCATTTCTATATGAATGTTAGAATCAACTCCTAAATTTCTACAAAAATGCCTACTGGGATTTTGATTGGAATTATATTGAATCAATAGATAATTCAGAAAGAATTGACATCTTAATATTGAGTCTTCCAACTCATGAACGTGGTATAACTCTTGATTTGTGTAGGACTTTAATTTCTCTCAGCAGTGTTTAGTATTTTTCAGTGTACAGAATCTGTACATGTTTTGTCAGATTTATCCCTAAGTGGTCAATATTTTTATGCCATTGTAATCATATTTTTATATAGAAATGGAATAAATTCTTTATATTAATCTTGTATGCTATAACCTTGCTAAATTCACTTATACTAATAGATATGAACTATCTCATGTTTCCATTCCAAGGTGATGTGGTTTGAAGTGTTGAGGTTTGGAGCCAATGGCCAAGGAAGAATTCTTGAGATATTTTTGGTGCAAAAAGGTGGTTTTATTAAAGCACAGGGACAGGACCCATGGACAGGAAGAACTGTCCTGGGATGGTGAAGAGCAATTGGTTATATACTTTGGAGTTGGGGGAGGTAAAGACAAAGGAAGTTTCCGAAAAAGATTTTCATATGCTGAAAAAGGCTCTCAGGATCCTGGAGGCCTAGCTGTTATCAAGCTAAAGTGGTTTTCCCTCTAGCAAAGCATTAACATTAAGACTCTAGGGAGTTCCTAGAGAAATGTCCTACTCTGCCTGTCTCAAGTATTTGTCAGTGGAAATTTAAATTTATCTACATTTCTTTTGCCTTTGTTCTCCTCATCAGAGGTACGGGTTGATTCCCTGTCCCAATCCTATTACTCATCATCATCAATTCCAGGAGATCAAAATGACAAATTCATCATGGGTTCTGCTGGAGCTTCATTTCCTTGATATGGAAGATCACTTTCCAATGGGCCCTGCTTTTAAGAATCCCCTTTTTAGAGAGAAAATACTTAATTTGATTCATCCACTGATTAGTAGCCTTCACTGTCACTTTGGAGCCAGAAGAAATGCAGGATCTCAGGCCTCACTCCAGACCTATTGTGACAAGTAAAGGAGATGATTCATTTTCAGAAATACCAAATAAAAACTGTGCTAACAGTAGGTTTACAAATTATTGGAAATATGTACAAACGCCCCCCGAACACACACTATGGGTCAATTACTGTCTTAATCTTGTTTGTGATTAGAGGACTATTCATGTTTTTACATTTTTCTTGATTCTAATATTTTGCAGAATTTTTCCATTTCGTGTGAGTTTTTAAATTTATTACCATAGAATTTGATCCATATTTTTAAAGGATCAGTTTTGACTTTATTGATCCTTGCTAGTTCATTTTCTTTCTTTAATTTCTGCTCTTACCTTCATTAGTTTTTTTCCTTCTACTTTCTTTGGGTTTGTTTTGCTGTGTTTTTTTTTTCCCCTTAGCTTGAAATGGGTACTTAGTTCATTAATTTCTTCACCTTTTTCCCTAATACACACAATTTGAGATTTTATATTTTCCACTATCTACTGTTAGAGCTTTATCCCACAAGTTTTCCATGTGCAGTATTTTTAACATTTTAGTTATAAATGCAACCACATTTGACATTACAATTCTTTGTTGATCTATTGGTTATTTGGTAATGTGTCACCAAAAATGGAGCTTTCTAATTCTTTTTTTTTTATTGACTTCTAAAGTAATTGCATTGCGGTCTCTGCAGTGATAAATTTCCTTTGAGATTTGCTTTGGCTTGCTTTTTTTTTTAAATTTATTTATCGAGAGAGAGAGAGAGAGAGAACGAGGAGCAGGGAAGGAGCAGAGAGAGAGAAGGACAGAGGATCTGAAACTGGCTCTGTGCTGACAGCAGTGAGCTCAAACTCATGAACCATGAGATCATGAACTGAGCCGAAGTCAGACACTTAACTGACTGAGCTACCCATGCACCCCTGGCTTGCTTTTTGACCACTTTTTGACCTAGTTTATGGCCAAAAATTTTGTTTCATGTGCTTAAAAGAATGTTTGTCCTGTTGAGTGTGGTGTTCTATATTTGCTTTATATATTAGATACATAATATTAATATTATTTAGGGGAGCCTGGGTAAGTTGGCTAAGCATCTGACTCTTGATTCTGACTCATGTCATGATTTCACCATTTATGAATTTGAGCCCTACATCAGGCTCTGAGCTGACACTGTGGAGCCTGCTTGGGATTCTCCCTCTCCCTCTTTCTCCTCTTCCCCTGCTCGCTCTCTTTCTCAAAATAAATGAATAAACATTTTTTAAAATGTTATTATTTAAATCTTCTATATGTTAACTGAAGCACATGTAAAATAAGGACATACACATTAAAAATAAAACAAAGTACATCAAGCAAAACAAATTGGGATTTGCTCAGCTTCTTAAGTCTGTAGATTTATATCTTTTGCCAAATTTAGGGAGTTTTCAGCCATTATTTCTTCCATTACTTTTTTAGCTCTACCCTTCTCTTCTTGGCCTATAAGGTCATAAATGTTAAATTTTTTTGGTTATAGCTCTACAGGTCTCAGAGACCTGTTCCTGTTTTGCTTTTTATAGTCTATTTTTTCTCTAGCAGTTGTGTCATATCTGTCTTCCAGTTCACTGATTCTTTCCTATGTGTCTTTCATTCTGCAGTGTGTCCAACTGTGTGGGGGGCACCTGGCTGGCTTAGTCGGAAGAGTATGAGACTCTTGATCTTGGAGTTGTGAGTTCAAGCACTATGTTGGTTGTAGAGAGTACTTAAGACCTCAATAAAATAAAATTTCCATTGGGTTATTTACTAAGACTTTCTATTTCTTTGCTCTTTTTTCATTTGCTACCAGAATGTTTATAATTGCTTGTTGAAGCATTTGTATTAATGACTGCTTCAAAATCTGTCAGATATTCTAACATCTTTCTCATCTCATTGAAGACCTAACTGGTTCTTGGTGTGATGAGTGATTTTACTTGAAATCTGGACTTTTTGGTGCATCATGTTATGAGACTCTGGTGCTTACTTCAGGCTTCTGTTTCAACAGGCCTCCCCTGACTCCGTTCCATCAGAGAGGTAGGGCCACCTTTTCATAGTCTCACGTGGGTGGAACTCTAGGCTCTTCTTTGTACTTTGCTGGCATGGATATTGGTGGGGCCACAGTTTTTTTCTGTGCACTGTGGCTAGAATAGAGTGGTTATTGTCTAAACATTTTCTGCCTTGCTAGACTGCCCTTTTTCTTATCCTTTGACTAGAAAGAGCCAACTTTTGTTGTTGTTGTTTTGTTTTTCTGTTTTGTTTTTTGTTGTTATTTTTGGTCTGCACCTATTGATGTTTCCAGATGCCAACTTCTTCAGCTCCCAAGTCTGAGATGTATGTGGTAAAAAGGAACTCCAGAGAACTCACCACTATGTTGTGTGTTGCTGGGGTCCCAAGGTCCCTAGCCAGTGCTTTCATCATCTCTTCATCTTTCAGAAACTTCTTATGTTTATTTCATATATAATGTCCTAGGTTTTTAGTTCTTCATGAGAGAAATCGGGGGAAAGTACATCTATCCAAATTTATGGGAAGCAGAAATTCTCTTTATTTTCTTATTTGCCAAACTATACTTTTAGTCAGAGGAGGGAAGATCAGTAGAGAAAACGTACCATTCTCTGTATCTGTTTTCTTCCTGCTTAGCACAATGACCAGAGGTGCTGGAATAATCATCAAAGTTTGGAAATCATTTTGATGTAAATTTTCCTTTTTCCAAAGGAAACAAAACAGTTTATTAAAAAATAAAACTGGTTCAAAACGTTGAGGGAGGTTTGGAGAAGACAGACTAAAACTTTTAGGTAGTTAAAACACACCTCTTTGAAAAGATGGAGTGAATCCTTGAAGGAAGTGAGTGTGTTGTCACAAAGTTATCAGGGAAGAGCGTTCAAGCAGAGGGAATAGCCCTGGCAAAGGTGCCGAGGTGGAAATATGTCTCCCGCGTGGAAGCGTATCAGAGTTGAAAGGGATTTGTTAAAAGGGTTGGGCCTCACGCGATCTGGGGAGCTGGCCACGAAGCCTGGGGAAGAAGGTTGCCTCCGCGCCTGGTGGTATGAGGAAGTCATGGTAGACCAGCACGACCAGTAGTCAGGAAGGAAAGCTGAATGGGAATCAGGGGAGAATAGGAAACAGAACAACCGGAATCTGTGAAGCCAAATAGGAACCCCCTCTGTCTCTCTCTGCTTCCCACCTCAACTGTACAGGTGAGCTGCAGAGCACACACCTGAGTCAGAACTCGGAGAAGACGGAGAAGATCTAGTAGCAGCTGGCAGAGCTGCCCATCATCAACAACGTGAGCCGTCAGATCCATGACAACACGCATGCCCTGCAGTGGTGCCGGGTCCTATTCCCACCTTCACAGCACAGTGACTGCCTCTCCACCACTGCCTTCCAGGTCTCACACCAAGTTCTCTCGAGGCCATTGCAAAGAGGAAGGGAAGGGAATTCTAGGACATGTGGTTCCTACCTACCTAAGATGATACGGTTTAAAACCCTGAGGAAGAGCAAGGAAGCCAAGATCACCAGACTGGGCTGAGCATGGAACAAAGTAGAGGGATGGGGCCAGAGATGTAAATTGGAGTCCAAGTCATAAGTGGTCTTTTTTTAAGTTTATGTATTTATTTGGGGTGGGGGGTGCAGAGAGAAAGAGGGAGAGAGAATCCCAAGCAGGCTCTGTGCTGTCAACACAGAGCCCAATGTGGGGCTTAATTCCACGAACCATGAGAACATGACCTGAGCCAAAATCAAGAATTGGTCACTTAACCAGCTGAGCCAGCCAGGTACCCCCATAAGGAGTCCTACAGGCCATTATAAGAACTTGGGCTTTTACTCTCAGTGAAATGAGGACCCTTTGCAGGGTTTTGAGCTGAGCAGTACTTGTTACCTTTAAAAGAAATAACGAGTTTATTAATGATGTAGGAGTACAATAGCTAGCCCTAAAATATACCATCTTATAAATAATGACTTAGAAGGAAATGTCAGAAATCACTGGATAATGGAAGCATCATTCAATAACTGATATTGAGAACATTGGACATTTAGGGGAAAAGCAAGTTAGATTCTCATGTTATTCCCCCAAATAAATTTCAGATTGATTAAATAAGTAGATGTATAACATTTAAAGGAGAAACACAAATGGCTAATGACCTTGTTGGAAAACAGTTTCATCCAACAACTATTGAGTAAGTATCTGCTATGTGCTAGGTGCTCTGCTATGTACAGGGGACACAAATATAATGAATACTATAACTGCAGTTGAACCCATATTGTGCTGGGCTATTTTGCAATACATTTCTAAAGTCTTGAAATTGCAAAAGGTAAAATACTTTCTTATTACACAGTCAGGTATATAAAAATGTTTATTTTCTATAGCTCATCATATTCATTTTTGAGGCTCTATTAATCTTAAGTAAATTTCTGGTAAATTCATTTGCTTCAGGTTAAACTCAGTTAATTCAATTTGTAAATTTATCCTCCTTCTCTCCAAAATGCCATTTAGATTCTGGAGAGCTTACATATTATCATAGCCATGAAAGGCACCATCTGTCCCTGATGGCCCTGTCCCCCATCTGGTCTTGGATAAGGCCACCCTCACCCCCATACCAAATATCCTGAGATGTTCCTGGAACCAGCAACTGGTCCTGGGAGCTGGGTCTTCCTCGGCCTCACCCTCGAGGTCCTTGAGGTCTGCCTGCCTGCTCCCACTCATTTTCCCATCATATTCTTTTGGATGTTTCTGTACTACTTCAAAGCCTGAGAGGCTGAAAATTTTCCCAATCCTCCTCTTCCCACACACACCAGCATTTCTATCCCATTGCCCCACCCAGAAGGCAGAAACGTATGCTCTCTATCCTCAGATCCTCAAAACTGTCTGAAACTCTATCATCTATTACCCAATGTGTCCTCACCAGGTGCATGAACAGGGACTCCAGCCTCCTGGAGACTCCCAGGAACATCCAACTTTCTCTTTTCCCCTCCACTAGCCCTGGAAATCTTACTCTTATTTATTTTTCTATGCCTGTTTTTTTTTTTTTTAATGTCATGACCTAGACCCAGTATGTGCAAAGAGCCCAAGCTCTTTAAGCCTTTTCTCTACCAAAGACTGCAAAAATACTTTTTTGAATATACAGTACATGTGCATTAACTCATTTGATTCCCTTGACATTACTCTGGGAACACCTACCAAGTGTAGTGTCTGAGCTTCCTGGGCTGGTGGAATGAATACCTTCAAAGTACAAGGAAGCAGGGCTGGGAGCGTAGCAAATGGCACTAGTAATTAAAACCGGTTAAAACATCACATTTTCATTTTACCATGAAGATTTTCCTTTGGTCCTAGTAATTCCACTTTGAACATTTTATTTATTATTATTTTTTAAAGTAAGCTCTATGCCCAACATTGGCTTGAACTCATGACCCTGAGATCAAGAGTAGCATGTGCCACTGACTGAGTCACCCAGGTGCCCCCACTTTGAGTATTTTAAAACAAATGAACAGGGGCACCTGGGTGGCTCAGTCACTTAAGCAGCTGATTCTTGTTTTTGGCTCAGGTCATGATCTCACAGTTGGCGGGTTTGAGCCCCATATTGGGCTCCACACTGATTGCTCAGAGCCTGCTTGGAATTCTTTCTACCCCTCCCTGAATCCCTGCCTCTCTCTCTCTCAAAATAAATAAATAAAAACTTTTAAAAAACAAAATAAAATAAATGAACAGTGATGGTGCTTTCTATTCTTCCCTCTCTGACAAAAGGAGAGTCTTGGGTTTGCCCTAGATTGGAGCTCTGTGATCAGAAAGGTTGTTGACCTGTGGGTTAAAGAAATCCTTTGCAGCTTTTTTTTAAGTGTTATTATTTGTTTTTTATAATTTCTTTGAAAGACACTGCAAGATATCCAAGTGATACTAGCAAGATATACAAGTGACACTAGCCTAACTGCCCATCTTGGTTTCTGGACAACATCCCCAAGATGTGGTACAGTAAACACCAAATATCCATTCTTCCTTTCTATCTCAAATTAACTGAACTCATTTGCCCTTTACCACCCAACTAAAAGACTATTTCCCAGCCTCTCTAGCACCATGTGTAGCTTGATGGCTAAATTCTGGCCAATGGAATGAAGACAGAATGTTGTATGGGACTTCAAAAATCTCATTAACACAGTCTTAAACCTTTACAATAAAAAATCATGCTAAGTAAGAAAACACTGGAAATTTTCCTTTGAAAATTAGGAATGAAGTCAAAGTGCCTGCTCTCATCACTTCTATTCAGCACTTTATAGAGGTCCTGTGCAACACAATAAGTCACAAAAAAGAAATTAAACATAAGGATTGAGAAGGAGGAAATAAAACTGTCATTATTTATAGATGATACGATTGTCTAGATAGAAACCCCCTAAAGCATCTAAAAATAAGTTGTTAGAAGGGTTTGGTATGATAAATATAACATTCAATTTCATTTCCATGTATCAGACACAATTTTTAAAATAATTTACTTTTAAATATCAATACTATTTACAATACTATGAAATGATAAAAATTCTAAGGAAAAAATTAAAAGATGTGCAAAATCTGTACACAGAAAATTAGGAAATTTTAGCAAAAACATTAAATAATACTCAATGGAGAAATATCCCATCTTTATGGGTAGGAAGACTTTATCATAAATATGTCAGTTTTATCCATATTGACCTCCACATGTACTGCAAATCAATTACAGTAAAAATCGCAACAAGGTTTTTCATAGAACATGAGTAGTTGATTCTAATATATATGGAGGAGCAAAAGGCCAAAGATAGACAAGATATTTTTGAATTAAAAAAAAATGAGGGAGGACTTAAGATGGCAGAGTGGTAAGATGACCCTGGACTTGTCTCATCCCTCAAACACAGCTAGATCAACAGTAAACCATTTTGAACACCTAGGAAATCCATCTGAGGATTAAGAGAACAATCTGCATAATTTGAGGGAGAGAACATGGCAGCTTTTCTTAACAGACTAAAACACACCTAGTATTTAGCTTCCTTTACTTGATTTTTTTACATTTTTATCTCATTATATTATTATTATTATTATTATTTTACTTCCTCCAAAATGTCAAAATGGAGGAATTCACCTTGAAAGAAGGAACAGAAAGAAATTATGGCCTGGGATTTAATCAATTCAGATATGAGTAAAATGTCTGAACTAGAATTTAAAACAACAATTATAAGGATACTAGCTGGGCTTGTAGAAAGCATAGAAGACACTGCAGAATCTCTTTCTGCAGAAACAAAAGAACTAAAATCTAGACATACCAAAATTAAAAATGCTACGACCAAGATGCAAATCCAAACAGAGGCCATAAAAAGGAGGATGGGAGAGGCACGGGAGCGAATTAGTGATATAGAAGATAAAATTATGGGAAATAATGAAGCTGAAAAGAAGAGGTAAACAAAGGCCAGGGATCACAAAGACAGATTTAAGGAACTCAGTGACTTATTAAAACTTAATAACGTTCATATCATAGGAGTCCCAGAAGATGAAGAAAGAGAAAAGGGGGCATAAGATTTATGTGAGCAAATCATAGCTGAAAACTTCCCTTGTCAGGGGAAGGACACAGACATCGAAGCACATCCAAGAAGCACAGAGAGCTCCCATTAAATTCAACAGAAGCCAGCCATCACCAAGATATATCATAGTCATATTTACAAAATACACAAAGGGAAGAATCCTGAAAGCAACAAGGGGGGAAAAGTCCCTAACCTACATGGGAAGACAGATCAGGTTCACAGCAGATCTGTCCACACAAACTTGGCAGGTGAGGAAGGAGTGGTAGGATATATTCAACGTGGTAAATGGGAAGAACATGCAGCCAAGAATACTCTATCCAGTAAGGCTGTCATTCAGAAAAGGAGGAGGGATCCCAGACAAATAAAAACTAAAAGAGTTGGTGACCACTAAACCAGCCCTGCAAGAAATTTTAAGGGGGACTCTCTATGTGGAGGGAAAAAAAAGAGCAAAAGCAACAAAGACTAGAAAGGGCCAGAGAACATCACCAGAAACATTAACTCTACAGGCAACACAGTGGCCCTAAATTCATGCCTTTCAATAATCACTCTGAATGTAAATGGACTAAATGCTCCTATCAAAAGACATAGGGTATCAGAATGGATTAGAAAAACAAGATCCATCTATATGCTACCTACAAGAGATTCATTTTAGACCTAAAGACATAGGCAGATTGAAAATAAGCAAATGAAGAACCATCTATCATGCTAACAAACATCAAAAGAAAGCCAGAGGGGGTGCCTGGGTGGCTCAGTCGGTTAAGTGTCCGACTTTGGCTCAGGTCATGATCTCACGGTTCATGGGTTCAAGCCCCATGTCGGGCTCTGTGCTGACAGCTAGCTCAGAGCCTGGAACCTGTCTTCAGATTCTGTGTCTCCCTCTCTCTCTGACCCTCCCCTGCTCACACTGTCTCTCTCTCTCTCTCTCTCTCTCTCTCTCTCAAAAATAAATAAAACATTAAAAAAATTAAAAACAAAAACAAAAGAAAACCAGAGCAGCCATACTTATATCAGACAAACTAGATTTTAAACCAAAGACTGTAACAAGTGATGAAGAAGGGCATTATATCATAAATAAGGGGTCTATCCATCAAGAAGAAGATCTAATAATTGTCAATATTTATGCTGTCAACTTGGAACACCCAAATATATAAACCAATTAATAACAGAAATAAAATCTTTGATAATAATATAATAATAGTAGGGGACTTTAACACCCCACTTAGAGCAATGGACAGTTCGTCAAACCAGAAAATCAACAAGGAAACAATGGCTTTGAATGACCCACCTGACAGGATGGACTTAACAGATATATTCAGAACATTTCACCCTAAAGCAGAAGAATACACATTCTTTTGTAGTGCCTATGGAACATTCTTCAGAATAGACCACATACTGGGTCACAAATCAGCATTCAACAAGTACAAAAAGATTGAGATCACACCACGCATATTTTTGGATCACAATGCTATGAAACTTGAAGTGAACCACAAGAAAAAATTTGGACAGACCTCAAATACATGGAGGTTAAAGAACATCCTACTAAAGAATGAATGCAGTTAACCAAGAAATTAAGGAAGAAATTAAAAAATACATGGAAACAAATGAAAGCGAAAACACAAGAGTCCAAATCCTTTGGGATGCAGCTAAGGCAGTCATAAGAAGAAAGTATATTACAATTCAGGCTTATCTCATGAAGCAACAAAGGTCCCAAATACAAAACCTAACCTTACACCTAAAGGAGCTAGAAAAATAACAACAAATAAAACCGAAAGCCAGCAGAAGAAGGGAAATAATACAGATTAGAGCAAAAATAAACACTATAGAAACAAACAAAAAACCAGTAGAACATATCAATGAAACTAAGAGCTGGCTCTTTGAAAGAATTAACAATACTGATAATCCCCTAACCAGACTTATCAAAAAGAAAAGAGAAAGGACCCAAATAAATAAAATCGCAAATGAAACAGGAGATATCACAACCAACACCACAGAAATACAAACAATTATAAGAGAATATTATGAAAACTTATATGCCACGAACTGGGCAATCTGGAAGAAATGGACGAATTCCTAGAAATTCACAAAGTACCAAAACTGAAACAGGAAGAAAAAGAAAATATGAACAGACCCATAACCACCAAAGAAATTAAATCAGTAATCAAAAAATTTCCAACAGGGGTGCCTGGATGGCTCAGTCCAGTAAGCATCTGACTCTTGATTTCGACTCAGGTCATGATCTCACAGTTCATGAGTTCAAGCCTCTCATCAAGTTCACAAGGAATTGCTTAAGATTCTGCCTCTCCCTCTCTCTCAAAAATAAAAAAAAAATAAATAAAAACTTTGAAAAAAAATTAAAAACCCAAGCATTATTAAAATGCCTATACTACCCAAAGCAATCTATACATATAATGCAATCCCGACCAAAATACCACCATCATTTTTCACAGAGCTAGAACAATCCTAAAATTTGTATGGAATGACAAAAGACCCTGAATAGCCAAAGCAATGTTGAAAAAGTAAAGCAAAACTGGAGGCATCATGATTCTGGGTTTTAAGCTATATTACAAAGCTGTAGTCATCAAGACAATATGGTACTGGCACAAAAACACATAGATCAATGGAACAGAGTAGAAACCCAGAAATGGACACATAACTATTGGAAAGACCTGAATGTAAGACAGGAAACCATCAAAATCCTAGAGGAGAACACAAGCAGCAACCTTTTTGACCTCTGCCAGAGAAACTTCTTACCAGACATGTCACCAAAGGCAAAGAAAACAAAAGGAAACATGAACTATTGGGAAAGCTTCTGCACAGTGAAGGAAATAATCAACAAAACCAAAAGGCAGCCTACAGAATGGGAGAAGATATTTTTAAATGACATATCTGATAAAGGGTTGGTATCCAAAATCTATAAAGAACTTATCAAACTCAACACCCAAAAAACAAATAACCCAGTGAAGAAATGAGCAGAAAACATAAATAGACACATTTCCAAAGAAGACATACAGATGACTAACACGTGAAGACATGCTCAACATCACTCATCTTCAGAGAAATACAAATAAAAACCACAATGAGATACCACACCACATTTGTCAGAATGGCTAAAATTAACATCACAAGAAACAACAGGTGTTGGTGAGGATGCTGAGAAAGGGGAACCGTCTTGCACTGTTGGTGGGACTGCAAACTGGTACAACCTCTCTGTAGAACAGTAGGAGGTTCCTCAAAAAACTAAAAATAGAACTAGCCTACAATCCAGCAATTACACTATTAGGTATTTACCCAAAGGATACAAAAATACAGATTTAAAGGGTACATGCACCCCAATGTTTAAAGCAGCATTATCAACAATAGCCAAACTATGGAGAGAGCTCAAATGTCCATCAACTGATGAATGAATAAAGGAGATATGGTATATATACAACGGAATATTACTCAGCCATCAAAAAGAATGAAATCTTGCCATTTGCAATGACGTGGATGGAGCTAGAAGTTATTATGCTAAGTAAAATAAGTCAGTCAGAGAAAGAAGAATACCATATGATTTCACTTATATGTGGAATTTAAGAAACAAAACAGGTGAATATAGGGACAGAGGGGGAAGAAAAGAAGAGAGGGAAACAAACCACAAGAGACTCTTAATGACAGAGAACAAACTATGGATTGACAAAGGGAGGTGGGTGGGAGATGACCTAGATGCTGATGGGTACTAAGGAAGGCACTTGTTGCAATGAGCACTGGGTGTTGTATGTAACTGATGAATCATTGAATTCTACTCCTGAAACCAATACTCACTGTGTGTTAACCAACTAAAATTTAAAGAAGAAAAAAAAAAAAGAAAAAGAATGAGGGGGATTATCCTGGCAGACACAATGATTTATTATAAAGTTATAGTAATGAAGGCAATGTGGTAATGGTGTGGAACAAACTCACCAATGGGTAGAATAGAGAGCCCAGCATCAGACCATGCATATTTGAATTTTTAAGACACATTGGAAGTTAGAAAGTGGGAAAAAGAAACACTGAATAACCAACGGGGCCGAAAAAATGAAATCTGAATTTACTTCACATCATATACAAAAATCAAACCAAGAAGCAGTAAAAACTTAAATGTCAAAAGCAAACTTTAGCCTTTAGAAGAAAATGTTAAGTGAAAATCTTTCTCATCTTAAGATGGGGAAGAGTTTTCTAAACAAGATACAAAAATATACTAATCATAAACGGTGCTATTAACAAATTCAGAGACCTTAAAATGCATCATCAAAACATGTCATCAACATACTGTAAAGAAACTAAAAATTACAAGTGGGCGAAATCATGACAACACAAAGAATTAGCATGTGGAATATATAAAGATTCCTACCAACAAATAAACAGAAAAGTAACCTAAGAGGAAACTGTGCCAAAGACTCAAACAGGTCTTTCACGGAAGAGGAAATAGATACAGCTAATTAATATATGAAACACAGATCAACCTCATTATTGGAAAAATGTAAATCAAAACCACACAGAGATATCATTGTACAACTATTAATAAAAGTGACAAAGTCTGGCAACATCAAGTTTGAAAGGAGTGTGAATCAATGTGATCATAGTGCTGGTAGAGATGTAAATTAATATAATCACTTTGAAAAATAATTTGTCATCTGAAGTTGTTCATACTTTAAGACCCAAGTAATTCCAGGGGTGCCTTGCTGTCTCAGTGGCTAGAGTGTACAAATCTTGATATCAGGGTTGTGGGTTTGGACCTTACATTGTGTATAGAGATTGCTTAAAAATAAAATCTTAAAAAAAAGACCCAGTAATTCCACATCTAGGTATTTGTCCCCCTCCCCCAAAAAAATTAGGCACCTGTGTGATCTATAAAAATAGATAGGAAAACGTTCATAGGCAAAATGTTTGCATTAGGAAAAGAAATAGAGGGGAGCCTGAGTGACTCAATGGGTTGAGCATCTGACTCTTGGTTTTGGCTCAGGTCATGATCTCATGATTAGTGGGTCTAAGTCCCGAGTTGGGCTCTGTGCTGCCAGTGCTTGGGATTCTGTCTCTCCCTCTCTCTCTGCCCCTCCGCCTCTGGTGCTCGCACGTGTGTACACATGCTCTCTCTCTCCTCTCTCTCTTAAATAAATTTTTTAAAAAAACAGAAAAAGTAATAGAAACAACCCAAATACCTATTGGCAGGAGAAAAGATAAATAAAATTTGGTAGAGTCGCACAACGGACTATAATACAGAGGTGAAACTTAATGAACTACAGTTTTACTAACCACATGCATGTCTCAGAATCAATGTTGCATAAAAACAGGCTACTGAAGACTAAATATGGTGTGGTCCTAATTTTATTAACCTGGCAACCAATTATGTATTTATTTAGGTGTACAAGCATGTATGGTAAAATTCATTTTCAAAAGGCAAAGGAATGACAAACACCAAATTCAGGAGAGGAGTAACCTACCGCAGGACACAGAGGGCAGAGGTAGCGGATCAAGAGAAAATGTTGGGGATATGCTAGCTCTTGGCTGGGTGTTGGTTTCAGCACACGTTGGTTTGCAAAGAAAAATAACGTGAAGTAAAATAGGGCCATGCATGCTCCAACAATGAGAGTGTGCCATGAATCAAGAGTTTTAATTGTGTTCTGTGCATTTGAAATCCATTTTTTAAACCATTTTTTTTAAGCCTATGAAAGCTGTAAAAGGAATTTTTTTTAATCCCACTACCCAAATGCTGCAAGCGGCTCCTCTTAAAAGTCTCAGTTAATGACCTGGAACATGCTTTTATGGCTTTCCAATGAAGTGTGAAGTGTCCCTGTTCTTGTCAACAAACTGTCAAGCTGCACTTCCAGCAGCTCTAAGGTCAGGGGAATGATTTTGAAAACCTTGGCTGGGAACTTTAGGAAAGAAACAAAAAAGGTGTCAGCTAGGGCTCCCCGGGGACAGTTTGCAGTTTATTTTTAAAAATCTGCTTCCAAACGTCTCATTTAAATTCTAGAAAAAACAAATAGGAGTATTGCAAAGTAAATGTTTATTTCAAATATCAGAGTTTTAGGTCACATTTATATTGTACTGTGCCCTTGCACTTTTCTTCTGTGTGATTCATTATTAACATTTTCTTTAAAACTTTATATAGCCCTCAGTTTCCCCATAAAAACACAGAAAGGCGTTTTGATGTACAAGTAGCAACCAGGTTGGGGCACCTGGGTGGCTCAATTGGTTAAGCTTCAGATTCTTGACTTCACCCCAGATCATGATCTCACAGTTCATGAGTTCGAGCTCTGCATCGGGCTCTGGGCTGGCAGCATGGATCCTGCTTGGGATTCTGTCTTTCTCTTTCTCTCTCAAAATAAATAAAAATAAACTTAAAAAAAAAAAAAAGTAGCAACCAGGGACACCTGGCTGCCTCAGTCAGTAGAGCATGCAACTCTTGATCTCAGGGTCATGAGTTCGAGCCCCGCATTGGGAATAGAGCTCACAAAAAAAATTAGAAGTAGCGGGAGGGAGCGGGCAAGATGGTGGAGAAGCAGGGAGCTCTGTAATCCGCGCACGACCGTATGGATTGAACTGAGAAGGACTGAAGGGATAAAACTTGGATTTGCAAGTGGGGGAAAGAAGAAACAGACGCCAGAAAGAAGAAAACCTCAAAGATGCCTGAGTGAGTGACTGTGATCTGGGAAATTAGGGGACGGGCGGGACCCAGTGGTAAAGGGGAAAGGAGCCCCGGAGCCCAACACAGGGAGAGCGCGCTGTGCCCCGGAGAGACCAGGGGAAGAGAAAGAGAGACGGAAAACGCACCTCGAACCATCTCTAAGGGAGGAAAAACTCGCCCGTCTCCCCATATATAACTGCCGAGCGCCGGGAGAGAAATCTGTCCCATCTGGCCGGCGAGTCCTTCCTTGGGCGCAGCGGCAGCGGCATCCACTCCAAGCCGCACCGGGAGCGGCGGCGGTGCGAAAAGCGGCGGCGCCAAGAAAGGCGCCTTGAAAAGCGGCAGCGGCGGCGGCAGCTGCTCCGCGAAAAGGGCTGCGCAAGCCGGGCTGGGAGGCCAGCCGCCAGCGGGAACGCATCTCATCCCCAGTGACGGGTGTTGAACTGCATGGACTGGGATTTGGAAGTGAGGCGGAGCTTGGAGAATACAGTTTGGCTCGTCTGCGGCACAGGGAGATTGGACTCAGAAGGGCGGTTGCAACGCTTGGTTCCGGCAAAGCTTTCAAGCGGCGCCATACTTCTCCCCTGCAATCACCAAGGCGGGGCCTGACCTGACGCCAGACCACGCCCATGCGCACAGGGGAGTTGTCTTTTTTTTTTCCTTTTTTTTTTTCCTTTCCTTTTTCTTTGCTTCTCCTTCTTTTCTGCTGCCATCCAGATATATATCCCGTAGCATATTCTTATCTCTCCTCTTGGCTGGTTATATGCTTTTAGACTTCCCTCAGACTTTTGCTGTCTCTGTCCCCACCTTGTTGTTTTTTTTTCCTTTTGTTTTTGTTTCTTTTTCTTCTCTCTTTTCTTCTCTTCTTTCTTTTCTTTCCTTTCCTTTCCTTTCCTTTCCTTTCCTTTCCTTTCCTTTACTTCTTTCCCCTATTGGCTTGCTTGTTTGTTTGATTTGTCTGTGCGTTTGCGTGCTTTTGTTCCCTGTATGCTAGTCTGTTTCCTTTTCAGGGATACCTCAAAAAACAAGCCAAAGTATACATGGTGGATAGTCCCATAT
>CM053559.1:39774978-39793651 GCA_028646485.1 Cryptoprocta ferox | reverse complement strand
ATGAAATCTGGCCATTCGTAGCAAAGTGAATGGACCTCGAGGGTGTCATGCTAAGCGAAATAAGTCAGGCGGAGAAGGACAGATACCATATGTTTTCACTCATAGGTCTAACAGGAGAAACCCAACAGAGGACCATGGGGAGGGGAAGGAGGAAAAGGAGTTAGGGAGAGGGAGGGAGACAAAACACGAGAGACTCTTGAATACTGAAAACAAACTGAGGGGGGAAGGGGAAGGGGGAAAGGTAATGGGGGGTGATGGTCTTGGTGGAGGTCACTTGAGGGGAAGAACACTGGGTCTTATATGGAAACCAACCTGACAATAAACTATAAAGTTTAAAAAAACAAACAAAAAAAAAAAAAAAACAAAACAAAAAAAAAAATTAGAAGTAGCAACCAAATGGAGTTTGGGGGAGGGGGTAGAATATATGTGCATTTAAAGCAGCACCCCCTATCCAAGAGGCCGGAGAAGAAAGCCACGATGTCCACCATGTCTCGGGAACACTATGCTACAGTTCAAAGTGAATGGACTTACCAAGAGAAAGGAAACCCACACCATATGTCCCTATGTCCCTACTGTGGTTCCAACCAGCTATGCCTTTGGAAACCTATTTCCTCATCTGTTGAACTAGGGGACGAACACCTGCCTTCCCTACCTCACAGTTAGGCTGATGACATAATACATGTCAACAGTCAGTAGTCAAGCCAGACACATCAGGTCAAGGAGAAGTAAAAGGAGCCCCCTGGGATGAACACCGTCCCCTTACACCCGCTTTATAGGAGCATGATTTTACTGTGGATAATGACCACGGAGTTCAAAGTGAATATATTTTTGCAGTTCTTTTTTATTTCTTTTTTAATGTTTATTTATTTTTGAGAGAGAGAGAGAGAGAGCACGCGCTCATGTGTGGGGGAGGGGCAGATGGAGACAGAGGATCCGAAGTGGACTCTGCCTGACAGCAGAGAGCCCAATGTGGGGATTGAACTCACAAACCGTGAGATCCTGACCTGACCCAACGTTTTGAGCCACCCAGGGGCCCCTATTTTTGCATTTCGGACTGAAGTAATGAAATCATATCTAATGTGTTTGAGGTCAGGTCCCTAATTAGGAATGTAACTCCAAGTTTATAACCTCCGTCCAATGATGAAAACATATATATATATATATATATATATATATATATATATATAATCGACTTAGCAGAAACCTGTTTTGTGATGATCCAATTTATGTGGTGCCTTCTAGAAAAATGTTATGGCGACAATTGAGGATTGCCTATCACCAAAATATTAATAATATATTCGATGTAGAGCAACACATCTGGGCTCCGCTTTACTCTGTAGACTCTAAGATGGTAAGAAACAAATACTTGTCCCCATTACTTCACATTATCATTTCAAAAGCTCTCTTATCTTTCTTTCTGCTTGATCACCCTTTGAGGATGGTACTCCTGAAAATGTCAGTTCAAAATCTCTCTGCCCTTCAGCCAGCTCCTCTGACAAGTTAAGGATCAGTAAATAAATCCTTAAACATCCTCAGGAATCTGCCATTTGAAGGAATCCTAGTAGAAACTGAAGAATCCTTCTGAAATGCAAATACCTTCCTTGTTGAACTGGCCTCAAGTTTTCCACGGGGGGGGGGGGGGTGGGGGGTGGGGGGCGGGGGGAGGCTTTCTGGGGCTTTCCTGGGCCCCAGCCCCCTCTGTGGTGGAGCCCAGGGCTTTCTTTTAGTGGCCCTCATTGTCTTTTGGGAAAGAGGAGGGAAGAAGCATCCTAGAAAATCTTTATCTCTTATTTTTTCAAGAGGAGTAGGAGGAAGATCGAAAATAGTTAGGTCTGGCAGCTTAATCTGGGTTGGCTGTTTTTGCCAGCAATCTGTAAAATGTGTTTTTCAAGGATAAGAAGTTTGGGCCCCAGGCCAAAGCTCATGTCTGTCATCGGCAGGAAGATAAATGATCCCTTTAACCCACTGCTATGCTCCGTTTACCTTTGTGCTTGAACATGAACACCATGCCTGCCACAGGCCTAGAGCTGCTCAGAGGGGACCCTTTCCTCCTTCTAAACAGACCCTTCATGTCGTCCAGGTGGGGGTGAGCTTGGCAGGGCCCACCTGTCATGGGTGAAACCAAACCAGCACTTGTTCCTGGGATTGGCATTTAGTTTCTCATGCTAAGAGGCTCAGAAAGAGAACTTGAAGCACTCCTGCTTTTTTAATGCCCGCAAAGGTCATTTCCTATATACGTCAGAAGAACGTATATATATATGCCTACAAGGTACCAGTGACTGCCAACCACAGAGAGTCTCTGGGACAAGAACTCTCGGGTGGAATCTGGCACTCATTCATTATGCAAAACTTCATTCTAGCCCGACGCTAACGGGAGCCCCACAGCTCAGGGCTACGGCTGGGTCTTAAGGGGATGTCTGCTAAACCATGTTTCCTGTTTCCTCTAGAACTTACCACAGCAGTGAGGAACGTGTCAGCTCAGAGCAGAAGGTTGAGGCGTGAACAAGAGATAGTATTGGCCACATGTCAGGGGTTTGACCCCTCCCTCTTCTCTTCACCCCCTACCCCCACCCCAGAAAGCTGTCCAGGGTGAAAAAGCAGGGGGATCCTAGCTCCTGGGAGAACTGCTCAAGGCAAGTTCACCTTCCATAGGAGACCAGGCAACGTGGGTTTCCCTGCCTCCTGTTCACCCAGGCTAAGTGGACCTCCCCTCCTCCGCCCTCGGGAGGAGAAATGAGAGAGAGAGAGAGAGAGAGAGAGGCTCTGACCGACAGTCCCTGAAAGAAAGAGTGAATAAGTCAACTTCTCAGCCCAGCTCCCCCAGACCCTGCTCCTCAAGCTGGGCCACTGAGTATCTGGGAGGACAGATTGTGGGGCTGGAGGACATGGTGGTACTGCAGGACTTTTTTACCTCAATACTCAGGGTTCATTGTCTCGGCACTTCAAAGAATGGAGAGGTGGACACAAAATGAGCAGCAGGCAAAAGTCTATTAGCGTATAGGATCAGAAAAGAAGAATAGTAGAAAAGCCCTCTTTACGAAGAGGGAACACTTGAGAGCGAATGCTCAAGACTATAGGCAAGGGTCCTTGTTTTATAAGGTCTGGTCAGCACCCCCATCCCTTCCCCCTCGTTCGTTCTCAGGTTCTACGTTTACTGGCTTGATAACTCTAGGTGCTGGACTGTCCATTCCTTTATATATTTATATATTTTTTTAATGTTTATTTATTTTGAGAGAGAGAGAGAGGGAAAGAGAGACAGCACGAGTGGGGTAAGGGCAGAGAAAGAGAATCCCAGGCAGGCTCTATGCTGTCAGCACAGAGCCTGATGTGGGGCTTGAACTCATGAAACCACAAGATCATGACCTGAGCCGAGATCAAGAGTGGACACTTAACCGACTGAGCCACCCACGTGCCCCACCCCCCGCCGCCCCGGGTTGTCCATTCCTGATTGGCCCCACTCCATTCTGTGAGGAGTCAGACTGGTCATACTATCCCACGTATAACATAAGTTTTATGGTTTAGGTAGGTATTTTGATTGTCAAATTCCTGAGGGATACCTGAGGGGGAATAGGTGGTGTCTATTACATTCTCTTTTTTAAAAAGTATTTTTTTAATATATTTTTTAACGTTTATTTATTTTTGAGAGAGAGACAAACAGAGGGAGACGCAGAATCTGAAGCAGGCTTCAGGCTCTGAGCTATCAGCACAGAGCCTGGCACAGGGCTTGAACCCACGAACTATGAGATCATGACCTGAGCCGCAATCGGATGCTTAACTGACTGAGCCACCCAGGAGCCCAATGTCTGTTACATTCTTAAGAGGGACCTTACACCCGAGGGGGTTTGCTGTAGTCAGACATTCCCAGCACCTCAAGTCCTGACCTTTCCCTCTCTGCCTATTTTGTCCTATCTTTTCCTATCATACTGGGGTAGAAGGATGAAATGGCATGATCTCAGGTCTACTCAAAGATTCAGAAAGGGGGAAGATGGAGTTTTTAAACCTGTAATGTTGCTTTTTAATTACACCTTTTTTTTTTCTGATGTTGGGTCCAGCTAAGCCCCCCATCATTTGTATTTAAGAAGCAATGACCCAGAGGTGCCTGGTGGCTCAGTCAGTTAAGTGCCAGACCCTTGATTTCTGCTCAGGTCATGATCTCATGGGTTTGTGAGTTGGAGCCCCCCCATCGGGTTCCTTGCTGACCATGAGGAACCTTCTTGGGATTCTGTCTCACTCCCTCTCTCTCTGCCCCTCCCAGGCCCGTTCTCTCTCTCTCTCTCTCTCTCTCTCTCTCTCTCTCTCTCTCAAAATAAATAAATAAACTTAAAAAAAAAAAGAAATAGTGTCCCAATGACAGGGCTGGCCATTTGTGCCCCCTCCATCTCATGGCATCCAGCTGGCTAAACGCTCATTCTTCAGGCACTCACAGAGCTCCCACTGTGTGCCGGATGAGGAAGGTGCCATTCTCCACCCAGGGAGGTCCAAGTGTAGCTAGGAGGAGACAAGTTCACGGGGTCCTTCAGTGTGAAAGGCAGGCACTCTGACAGGGTCTGCAGGGGGTCAGGGACCTCTGGGAGAGCTAGAAAGAGGAGGCAGAGCATGGGGTCAGGGGCAGGAGAGAGCTCGCTACAGAGCAGTTACACTACCCTGGTCAGGCCCCTGCGGTCCCCGAGCCTCCATTTCTTAAGGGTTAAGGAGGTAGAGGCTCTGGGGGTCTCTGGGCTCTAAGCCTTTGCTGGCTTGATCTTTGGCCCTGCTCACCCGCACCTCTGCAGGACAGTTTGCTCTCCGAAGACAGAGCCCAACGCCAGGGCAGTTCAGGTGGTGTGTTGTAGAGGTGAGATGAACCAGGCTGTGTCCTGACTCTCTAGGAACCAAAAACAGCCATACTGGCCCCTGGGTGGCGGGGGGGGAGGGGGTCCCGAATTGCCTTGGGGGTGGGGGAGAAAGTCTGTTGGCAGCATCGATTCTGAAATCCTGCCAACCCGGCTGATGAGCAGGCCCAGTGGAATTCAGGGCGTGTTCTCACCGGAAAAACCAGAGTGGATTCTCGATGGGGCAGAGGTGCTGAAGATTTGCTCCATAGCCAACTCCCCCCCCACCCCAACCTAGAGAGCATGCGCCCACCGAACCCCAGCCCCGAAGCTCTCTCTTCTCATTCCTTGCTAGGCAGTACCCGAAAGGAATGTCACCTCATCTGGGCAGCTAGGGGTGGGCACATCTGAAGGAAATGTCACATCCCCTCCTCCACCAAAGCACACAGTGCTTCAGAAAGCACCTGTCCATCTCCTCCAGTCCATTTTCAAGGCCTTTATGTACATCCCAAGGAATTTCTGCCCCTCTGTCAAGATTTAGCCTCAGTGGCCTCCCCCTATCCGACGCGTGGGCTTCCATAATCCCGTGTGCACATCTCCACCGAACTTAAGAGCACCGCCTTGCAGTCTATCTGTGGATCTTTCTCCCCACCAGGCCCTGAGCAGGTTCTCAGGGGCAGCAGCGGCTCAGTGCAGGGCACCTCCCAGCTAACACCGAGGCCTCTACCAATACCCAAATACTGGGAATGTTACAATCAATTCCAAGCACTCTGTTCTCAACTATTCTCATATTACTTTTTATGCTCTCAGTTCCTTCTACAGCAGTGTACTTTACTTATTTAGACCTCATCTGTCTTATTAATGATAATGGTGGTGTTGGGTCATCTGGGGTGAGAAAGTCAAGGGGAAAATGCTGAGACTCTGGCTACTACTGTTTCTAGGAGTAACAAACTGTCTTTCTCTGGCCCCAGAGTCTCATGTTTTCTACCAACATCCAGGAAATTGTGGCTAATTTATTAGCTAATTTATTAGCCTATAAGTAGAGCAGAATCCCAGGCCCTTCACAGGTCTTGACAGCATGGGGCATTGCAGGTAGAAGAAGCAGTATATTCCAAGGCCCTGAGGCCCGAGGGAACACAGTCTGTTCTAGGAATTGCCAGATCAGAATGACTGTCACATACACTCGGGGTGTAGGCTGGCAAGGAATTTCTTCCTTCAAGCCTCTGCTCAAATATCACCTCATTAGAGGTGATCTTCCTTGAGTATCCGACCATCCTGTTCATCTGGGAGCTATCGAGTCCCGAGCTATAGAGTATTTTGTGTTTACATTTTAGGGCAATGATCCCTTTCACAGTGTGAGGAGTTCGCTGAAAGAGAGCGAGACCACAGGAGGCTAGAAGATCAGGAAGCAGTTTGGTGTGTAATCTAGGAGGAGGATGTTAGCTGGATTTAGGACATTAGGAGTGGAGAGAAATGGATGAGTGTTAAAGCTCTTAAGGATGTTGAATTGACAGGACTGGGTGATTGATTGGATGTGGGGTGCAGGGGAGTAAGGGCTACACTTCAGGAGTTTTAAAGTGGCAAAGGTTTGGCTTAATATTATCTGCAAAACTGTGGGGAAAGCCTGGAAACATTGCTTGACATAAATCCAGTGGCAGGGGTCAGAATGTGGCTCGGTAGGGAAGACCCCAAGGAGAAGCAGGTCACAGGGCTTTCTGAGGACTCAGGCCAGCCACCAGGTTGGACAGTCCCCATTTAGCTTGACCTTTTCACACCTTCTCCAATTTCTCTTTTCTTTTTCAATACTGTTATTGACACAATAAAAATGTTACACTTTTGTTTACATGCAGTAAAATGAGTTCTTGATTCTCTATGAATCGTTAGCTACTCAGACACTCCTGTAGGACCACTCAAACCAAGATGCAGAACATCCCACCTCCCCAGAAAGTTCTCTGTGCCCCAAGCCCAAGGTCACCCATCCACCCCAAGGTCACCATTGTTCTGATTTCTATTATCTTAGATTAGTTTTGATGATTCTGGAACCTCATGTAAATAGAATCATATAGTATTTACTTCCTTGCGTATAGCTTCTTTCCGTCAGCATGACTGTGAGGTTCATGTTATTACGTGTTTCAGAAATTTGCTCTTTTTATAGCTCTATAATATTCCATTGTAGAAACATACCACAATTTATTTTCCGTTCTCCTGTTGGTAGGCATTTGGGTTATTTGGAACAAAGCTACAAGAATGTTCTTTTTCAAGTCTTTTTGTGTCCATTCTCATTTGACAGTTCCAGGGACGCCTGTGTTTCCTGTTTAGGAATGGGTGTTATTAAAGGAAACCCTTCCTGACAAGGCCTTGAACTTGCTGTGGGTCTCTGCCTGAGGTGGTAGCCTTAGGGTTCAAGAAGCACTGGACAGGAACTCAATTCTTAAAGACTGAGGCTAATGTCATTTACCTCCATTGTTTCTGTTTTATCACAGATCAAGAGGATTGGGGGGAAACACACTAGTGATCTTGGGCAACTATTTTCGAGCACTTAGGAATCTTGTACATACTTCCCAAGGACCAGAGCTGGGGAAGGAGATAGAACCAGGATATAGGATAAGCCCTAAGGACCCAGAGGGTGTCACCCAGCTACCCACAGCCTGTGGCCCTAAGTCAAGGAGACGGTTTTGCTGTATATAGAAAATATTTTCACTTCTATGGAATCACACTCACAGTGGACTCATCACTAAGATTCAGATGAAAGAGGTAACCTCATTTCTGCTAAAGGACTTCTCACACCCTTGATTTCTGGTAACAACATGACATTCTCCTAGACCCCATTTCCCTTGTAAGCCCCTGCCCAAACAGTTCTGATCTCTTCGACAACTCCACCAGTAAATTTGGAGAGATTCCTAATGCTAGGCTCCTTCTCAGGCATCCCAGAATTTTTTTTTAAGTTTATTTATTTATTTTGAGAGAGAGAGACTGCCAGGGAGGGGGGTGGTGGGAGGAGAGAAGGAGAGAGAAAAAGGTTTTGTGCTATCAGCACAGAGCCCAATACAGGGCTGGAACTCACAAACGGTGAGATCGTGACCTGAGCCAAAATCAAGAGTCGGACACTTAATCGACTGACCCACCCAGACACCCCTGGCATCCCAGCTTTTAGAAGAGAAAGGGAATTCTCCTTGATTAAGCTCTGGCTATGTCCCAGGTATTGTGCAAGGGAGTTTATATTGTTTTTCTTATTTAATTTTCACAGCAACACAGTGAGATGGGGGGGTTATTCTTCCCCTTTGACAGAGGAAACAGAAGTGCAGAGAGGTTAATTAACTTGCCCAAAGTCACACACCAGAGCCAGGATTGAGCTTAGATATGTTTGACTCCTTGTCTAACACACGCCTCTTAGAGACTGCGTGTGTCTGGCCAGAGCCCCTAGCCTGGCTCATATTGTCTCTGGGTCCAAAAAAAAAAAGTGCTGTTCTTTCAAATGACTATGTGGAATTCTCCTGTTCTTTTATAACTTTATAACATGGAAAATAATCATAGGTCTTGAGGCTAAAGTCATGCCAACCCAGAATCACATGTGGCCCAGTGTTAAAAAGCTTAATGTGACACTGGGGTGTGATGGGGACTTCCACAAACCTGCAGGCCAAAGGGGATTCCCTTTGGGGGAACTGTCTCAAAGCATAGAACATTCTCCTCAAAGCCAGCATACCCAGAGCTG
Organism: Cryptoprocta ferox; assembly: GCA_028646485.1. NCBI lineage: Eukaryota > Metazoa > Chordata > Mammalia > Carnivora > Eupleridae > Cryptoprocta > Cryptoprocta ferox. Next base: position 39,785,128 of record CM053559.1, on the reverse strand, counting down.
GCTTCTCTGGTCTTTCTCTCACACTCCTTAACCCTCAGAGAGGCCTGGGAACAAGAGTTAGTGCCTCTTTACCACAAGGGAAAACTGCGTCCTCTGAGTGGGCGTGGGGGGCTTCTGCCCAGCTGCCAGGAAGGTGCGGAAGGGCACAGCCCAGCTCGGGCCTGACCCCACTGACTGCTGACAGCCCCACAGGGCTGTGATCAGGGCCATGATCAGGGCTGGCCCCCTCCCAGGAGCCCTGCTCATTGTCCTTTAGTGGCAAAGCTCTCATAATTTCATGCTTCCTCCTTTCTGAGGGTAGTGAATCCATCTCCCCTCCTGTAGATTACAGCCTCCAGGGAAAGTCATAGAAAATCACTTAAGAAAACAAGAGACTTGTAAATACATGTAGTCTGCACAGGGCACTCTCTAAGGTTGTGAGAAGCCTTCCCGAGGAGGGAACACACAGGCCGCAGGACACTGGATTTCAAATAGGAACGGTGAGCCTCGAGAGAGAGGAAGAGGGTGCTTCAGACTTGGCCCTCAGACGTACTTCAGAGTACCTTAGGTAAAGTCACTCATGTCACCGTGGGCGCCAGGGGCCCTGTCTGGGGACAGTCTACCAGGAGGCCCCCCATCCGCTGGAGGTGTCGGCCTGCTTGCTTTAAGAGACAAGAGACAAAGGACACGGGTTGGGACTGGGAAGGGGGAGCCCCTGTGAGGAAGAGGGGCTACAGGAAAGTGGATTCCAGCTGCTGTAGGAGGCGAAGGGCCGCAGAATGGCCAGACCCAGAGAGAAAAGTGTCCCAAGAGGCCTCACCCTCCAGTCCAGCCAAGCAGTGGGCAGTTTTCCCCGGGAGTGAGCAGCTGGCTCTGGTGGCCCTGAGCAGTTTTCCCTTTTACAGAAAGGAAAAAGAGGGGAAGGGCTGCAAATGCTGGCCCAGCTCCCAGAACCCAGGCTGCCGCCAGAGTGGAAACAGCCGCTCACTTGGGCCAGTGGGCTTGGCCAGTGCAGGTCAGCGCTGCTAAGAGGTGGAGCCCCAGGCCCTGGTCTGGTCGCTGGCCCCTGTCCCTCACTTGCCACTACCACGCCTGCCCCCCACCCCACCCCCTTCAAGACTCAGTTCACATCCCTGGGTTGGGAGTTTAGGTCCCTGGAGGACCCTCTAGTCCTCTGTGGGCTTCGGCTGGGTGGTTGGCTTGCCCTCCCCTCACCCCGTGAGAACCTCCTGCAAAGTTCATACCCCCAGCTGTTCCCAGGCCCACAGGTACATGGAGGTATTTACTGCCTGGTTAATAATGAGCCCTGTCAGAGCCCATGATTTGAGGCCCAGTGCTTCTGGGATCCTATTGGAGCTGAGAAGCTGAGATTCAGGCCACCTCCTCTCTCAGGCTCAGGCTTCCTTGGATAGAAAATGAGGCTAATACTTCACAGAGCGGATGGGTGGGTTCAGCCGGGTAATATACGGCAAGCAGGAGGGGCCAATAAATAAATGAGAGTTCCCTTTTTCCAGGCAACTGGAATCCTGGATCACTTCCTTCCTTCTAGAAAGAGGATGAGAAGCCAATTGAGCCCGTGGTTGGGGAAAGCCCTCCCTGGTTTAGGGTCACATCTGTCAGTCTGGGGAGCCCATGGCCCATCTGCTGGGTGCCCACTTAGCTTGGTGAGGGGACTGGTGCTGAGGCTGTTTCCCCACTGGGGAGGCATGTGCTGCCGGGCCCTGTTTAAACACAGCATGGTGTGGGACCCCTCACCCTGTGGAAGGGCCTCTTGCACCCCAAGCCTGAACACATCTGCCTTCTCTAAACTTCTCGGCTGTTGGCGGGGCTCGAACTCACAAGCTGTGGGATCATGACCTGAGCTGAAGTCGGATGCTTAACCGACTGAGCCACCCAGGCACCCCAGGACAGGTCTTATATAATGTTTTTGGAACAGAGTGGAGGATTTTCAATACACGCATCCTTTTGGTGAGAGAGCATTTTCACCCCTGATTGTACTGTGTCTAAACAAGGCTCCTGGGATTCCTGCTGGTGGGACTCCACGTGGCAGTCGCTGCATGGTTGAAGGATGTGCAAGTCACTTCACGGATTACAAAGCACACTCAGTACACGATTCCCGTGATCATCGCTATAAACCAGGGGACAGGAAGTAAAAGAGTTCTCCTGTTTTTCAGGCCAAGGCATTGAGTCCTGGAGAAGTCACACGGCTTATTGCTGGAAGGACTGGAAGGCACTCCCCTGTGCAGACTTGACCCACTACAGGCAGGGAGGAGGGAGCGTCTTTGTTCAGCCTCATGCACGGAGCTCTGATAAGACATTTTGCAAATACACACACAGGTACATACACGTGCTCTGTTTCTTCCCAGGTTCAGCTTCCTGTCACCACGGGCAGGGAAGGGACATGGAGAGTACCCTCCCCCATACCCAACATGGCACTTTGGGAAAGCAGTACTTCAGGGGCCACAGCAGTGGCAGCTTTTATAGAATCTGAGACCACTTTGAGCCTTGCCCCAGGCACAGTCAGGCTGTCCCCACAGAGCCAGGGTCTCACTTGGGCCCTGCTTCGTGAGGTGCTGGGCAGTAGACCCACAGGAGACACCTGTGGCTGGTACAGCATCTCAGGCTGGTCCAGGCCAGGGCAGAAGCCACGTGCAGGGTAGGGGCTAAAAGCCACTACCAGGCAGCCACCGCCAGCACCAGGCTGCGGTGTGCAGGGTAGGCGAGGCCTTATGCACAGAAGGGGATAGTGGTGGTTTCAGACCCACCAAACTCCTCTCATCATCCACATGTTCAGGGGCTACACACCCGCTCCTCACTGTGGTGCGGTGTGGCCCAGGGACTGCAGAATGAGTGTGGAGGAGGGTCAGGGCAGAATCGAGGGGCATACAAACAAAGACATCAGAGTCCCGTGGTTTCAGATTCAAATCCTGACCCCCTTTCTTAGCAGTGGGGCCATCTTGGGAAGTTATAGAACCTCCCTCTTTGTGAGTTTCCTTATTTGGAAACTGGGGAATCATAATAGCACCTTCCACATGGGCTTTTAGGCAATTTAGATGAGACAACACACCTAAGTCACTGGACAAAATGCCTGCTTACGGTGATCGCTCCGTCCACGTTCATTGTCACTCAATGGTCAGCGAAAGTGTCTCTTTTCACAGCTGCCCTGTTGGGCAAATAGAGGCTGTTCACAGAGCTGCTCATCACATAACATGTCTAGGTTTCACCTGTTATTTTGTTTATGTCCAGCCTCCCCAGCCTGAATAGCATTTCCATGAGGGCAGGGACCTGTGACTGTTCACGGATGTGTTCTCAGTGCCTAGAAGACTATCTGGTGCAAAATGAAAGCCCCATTTGTTGGCTGAAAGGAAGACTGAAGGAAAGAGAGAAAACCCTGTGAAAGAAAGAAGTAAAATCTCAAGAATGCAGTTGACAAGGATGGTCCAGAGGAGCCATTGCCAATCAGAGAGTTACCCTACCTGCTGGTTTTGTTTTGTTTGTTTGTTCTGTTTCTGTTTTTTAAATTTGGCTTAAAAATAATCATGACTATTAGAAGAACTAATGATGTACCGAGAAACACTTGCAGCTGGAATAAGAATCAGGAGGTCATCTGCTGCCTGTTGGCTCCGTTGAGATCCAGCTGGTAAAAAAAAAAAAAAAAAACTTGCATCGGATGAAGTTGTCAGGTTCTAGATTTTTTGCACTTTCTGCTTGAGACTGAGGGTCATATCACTTCCTCTTCACTCCTGGATGTTGATTCTGTCACTGTCAATACGACATCTTCTTTAAGTGGGTTCTGTGGTGTTGCTCTGGTAGAGGCTTGCCTCAGCAGTCATAGCCTGGCCAAAGTGGACGGTCATTAGGGCTGTGTTCCCACTGCTGAACTATAGCTGGCGTTTTTGAGCTGTCTCTGAGATCACTGAGTTATTGTAAGAGGATAAAACCCAGGAGGGGCCAAAGGGAAGAAATGCACAGGACAAGGTACAGGGAGAGGGTACCCCCATCTTCCATACCTTCCAGGTGTGCCTCTCTCCTTGAATCTCCAAATCTCTATGCAATCACTATCTCCAAAGCTCCCCTGCCTGCTGTTTATATTTATAGAGACCATGGCAACCATGCTGGCCTGAGCTGGCTCGGAATCCACATGTGGTGGGAGATGAGGGGGATGGAAAAAGGAGCCAGGATCCAGGTTCCTGAGAGGGTGCAGCAAGGGAAGCCGACAATGACCATGGTGCCCCCTCAGTCTCCCCACCTCCTAAAATCAGCGAGTTTGGACGTGGCGTCCAAACCCAGCTGCTTAGTGTTTATTTGTTGGGCACGTAATCATGCAGATATTCCCTACAGGCCAAGCTGCATCTAGTTCTCATCCCAAGTGTGGGCTCAATCATTTCAGGATATTCTTTTAGCTGCCTGGTTAGTTCTTCAAGGCTTGTGAACCAGGTGAGTCCCACAGGAAAAGTGCAAGCCAGGCTCTGAGTGGGCAGACCAAGGGGGCAGCCTGTAGGAGGGGGGGCCCCCTCAGTGCCAGCCCCAGTCTGCATGTACTCTTGTCACATGGCCAACGCCACTGCCCCCAGAGAGGAGGGGGGAGTTGGGGTCAGCTGGGGAGAGTCCCTCTTTCACCTGGACTTGATCTGGAAGGTGCCAATTGTCAGCAGATTTACCTTGTTGTAAATAGTCTGCCCTGAGTTCCCCATGGGCTTGGGAGGTGAAGCGGACTGATTTTCTGTTTGAAGAGATGTCCTTACAGCCCCGTTGGCCAGGCTGAAACCTGAGAGAAAAGCCAAGAGAAGGCCCTGAGAGTGCAGGTGGGGGAGGGATCTGCTGTCCATCCCCCACCACAGCGAGAGGAAGGGAAAGGGCAGGGGTCCCACTCAGGCCCTGGGTAGGAGGGTGCTCTGGGAAAGGATTTAGCAGAGGCCCTACAGAGCCCAGCAGGTCAGGCTTCCCAGGGAAAGGCCCAGGGTCACTGAAAACGATCCAAGAAGAGCTCTCCAGGCAGGGAGGGTCCAGAACACCTGCACTGGGAGAAAGCGTCTCATCGAGGTCTGGGATCGCATTTTCCTGGACGCTGCCACGGTGAGCGTTTCCATATGTGTCCTTGGCCTCCATGTTTTTACTTCCATGAAATGGTTGTGTATCATTTTTGCCCATTTTTCTATTGAATTGATCTCTTTCCTACTCCCTCCATCCCACTGGAGTCCCCAGACCCTTGATCTATTCTTAATTCTAATCCTTTGTCACTCGGGTGCTATAAAGGTCTTTTCTCAGTTTGTGGTTTCTCTTTTGAAATTCTTTAAAGCGCCTGTGATAAACTGAGGTTCTCAAGGTAGTTAAAATCATGAATTTTGCATGGCTTGTGATTTTGTGTGTGTGTCTCGTTCCATTTTTTTCTGGTTGGATGTCCCACCCTCAGGAAGCTGCTGCTGTGTAGGGACCTGTCCTGGTGCCCCAAGTAGGGGATGGGCAGGCTCTCAGCTGCCTTGACACCAGGAACACCACCACATAAGGGCCCCCACAACCTCAATGACGCTGATGCTATCCACCCACACAACAGGCACTGGGCACAGACTTCTGCTCCAGTGCCCTCCCTACTCCTGCTCTGGGTCAGCACAAAGGTCCCAGTGAATTTGAGCCCATAAGGATCCATGGGGAGGAAGAGGCAACGCACCCCGGATGGTTTGGATCCGGCATCCAACTGGGGGTGCTCGAAATACTGTGGCCGGCACGGAGCTGTCTGCTCACCACATGCCAGGATCTGCCAGGGACCGTCTCACAGCTAATGACAAGCCCTCCTGTCAGGGCCACAAAGCTGTGCTTTGTGATGGCCGTGGTAGCCTGCGTCCTCCCAGGGCAGGGCTCCAGGCTGGGCTGGTCAGCCCAGGCCACAGCGGACAATGGAACCACAGTCGGGTCTGCACTGCAACGCAAGGCAGCGTGGAGAGTGGCAACCAGAAGCAGAGGCCAGGTCTATCCATGCCTCCCCAGCAGGGTGGCAGGCAGGGTGTGATTCCCCAGAGTAAACTGGGCGACCTGAGTCTTGAAAGTCTGCCCAGCACCCAGGCAGGCTCCGCAGACACCCGCTTGGGCCTGCCTTTCCTGTTCTCAGTTTCTCACGTCCAGCAGGAAGCCCTTTTAAACACGGAGTGGCTCAGGCCCTGGGGCCTCTCCTGGACGACATGCTTAGGCAGTGAAGTGAGGAGAAGCTGAGCAGGCCCCGAAAGGAAAGCCAGCCCCCAGCCTCTCCTTTCTGCTCGTGGTCTGATTTGAAAGCCGCCTGGGGGAACCACCCACCTGCAAGTTGAGCACTTGAGGTTGGTACTGGGGTTCTCTGAGCCCCGCTCTCAGGGAAGGACGGAAAGTCAGGCTTCCAGAAGTGACACTGGTTAATGTGGTATTTAATTGGTATTTTAAAACACCAATAGCAAATAGAGTAGTGTCAGGGTTTTTTTCTTCTTTTCTTTTCTTTTTTTGAAAGATGCAGAATTAAAAATTTGCATCTCTCCTGTCCGAGGAGCGAGGAGGGAGCCTTGTCTCCGTCTGTGGCCCCACCTGAGCAGCCCCGGGCCTGGTCTCACTTCTGCCTTCTCGCTCTGCTGCTGCCCACCGCGGCTGCCGCCCTGGGGCCATCCCTTGCCCGCCCCACATTTATCAGACTTTCTCCATGCCTCCTCTCTCTGGCCACAGACCATGGTTCCGACCATTTTGAATATAGTTTCCCGGTTAGTGCAAAATATTTGACCTACACTCCCCCACCCCATTGTAATGGAGTTACATGGAATCTAATATATGTTAGACTAATTATATGTTAGACTTATATAGAGCATCCAGTGGGTGAGAAACTATACAACTGATGACAGCGGCTGTGAATTCAGTAACCCCATTAAGTGCAACATTTTCTTTATCAAAGGAGCATCCGGGCACTTTTGAAAAACAGCAGTACAATACCTGCGGTCTGTTCCATCTAAGGACAGTGGGGAACGTGCCTGTGAGTTTGCAGATGCTCACAAAAGCTCTAGTTTCTTGAAGGGCACCCCAGTGTCCCCAGGCACTGGAGGTTCAGGGCACTCTCTGGGTTCCTCCACCGGAAAGGACAAGGGCATACAGACCTGGGTCTCCAGGGCCATTGATACAGCCCAGGCTGCCTGCCATGTCTGGCCTTGGGTGGAGAACCAGTTGGACCAGAAGTTGTTTGCTGTTTTGGGGGCGGGGGGGGGGCAGGGAGGGACATAGACCTCCTGGAGTGAAGCTTTGGAGATTTCCTCTGAAAAGTGCATCTTACAATTCAAGGGATTCCCAGAATCCTGGAGTCCCTCCACAGGCATTATGGACTCCACAGGGCAATCAATTAGATTGAGAGATCTCAAAAATTGCAGTTCTAAGAGTCTGTGGTTTATGATTTGCTTAGTGCCTGCTGGACTTTGATTCCCTGGAAGAATGTATGGAGTGGGGCCACTGGTCTTTGCCTCCTCCTCTACTATCAGTGTGTGGGGCCAGTGGTGACTGTGGGGGGGGTGGGGTATAGAGCCTCCCCGTCTGCTGTTCTGACTGAATTTCTTACTACTCTCCCACTTGTTAGCTCTGATCCAACCACACAGGGCTCTTTACCTTCCTGCCTCAGGGCCTTTGCATTCACTGTTCCCACTGCCTGGAGGTCTGATTTTGAAGCCATTTGTCCAACTGCAGTTTGTACTGTCATGTTAGGACACATTTTTATGAAGATTTTTTTCCAAGTAGGCTTCATACTCAGCATGGAGCCCAATGTGGGGTTTAAACTCTCCACTGTGAGATCAAGATCTGAGCTGAGATCAAGAGTGAGACACTTAACCAACTGAGCCACTGAGGCATCCCTGTGAAGATGCTTTTATTCTCATTTGGCCTTAGATTAAGAAAATATCACAAGAGTACATTAAAGAATTTTTTGAGGGAAGCCTGGGTGGCTCAGTCAGTTAAGTGTCTGACTTTGGCTCAGGTCATGACCTCATGGTTCGTGAGTTCAAGCCCTACACTGGGCTCTGTGCTGACAGCTCAGAGCCTGGAGCCTGCTTCAAATTCTGTGTCTCCCCCTCTCTCTGCCCCTCTTCCACTCACGCTCTGTCTCTCTCTCTCAAAAATAAATAAACATTAAAAAAAGAATTTTTTGACATTTGAGGCAGCTTTAAGAAAAGGTTAGTGAAGATAATACAGAGTATATTAGTCAGCTCTCACCAAGTTTTGCTGCAGTAACGAACAACCCCACAATCTCAGCGGCTAACAACAACAAAAGTACTTACCTCCAAGTTACTTATTCATCATCTCTCAGCTGTGGCTCTCCTCCAGGCACTTCTTCATTGCAGAATGAGGGGCTAATGAACTACTGCTCAGTCTTCTCTTTTACCTCCTTCAAGGAGAAGTGACACTGAACAAAGGAGCCAAGGAGCCCCCCACTTCCTTTCCATTAACGATCTTTAAGAGGAAAGGAAGTCCGAAGGGTTGTGGGGTAGAAACTTCCTCCAGCTATCAGGATACTAGGCTCTGTCTCCCTAGGACTGAAACTGTCACTGCCCCAAAGCAGGAGTAGGCTGTGGCCATTGGGAGGGATGGAGTCCTGAGGAATGGAGCCTTTCTACCACAACTGCCCAAAGAGGGCTTCTGGATGCCATTAGAAGGCTTTGGACAAAGGCAAAGAGGAGGAGGAACGGAAGAATGGTAAGGGAAGCAGAGGCCAGGAAGAAAGAGGGAAAGAGGGGGTCATGGCACACGTGCACTCTGAGATTCCAGGCTTCTTCCGCTCGGAAGGCCAGCACAGTGAGCCCCAGAGGCCACCAGCCTGTGGTTACCCCTAAACCTCTGCCTAACCCTCACCTGAGCCTCCTCCCATGGGGAATGAATGGACATTAGAGCTAGAAAAGCACTGGGTGGTTTGTTTCTCCTTCCCTTGAAAGATCTCTTTTCTCAGCCAAGGGGAAAACAAGTTTCAAAGTAGATTGGGAAAGGGGAGTGGGGGTGGGGTACAGATATGGAAAGAATGAGGAGGAAACAGATGGTGCCTGCTAAGGCGACCAGATTTTTTTCCCCAGTTAATCTGGGAATGACCTAATTTACATAGTATTTGCATAAATTTCCATTTCAAATTAAAGCTGTCCTCACTTCAAATATAAGGGAGAAAAATCTAGGAGATGGGGCGATCTACTGTAATTGAACTTGAGCAGACTTCTGTGAAAGGCAGGTCAAGCTTTTAAACCCTGGCAGAGGAGGAAGGAAGCTTGCCTATTGTCCGTTAGCAGGGAGGGGGTTGGGGGAGGCTTTCCGCTTCTAAAATTAGAGAAAGTTACTACAGGTAGGGCCAGAGAAGGAGTGACATGAGGAAATTCAACCTCTTCTTTGGGAAGAACCAAAATTAGGAATGGAGTAGAAAAAAAGTAGGGACTCTGTCCTGAAGCTGGGGTGATGGGCTTTGGGCCCAGCATGTCCAGGCCTAGCAGACTGGATGCCTGTATGGGGAGGGGAGAAGGGTTGCATCTAGGCCTCCCTGACACGTGTCTGGCTGCCTGTCTCTCCATCTATTCATTCTCTTCCTCCACCAAATCCCAATCCCACCACATGCCCTCATAGACACACAAACTTACGTGCACGCACAGGCACCCTCACACACACACACACACACACACACACACACATCCACTCCCAAATCTAGCAATGGGTGCTGTGGAACTGAGGACGCGCAATCCCCTCGGCACACCCAGATTTTCCCGGGTCAGACAGGACCTGGCCCACTAAATGTCCAGGCCCCTCTCCATGTGTCTGGAACTAAATCAGATCCAGGCAGTGAGTCCTTAGGGCAGGTCAGATGGGACAGACCGACAGTGGAGGCTAGGATGGTGTCATGTGCCTTAGGGATGTGCCGGCTGCAGAAGCCCTTCACTGCGAAAGAACCCCAGCCAGCAGCCCTGAGCGGCGCTCACTTCTGTGCAGGCTGAAGGTCAAGGTGGACTTCTGCTCCAAGTCCTGAGTGCTGGACCCGGTGTCTTCAGGGGCCGTGTCTCCCTCCCTCAGCCTACTGATTTCTCTCCATGGAAGAAATCTTTCTAGTTCCCACCTTCTTAAGCCCAGAGAATGAGGTGAGGGAGCCTTGCTCCCTCCTGTACTGCTCCCCTGAAACAGTTTTTGCTGAGTTTTCAGTGCCTCCCCATCC
>CM053559.1:39676022-39774878 GCA_028646485.1 Cryptoprocta ferox | reverse complement strand
GGGGGAAAAGGCATTTCTGAATATTTCAAACAATTGATTCTACCCCATCCTTTGTTAGGAAGTTGTGACCCAGAGGCCATACAGGCTCAAAGTAAAACAGAACAAGACTAGAGAAAAGGGTGCCAGCAAGATGAGAGGAAAGAGAAAGGTCAAGTGGAGAAGTCAGAGTTCAGTGCTGGCTAGTTTTTCAAAGGCCGCTCTCTCTGAGCCCCAGTCTAGTGCCAGCCTCCAAGCCAGGCCTTGCAGTGCCTGAGAGTCAGGAGTCTCTGAGCAGCTGCCCAGGCTATCACATGGTTCAGGTTCATGGGCCTGACACTCCTGCCAGCCCAACAGGGGGCTCAGAGGAGACCATGGCAGAGCCAGATGCTCGCATTAGCTGCTCTTTGAAAGGCCCCACGGCAGCAAAGCCATTTCTTTTGGGGGTCACCCCATTCCTCGCATAAGAAATGCCATGCTTGTAGCCCAAGGTCGACAACCCCTTGCTGGAAAGGGCCCTACAACAAGTATTTTAGGCTTTGCAGGCTGTGCCCGGGTCTGCATTGCAGTGTAAAAGCGGGCCACAGACAACACGCAGACGAATGAGTGTGGCCGTGAGCCAATATTTAGAGACGTGGAGATCTGAATTGCATATCCTTCTCATATGTTGTGAAATTATATTCTTATTTTGATTCCCACCCCCCACCCCCATTTAAAATCATCCTTAGCTCACAGGCCTACAAAAAACAGGCAGAGGGCAGGATTTGGCTGGGAGGCCCTACTTTGCTTTGAGCAAACCCCAAAGCAGAAGGTTGGGTCTTCATTAATGCAAATTAAGAGAAGGTTGACACGATTTTTAGAAAAATCTAAGTAGAGGATGTCTTGAATGCATTTAAAATAAGATTTGATCGCAACTTCTCCCTGCCACACACAACGTTGGTTATCTTTCTTCCTTTCCGTACCTTGATGTTTCTCAAACCAATATTTGCCATTCATTAGTGGGATGCAAAATTCGTGAACAACATTTTGGAAAACATAGGATAGAATAAAAAATATATCAGAGTCCATTGCACATAGCAAAGCTTATATCTTAAAAAATGTTGCCAGCCGTGTGTATGTTTGTATATATACACTTATATGTCTACGTGTGAACCGGATTGTAATGTCAGATGTATTTCTGATAGCTGATCATGGTCAAAGCCAGAGCTCTATTGAATACTGGGAAAGAGACAGGTTGAATTTCCAGCTCTCCAAGTCTGACATTTCTCTCTCTACCCCTGCGTCCCTGTGGGTTTCTTCGCTGATCAACTCTGAGAACCATTGGTCAGCTGTCCTCACTATGATGCTCTGGCATGCCCAGAGACAAAGGCACAGGCCACACCTCACTGCCATTCTCTGCACCACACCACCACACCGAGCATTGTTCGCTAGGCATCTTGGAGTCAGAGTGCCTGGTGCATCAGAGAAGCTCAGCAGGTGTGTGTTGAATGCATCCCAGAGAGCAGGGTTACGGGTGCAAAGCTCTGCGGCTTACGGGAACACAGAGTGATTGTGGAACTAAAAGAAACTCAGTGAGAGAGACGTCAGGAGCTGTCCTCCCAGCTGCCCCACAGCCTGAGCTTATATATACAGCTCACTAGGGCTTAGTGGGGTCTGAGGCAGAGTACATTCCTCCTGTCCTTTGCCAGGGAGCAAGTCTTCTTTTCCAAGGGACGTGAGGTCCGTGCAAACGTTTGGAAGAGCTCACCTTGGCATGAGGAGAGGGCCATCTGCATTCCTCAGTGAGAAATGTCAGTTATCACAAAGGCTTCAGAAAGATGTAGAAGTGTATCCCAGTAACCCAGCAGAATTCTCCGTTTCCGGGGGACTTTGAGGGGAGTAAAGCAGGCCGTGATGGGCACAGGCAGGGGTGAGCTGGGTGGGGCAGGAGACCGAGGAAGGTTGTTCCAGAAGCACTGGCAGAAGCAACCACAGCCCTTGCCCTTACAGCTTGCAGAGATCCTCCTGCCAAGCCCCTTCCAGATCCCTACCCTTCCTCTGGCTTCGTGCCTCCAGGCCTGGTGGCAGCCTTGAAGATGCTATTCACAGTCACTGGTAAGTGCAGGGGCTGCAGGCAGCCCCAGGGAGTGACTGCCACTATCTGGGTTTCCTCCCTTCAGGAATCAGGTTTGAGACAATTCCATCACATCACACGGCAGAGAGGAGGGAATAGGCTTTGGGAAGGGAGAGGGGAAATCACAAGGCTAAAGGAGAGCAAGCAGGAACAAGCAGGCACATATCTCCTATCATGCCATCCTTTCTAGGGGGACAGGGGGAGCTGGGGCTACAGGCTGGGTCTGCATCCTAAGTCCTAGTGGAGGGCCGTTCACCCAGGGGCGTCTGGGCCAGAACACAGGCTACTTGGCTCCAGGCAGAGGGATGTACCGACATTGTCTGGGGGCCCCCACTGCTCCCCTGAGCACTTTGAGGGGCAGACAGGAAGCCTTGTTTGGGGAGCTTGGGGTCAGCCCCCCAGCTGGGCGAGGGAGACTGGTCCTAGCTAGCTCCCATCCAAGCAATGCAGAGAGAGCTCCCAGAGGCTCTCTTCGATGCCTTCAACCTTTGCTCTGTTCCCCCTCCCCGGCCCCCGGAAACCATGCTCCTTGGCATCTGGGTCTGCCTCCTGCCCAGACAGCGGGGCCATTGAGACCCTCCATGTGCCAAGGCCTCCTGAGTCCTTCAGGATTTTGGAGAGGCTGTTGTGTGCACGCCGATGGCCTCAGCTGCAACCATGTCACACAAATTAATAGGACTCATGACTGTCTAGAGCCCACTAGGCTGGCCCCCCAATGTACACTTGCAGAAAACCCCGGGGAGGCAAGATTTGGAGACCCAAACTTTCCCTTCCTGCTCTTAGAGCCAGAGTATTCAGTTGCAGAGTTTTGTTCTGTCTTGTTTTATTACTTTATTTTCTTTAGATGAAATAAGCATCGGGTGCACAGGTCTTCATCCATTTTAAACGCCTCTCCCACGTCCTGTGGGTGTTGTGACCCCTCCCCCCTCCTATCTGGTACGTTCATTTGCTTATGAACTTAATGGATGCTCAGTAAGTCAGCAAAGATGCTGTTTTTATGTACTGGAGCAGATGTGTGTCTGAGGAGACGTGCTTATACAGGCTATATCACCCGAAAGGCACCTCCAGGCAGTGCCCTGCCACCCAGTGGGACAGGCACAGCCAACCTCATAAGGTGCCCCAGGGGAAGCTCTCCTGGGGAACTGAATGTGCGAATGCCCCCCCCCCCCATCTCCTTCCCTTCCTCAAGGCACTAAATAAGAACAGCTGCTGATCTCGAGTGGCACGTACCAGTCCAGGGCTGGGAAAATAGTCTGTGCTCAACAATTTTGATGGATTAAAACAAGGGATAAGTCTTTCAAGTTCTATCCACACGAAGTTCCAGCGCTTTTAGGGAATTCTGGGACAAGCAGGACAGGCCAAGGAATGCTCACGCATCTGGACTGACTCATCCTCAGGGATGAAGAATTCTTGCCTGAGGTCTGACATTCCCAGTTTGGAATTTGCATAGACCCAAAGGGATTCCTCAGGGCAGCTGAAAGCTGGAGCCGGCTGGCTCTATCCTTAGCCCTCATGCACCCCCTGCAAGGACAGGGGTGTGGGCTAAGGTGCAAAGTGGCCCAAACATTCCTATGGCCTTTTGGGGCACTTGTCTTCTCACCAAGCACAGATCTCCCCCACACCAGGTACAGAGGGATGTGGTAGAAGGACAGAGGTTCTGGGGCTGAGCCTAGCACTGCTCCTAATGGGCTCAGTCACCTTGTCAGCTCTGGGCTTTCCTCTCTGTATTTGCATAACAAAGGGGCTGCCCCAGAGGACCTCAAAGCTTTTTGCAGAGTTAAAACTCCATGAACAGTTTTCTGTCTCTAAACTCTGCCCAATGCATGGGATTGTTCCGAGATTGGCATGAGGCGTGGGAAAGCCCCATCAGCCCTTCTAATGACGATGAGTCTGTAGGCCCTGGATCTGCCTGGGCCGTCACCTGGCAGGTACTGTTCTTCATGGATTTGCCAGCTCCTTAGATCTGAGATTTAGCAAAAGCCTGGCTGAGCCCAGATTAGGGGATTTTTGGAGAGCGGATTTGAGGCCTGTTCTGTTGAACCACTTTCTCAGAGGCAGGTGACATTCACAGACCAGAGTGGACGGCAGCGGTGGGCACTCCTCCCCCTCATCCATCCCAGTCCTGAAAGTCCTGTGCCCAGTGACATCAAGCAGCAAGCAATATGCACTAAGAGAAAACCCCAAACTGAATAGTGGTGGATCACTCAGTGCTTAGCACACTTTCCACTGGGTGAATGCCCAAATCCAGACTTGCATGTTCCAAATTGGCCATTGTCTTGGCCTCCTTCTCTGGAACCAGTGACGTCTGGCCTGAGGGTCCTAGAGAGGCAGGATAACAGAGCCAGGAGGAGGATCCCATAGCACTGGCTATGAAGTTTCTGTCACCTCCACATGAAAGGATCCTGAAGTGTGCAAACCCCAGCAGGACTCTAGGAAAAAGGGCTGATCCTCCCCAGGGAACTCCCACCTAGCTAGAAAGAAAAGCAAATGTTTGCTGCTTATTATGTACATGATCTCATTTAATATACACACACCAGTAGGGGGCAGACTTATGCTGTTATCGTCATCATCATCATCATCAAAATGGAAGCACAAAGATGTTAAATAACTTACCCAAGATCACAAAGAGCCAATATTTGACCACAAGTGTATCTTTTTTTTTTTTTTTTTTTACATAGAGGAAGTTTCCTTCATTTATTTATTTATTTATTTATTTATTTATTTATTTATATTTAAATCCAAGTTAGTTAACATATAGTGTGATAATGATTTCAGGAATAGAAATTAGTGATTCTTATGTGTAACACCCAATGCTCATCCCAACAAGGGCCCTCCTTAATGCCCATCCCCCATCTAGCCCTTCCTCTTGCCAGCAACCCTGTTTGTTCCCTGTATTTAAGGGTCTCTTATGGTTTGCCTCCCTCTGTTTTTTCTCTTATTTTTGCTTCCCTTTCCCCCATGTTCATCTGTTTTCTTAAATTACACATATGAGTGAAATCATATGATATTTGTCTTTCTTGACTGACTTGTTTCACTTAGCATAATACACTCTAGTTTCATCCAGGTTGTTTCAAATGGCAAGAGTTCATTCTTTTTGATCCCCGAGTAATATTCCATTGTGTATATATATATATATATACCACATCTTCTTTATCCATTCATCAGTTGATGGACATTTGGGCTCTTTCCATTACTTGGCTATTGTTGATAATGCTGCTATAAACATTAGGGTGCATGTGCCCCTTCAAATCAGCATTTTTTGTCCTTTGGATAAATACCTAGTAATACAATTGCTGGGTCATAGGGTAGTTCTATTTTTAATTTTTTGAGGAACCTCCATACTGTTTTCCAAAGTGGTTGCACCAGTTTGCATTCCCACCAGCAGTGCAAAAGGGTCCTTCTTTCTCCACATCCTCGCCAACATCTGTGGTTGCCTGAATTGTTAATTTTAGCCATTCTGACAGGTGTGAGGTGGCATCTCAATGTGACACCAAGTCTATCTAGTATCAGAGTCGACATTCCTTATCACTAAGCTATGTATATCTAGTATACATTCTTTATCAGTAAGCTATGTCTTCTCCAGAGAGGGGACAGGTCAGCTTGGTGGCATTCACATAGACTAAAGACCATTTTTTCTCTTGAGACAGTATTTGGCAGCAAAGTGAAAAGAGTCACCAGAATTTGGTAGATTAAATAAATAAAGTTTGAACAAAGATCTGGAAGTGTTGGAGAAATGAGCTATTGAGGTTTGAGAAGTCATAGCTCTAGGATTCTAGGAGCCTTCAAATACAAGGAGGAATTAGACCTTTGGGACAGCATCCTAGGCCTGGGAAGAAGTCGGTCCAGGCAGAAAGGTCGCTTTCCCAGTTTAACACTCTAGCCCAACCAGGGACAGTGCCAGGCCAAGGGAAACTCCAAGTTGATATGGGGACCTCCTCACCAAATTGTCTCCCACTGCCAACCCTGGTGGTTATGGTTTTTTATCAAGAGAGGCACCAGAGGCATTTTAGTGTCTTTCAATTCACTAAAAAAAAAAATCCCAGCAGGATAATAATAGAGCTTCTAACACACCACATGCGTGGCTGGTCTGAGATAGGCCTCCCATGTATGAACTTTCTGGGTTTTTTGGTTTGTTTTGTGTGTGTGTGTTTCATTGTTGTTGTTATTTTTAAAAAGATTTTAAGTAATCTGTACCCAGCATGGGGCTTGAACTTACAACCACGAGATCAAGTGTTGCACACTTCACCGACTGAGCCAGCCAGGCATCCCCTCCTGGTGATTTTGAAAGCATTTTGGTTGGAAGCTGGAGGCTCTGGAGTTGACTTTTAGAGGGCTGATGCAACACTACAGAATAAACCAGGTGGCAGCTGGGAGCTCTGTGTCAGAGAAAAGGAGTATTAAAATGATGCTTACCAATCCCTTTCTCCCCAGTCCTTCAGAGAGTATGAACCTGGGCAGCCTTTGGCTTCTAGGAAAATAAAATGTGTAATGCAGAAAGAACAGAGGTGTTGAAGGTGAAGCCAACCCTTGACAATCATTATGAGTATCCCCACTTCTGTTGCCATCATACTTTTAGGATAGGAGAAGGTACCAGACACGTGGATCATGGAAGCTATCATACCCATGATTCTAGCTAAGAGAAACTGCCCCAATCACAGCCCCCCAAGGAGGGAAGTGCCTCCAGCTGTTTCTCATCCAGTGTTTGTTTTTGCCACGTGACCCTCTTGGCCACATGTGACTGAGCAGGAGTGGATGCCTCACCCAGGGTGTGCCACCCACAGACTGGCCGGCATTGTCTGATGAAGCCCGGGTCAACCAGCCCTGCCCAAATGAGAATTAGAATCAGCAAGTAGATCAAATTCTATCTTTCTCTCTTAGGGAATTGATTTTGGAAATAAAGAGACAATGAGCCAGCTGGTAGCAGGACAAGAATCATGAAGATCCCCTGAGAAGAGGTGAGTGAGGAGTACAGTCACCAAGTCACACTGATGCTGAGCACCAGGACCAGCAGTTCTAAACGCAAATGTCTCTGCACGTGGGTTGGCAATGTACCCTCACAGGTGGGTACCACATTGTGCACAGGATGGAGGAGGTAGCTTTTGTTGCAACCAAAGATGAATATTGCTAAACAGTGTTTGTCAGAATGTTGAAAAGAGTGCCTCAGGCAGAATGGGAGAATCCCAAGTGGGCACATGGGAGGGGAGAGCTAGAGCATAATGACGAAGTGTGCCAAGGAAACCCAGGTTGTTTCATAGAATGTGTGCAAGTTTGGTCCTGTGAGTAAAGAAGACAGCAGTTGGGGCCATAGCCCTTATCCTTAAATAAAGGATATTTGAGGGCTTGTAGAGTAACCGAGCCCTTTAAAGCCTTGCCCAAAATTCTAGGATTAAAATTTTGTATTAGGACTCTCTAGTTTTCAAGTGACAGAAACTCAACTCAGAGGAACCTATGAAGGAACTAGATGGCTCACATAATGGAAAAACATAAGGACAGAACTGACTTTAGTCATGGCTGGATCCAAATGTACAATATCATTAGGAGTTAGCCCTTCTTTCTTACTCTGCTTTCCTCCAGGTGGCTTTATGCTATGGTTGGCAGGTTCTTCCCACACTTGACAAGGTGGTCAGCATTGGATTCATGCTTCACGCTTCCCTCCTGATGGCTTAGCAGCCTCAGCAGGCAAAGAGTCATTCTGAGGAGTATTGCACAAGTCCCAGGGACAGCTCTCATTGGTCTGCCTTGGGATATGGGTTGACATCTGAACCAATCACTGGGACCAGGGAGAAGCAGCAATCTGATTGGCCTGGCCTGGATCATGTGTTCAGCATGATGTCAGCCCGACCAGAACACAGAGCCTAATATAGAAAATGGCTGTTCCTGGAGGGATGTTGACCAGGCACTAACAACAGATATCCACTGTAGCCCCAAACAAAACAGCTGAGTACAATCTCTCTGGAGTCGTGATCCTTGAACTCCTGAGGTGAACCTCCTATAGCTAATGTTGAATGATCTTCTGATCCCAGCTCCATGAGAGAGGACTAACTATATTTTGGGTTTATTAATAATGAGTTATTTATTTATTTTAATGTTTATTTATTTTTGAGGGAGAGAGAGAGACAGAGTATGAGTGGAGGAGGGTCAGAGAGAGAGAGGGAGACACAGAATCTAAAGCAGGCTCCAGGCTCTGAGCTGTCTACATAGAGCCCAATGCGGGGCTGGACCTATGAATCAGGAGATTATGACCTGAGCTGAAGTCAAAGGCTTAACTGAGCCACCCAGGCGCCTCAGTAATGGGTTTACTAATTAAGGTTTTTATTAACAAACAACAAAATCCCCTCTAGTTTGTTTCAACAGAAAAAGAACATCCAAAAGGACATTAGTAGCTCCTGGAATCTCTGGCAGAATCAGAGAACGGGGTGTAAGGCTTTGCAGGCACAAACAATGCCCTGGTCCCAAACAATGCCCTGGTCCCCACCTGGTCTATCCAGGCACAAGTTTGAGCCCACTGCCCTGGCCTCTTCCTACTGGGAGCATCTCTGCCCCTGCTGCCTCCAGGAGGCTCCATGTCCCCTGCCAGCCCCCCCCCGCCCCCCATCATCAAGATGCAACCCCATGCGGCAGCTACTTTCTTGCTTTTCATTCTTCCGTATTGAAGTTTCAAGTTGCTACATCCAATTGGGCAGAGCCTGGGACATGCCTGTGTCACAGCTGCAGAGTTAGTCTGGGAAACTGAGTTCTGATCTCCACCGTGGTGAAGGAATGCCTGTAACATGGCCTACTTTCCTAACTTAGAAAGGCTATTCAAGCAATGCTGGGCTGGCACCAGTATGACCCACATCCACTACACCACACTTCAGACAGTCAGGTCTTCTGTGTCTTCCGGGTTCTGGAGAAATCAAACCATGGGGCCAAGACTCTTTACTGCCACATGCATCCTGCCAGTAAAATCTGTGCATCTCTGATCTTTGCAACCAATGGAAGGCAGTTAACACAAGTAGTTTGGCAGTCGCAGACTGGATAAAATGCAGCGTGGGGTAGTGTTTCCTTCCCAGCCAGATTGGATCACAGAAGCTTGAGATTTCTTCTTCAGAAGGAACGTCTTCAGAGAGGATTTTGAAGGTGCCTGTAAAGCATGGTCACGCGGAGCCCTCCTAGGACTGCCAACCCACAGACGTTTAACGGGCCTTTTTACAGGCTTTACGAATGTCACATTGGGCTACTGTTTAACCACAGACCGTCCCCAGCCATTGACATGTGCCTTTGTCTCTGGGCATGCCAGAGCCCCCCATGTGACAAATTTCCTTCAGAGTTTGGAATCCTAAAGCAGCACTTTCCAGGAGACAGCATTATCTGACTTCCCTCCTGTGGCTCCCCACTGCTTTCCAGAGCTCAAGTTATTCAGTTAAGAAATAGATTTTGAGGAGCACCTGGCTGGGTCAGTTGGGGGAGCATGGGACTCTTGATCTCAGGGTTGCGAGTTCAAGCCCCACATTGGGCATGGAGATTACTTAAATAAATGAACTTAAAAAAAGAGGGTTGCATGAGGGGCTTAGTCTGTTGAGCATCTGAGTCTTGATCTCGCTCAGGTATGATCTTATGATTTATGGGCTCGAGCCCCGTGTCGGGCTCTGTGCTGACAGTGCAGAGTCTGTTTGGGATTCTATCTCTTTCCCTCTCTCTCTGCCCTTTTCCCCCACTCACGTATGAGCTTTCTCTCTCTCTCTCTCTGAAAATGAATGAGTAAATGAAAACAAAAACAAACAAAAGAAATAGATTTTGAGTATCAACTATGTCCCATGCATTGTACTATTGTAATAACACTGGACATAGTCTGCCCTCGGGGAGCCTTCAGAAAAGTGTATCAGCCAAGCACATGATGCAAGGACAGGAACGAAAATGTCCAGGCACCATTATCCAGAAGGAGATGCATAGTTTTCATTTTTACAGACTTACTGATCAGGGTCGCTTTGAAAGCTGAGGTCTTTGACTTAATACAGGAGTATAGTCATTATATTTTCCAAACATGTAGTCTAATAAAGAAATGTCTCTGATCGGATCATTAGGTTATGTAAAAGTCTTTTAAAGGTATCACCATTATATACGTTTAATTATATTTAATAAATGAAAATTATGAACTGGGAGGAAATAATGACCACTGCAGAAAATCCAGCCAGGGCAGTCAGTTGGATGTACACAACTGGCCCTCCAAACCCTGGGGATGTGTGGAACTCCCCTCAGAGTACGGAAATGTTCCACAAAGAAAAATACAGGCTTTGACAGCAAGGGAAAAGAGGAACTGTCTGGTCTAGACCCCCCAAATTCTCTTGTGACCACAGGCCTGGCCGTTTCTACGGCGGCGGGAGGTGCCCACCAAGAGCACTAGGTGTCGCTGTGAACCCGCGAGAGCCGGGCCCCGTGCTGTGGGCCACATCAGCTCGGTCTGTTTTCAATCAACACGTTGTCAGTTTTCCTCCCCGAGGCCCCAGGGGTGTGCTAGGAATTTTTATTTCTTGAGAAATCCTGTGATTCAGCTGCCCTTTGTTGGCCCTGCTTGAGAGAATGAAGACTGCGCTTGCTCTGTCAGCCCCCCAAGCAGGAGGTTCCCAGGCAGGGGTCTCTGGACCACCAGTTACAATGCCACCTCTTTCTGTGTTCCTCCTGGGAGCAACCCTTGTCTCTGCCTTGCTCTCCCCCTCCCTTTTTGCCTCTTCACTCCCCTTTTTATCTTTCTCTCCCAGTTCCCCCTTGACACTAATGAGCCCTCAGGGGCTCTGCAGAGGGTCCCATCCCATCCTAGAAGTCTTGTCCTGGTGAATTTCAAGGCACCCGAACCGGCTCCCACATAAACTGGCTTGCAAATGTCACCCTCACCTTCCACCTCCCCTTTCCCCTTCTATTTGGACCCCTGACCTTGCCCCCTTCTTCCAAAGTAGCCGCAAAATTAAGGCGGCGTTGCAGAGGGAGCAACAAGAGGCTAAGCTATCTCACCAGCAATTCCAGACCCTAGTCCCAGGGTTAGAAGCCACACCTGTTTTCAGAGCCCACCTCCCTCTGCTGCTTACTGGCTGTGAGACCGTTGGCCTTACTTTGCTGTGAGAGCTTTTGAGCCTCAGTTCTTCATAGGTAAATTTGATAGTACCTCCAGATGCATACATTAAATAAACCCCTAAGTACAAAGGACCCCATGGGACCTTGCACACTGCAAGCATTCTATAAATGTTACATGGACACTTACACAAACACATTAACACTCACTCAGCCTGGGGTGCCTGGGTGGCTCCATCAGTTAAGGGTCTGACTGTTGATTTCCGTTCTGGTCATGATCTCGCGGTTCGTGAATTCAAGCCCTGTATCGAACAGCACAGAGCCTGCTTGGGATTCTCTCTCTCCCTCTCTCTCTCAAAAAAATAAAAATAAAATAAATACAATTTTAAAAAACAAAAAACAAAAAAATCCCACACACTCAGCCAAAGGTATAGAACTTGGGCTCTCATTCTCCGGAATCCATGGCAAGATGGGGTATTAAGGAAACAAAATCTGAGGGCATTTAGTCAGAGATGCCAGGCACCACCACTGATTCTAACCCTCTCTACTCATGTCAACAGTGATGAAGTTGTTCTGAGCCCAGCTGGGAGCTGTCTTGGTCAATAGCAATAGCTTGCTTGGCAAAATGCCCCGATAGCTGTCCTGGGGCCTTCCGGGAAAAGGCCACTTGTGGGCGGAGCCGGCCCTCACTCCCTCCTCCAGAAGGTTTGGTATGCCACACTGCTACTGTGGGTTTTTGTGGGTGACCACAGGGCAGAATCCTGACTGTGGGTGCCCTGTGGCTGCTGGGCAGGCCCTGAGGCCACATACCCTGGAAAGCTTGGGGAAAGGTGGAAAGAAAGCAGAGCCGGTCTGTTACCAGCAGCATTTCTAGCGGAAGAAGCTAAATGGTAAAAAGAGCCCCTGCTGGTCCCAAGCAGTAACTGCAGTCTCATCTGCCTTTGGAAGAAGGGGGCTATTGCTGAATGACCCAGATCTTGATTTACTGTCTTTGGAAGGCACTTGAATACTCATAGCCAAGACGAGACTGCTTTTGTTGGGCAGCAGACAGGTAGGGAATGTGTACAGAACAGAGGAAAGAATAGGCTGCCTTTTAGCAGCCCAAAGCCTCATGCTCTGGGCTTGGCAGGATTCCAGGAGGCCAGGGGCCATTTCAGATCCCAGCCCAAGCCAGTCCAACCCAAGCCAGGTGGGAGAGGACACTGCTGGTCCAGAAGCTGGTATTGATGCTGCACGTGTGAAGCCTTTATTTCTGCAGCCAAGAGAAGCCTTGGACTTTCAGGGAAGAGAGTTAGAGGATCCACCTGCATATTGAGTCACATGACACCTTTCCCCACGGGCAGGCAAATCAAGGGCCATCGCTGAACTCTTCCTGCTTAGGCTCAGAGCAGGCTGGTGTCCTGGCTCCTTGACCTCTGGGCAAGTTCCCTCATCGCTCCAGCCCTCAGCTTTCTCATCTGTAAAATGCAGGTGACGGGACCATCCTCAACGGGAGGATGGAGTTCCCCCTGGGAGGATTGGAGTTCGTGTAGGCAGCATGCCCAGCACATGTTAGACACATACCTGGCATCCTGAGGTTGGTAGAGACATAGTCTGCAGACCACTCAGGTGCAGGGGAAGCTGCCATCGAGAAGCTCAGTGAGGTCAACCCACACTCCAGACCACCCCCAGACTCCTCATGACACAGTGGACAGGATCTGGGAAGGGCTGAATGCCCCACACCACAACCTGGGTGGGGCAGGGGCTGCCTCGCTTTCTTTTTAAAAATGTGTGTAATCAGAACGCGTAAGAACTTGTACATGAACGTTCATTGCAGCATTATTCGTAACAGCTGAGAGGTAGAAACAACTCAAATATCTGCCAACTGCTGACTGGATGTGGTTTGCTTATACAATAGAACATCACTCAGCCTCAATAGGGAACAAACTACTGATATCTGCTGCAACAGAAATGGATCTTGATAACATTATGCTAAGTGAAATAAGCCAAGACACAAAAGGACAAATATTCTATGATTCTATTTATGCGAAATGTCTGGAATAGACAAATCCATAGAGATGAATTAGGAAGTACCAGGGCCTGGGACTGGGAAATGACACTTTACGGGATTGGGGTTTATTTGGAGGGAGATGAAAATATTTTAGAATTAGATAGTGGTAATGGTTGCACAACTCCGTGAAGACACTGAAAACCACTGAGTTTTATGGTATGTGGATTAAATCACAATATGAATAATGAAATTGTCACATGCACAAAAAAGGGACCGCTTAGCATGCCAGCTGGAGTGTGCTCTGACCATGCACGGATAAACGAGATGGGCAATGCGGGAGTGGAGCTCTCGTGAGCCTCGCCTATAAATCAGATTAACCAGCTTCCCTCCCTCAGCCGTGCCTGGTTCCGAAGGGGCTATGGCAGCTGCAGAGTTTTCTCGGTGCCACAGAAATCAAAGGGCTGCTGGGGACTGTGGGGCTCAGCCTGGATGCCCGCCTCTAGCACCAGGCCAGCCTCAGATGCAAAGCTCATAAGTATGCTTTGCCTTGGTCTTAGGATTTATAGGGCTCCTGCTTTCCAAACCAAAAATCAGGGCTGATAATTATGATTTGCACTCCTGGGGACAGTAGGATATATACCATGTGAAGTTAGGACTGTTTCTAACAGCCTAATCATAAGGCTCCAGTTTTTCCCGGACACACTCATCTCCCTTTTACCTGCTAAGCAGACAGGTTTCCTAAGAACTTAGACTCTCTGGGGAGTCACAGGGAACAATTTTTTCCTAGAGCTCAGGTCTCCTGGTGAAAGGTATTTCATCATGGGTTGCCTGGGTGGCTCCGTTGGTTGAGCCTCCGATTTCAGCTCAGGCCATAATCTCACAGTTCATGAGTTCGAGCCCCTCTATCAGGCTTGCTGCTGTCAGCACAGAGTCTGTTTTGGATCCTCTGTCCTCCTCTCTCTCTGCCCCTCCCCCACTCGCACTCGGTCTCTCTCGCTCTTAAAAATAAATAAACATTTAAAAAATTAAAAATAAATAAATAATAAAAATTTAAATTATATCAGTGGTGCCTGGGTGGCTCAGTAGGTTAAACGTCCGACTCTTGATTTCAGCTCAGGTCATGATCTGACCGTTCTTGAGGCTGAGCCCCACGTTGGGCTCAGCACGTAGTGCGAAGCCTGCTTAGAATTCTTTCTCTTCCTCTTTCTCTGCCCCTCACCTGCTCTCTCTCTCTCTCTCTCTCTCTCAAAACAAGTAAATAAACTTAAAAAATCCCATAAGTTATATCACTCCTCAAAACCCTGCAATGGCTCCCATCATACTTGGAGTAAAAGCCAAAGTCCTTATAAGGGCCCACAAAGCCCTATGTGATGATCATACAATTCTCCAACCCTCACCATACACGTCCCACAGGTGACACATTCCCAATCTTTCCCCACAGATACACGCCCACTTCCCCACAAGCATCCCTCTGAAGTCACTTCTGGTCCTTATGCTCATCACTCTGTTCCTCTTACTGATCCTTGGCTAGCCCTTGCCTTTGTGTTTCCAGCCTGGAGGCTCTTCTCAGTTACCTACATGACTCTTTCCCCACTTCCAGCAATAGATTCTCACCTTAACATGGGGATGTTCCTTGAGCACCCTCATTAGAGTGACTATCCCAACCCTCCATAACCCTGACCCCATTCATTTTTTTCAATGGCATTTGCCACCATTAACACTGTGGGTGCATATCTATATCTATCTATCTATCTATCTATCTATGCTGTGTGCCAGTATATATAATATGTATATAATATATATTATATATAGCATATATATAATCCATTTGTCTATCATTCCTGTGGAAATAAATGAAGATTAAGTGTATGAGACAAGCAGAAGCTACTACTTATTCATAGCTCATTATAGTAAGGGAGTCCATCACATCATTTGAATTTTAGCAGAGTCTCAAAGGCAGGAAAACTTTATAGTGAAACAAAGGTGCCCTGATTGGAAGCTGTTGGCATGGGGAGGCTGTAGGTGAGCTAACTGGAAGAGTGATTGGTGAGGAGTGGATATTTGGCTTTCTGTGGCTGGTCCTAAATTGGAAGTGGACATGAAAATTAGGGAAGGTGTCAGTTATTCATAAAGTCCCGGCCATTGTGGGTGGATTGTTACAGAAGTTATCGTTTACCTTCCTGGATTGTTACTAGAGATCGCAACCTGGCTTTCTGTGCTGCTCGCTGTAGATCGGGCGTGGCTTCCCACAGGTTGTGGGTCAGAGTTCTCTTTTTGTATATGGTCTGGCTGCTGTTCATTTGCATCATCAGTCTCTCATCCTTCGCCAGGATATGGACGGTGAGAACATTGTTTTATTTACTGCTGTCTCTCCAGAGCCTGAAACAATGTCTGGTACCTAGTAGGCACTCAGTGACTATTTGCTGTTGATTATCATAATGTTTGTCCAGATCTAGTGAGAAATGCTGTGACTCTGCCACATGACCTGGGTAGAAAACCAAAGGCAAGTTTGCATGATTCAATCCAACTCTACAAATGTTTGTTGAGTGCTTGCTGGGTACCCAGTAGGCTCTCTATGGGGTTATTCACTCAGGTTACACAGGACAAGCACCGGCGGAAAATTGATTGAAGGCTGGGATTCCGAATGCTTTAGCCTTTGCTCAAAATTTCTCTTCTCTCCCACTTGGAACTCATCTCTCTACCTTTAAGGTCCCTCAGGCTCCAGGTCTCCCATTATACTCGAATGCTGTGACGTCCCACACCTGCTTTCTCCAGCACTTACGACCTCCGGAAGCTCCTTCAGTCATTCCAAAGCACCTGTGTTGTAGCTGGCTGTCTTCTCAATGCGTTGGTTATCTTCTTGCTTGGATTTTTCCCTTTTAGGGCAGGAGCCACATCTCGCCCCTAATGCACGTGACACACAGGAAGGTCTCGGGGGTCTGAGTCTCTCCCCATCCCTTCTATGTTTGACCTTTTCCCTGAGCCCCACATCAGATGTCTCGCTGGCCTCAGGACACATCTATTTTCTACACACGGAAGTCCCAACTCACTCTGCGCTGCCATTTGGAGATGGATGCCAGCCTGATAACCCCAGGCTGGGGACCCCTACTCAGATATCTCAACTATTTTCTTTCTTTTTAATGTTTATTTTTGAGAGAGCACGAGTGGGGGAGGGGCAGAGAGCGAGGAAGATACGAATCTGAAGCAGGCTCTAGACCCTGAGCTGTCTGTCAGCACAGAGCCCGACACAGGGCTTGAACTCACGAACCGTGAGATCATGACCTGAGCCAAAGTCAGACACTTAACCGCCTGAGCCACCCAGGCTCCCCTCAACTCTTTTCTGACAAGGGCTTGCCATTAAGTCTTTTATAAACATATTTAAATGGTTCTGAATTATCTGTTCTTCCAGAAAAGTTTGGGTTCATTTATCTTTCAGCTAGAACACTCAAGGAACTGTGAGACAAACAGGCCAGGATAGGATTGGAAGCAGAACTTCTGGGGATGGTCTATCAGCAGAGGCCAAGGTCAGCCGTGGCAGACAGAATGCAAGCTCCTTAAGGGCAGGGATTCGGGGCAGCTGTTTACTAATGAATCAACACCTGGCACACAGTGATGCCCCATAAATATTTATTGGGCGAATGGGAGTTATAAACACGCACATTAAGTTTGGAATGAGAAATGCCAAGTTTTGATAGCAATCATTTTCAATATTCACTCATCTCGTTGTTTCAATCTCCTCAGCTGTCACAAAGCACACTACATAAAAAGGCAAACGACAGAAGTACAGATGTGAAAGAGGGCTCTGAGGAGGGAACATGTCATTGCCCAGTGTCTGTTTGTGAGCCAAGCGTGCTTGTCACACCCTGTTCCCCACTGGAACCCCGCCATTCACCACGGGGTTTCAAATCCCGCCACAGTTTATGGATCCCTCTATGGTCTGATCCCTGAACATCTCTGCCTCAATTTTATGACTCAGAATCCAGGGCAATTTGACATTAGCGACAATAAGTCCATATGTGTTTAAGGCCTCAAAAGGGAAATGTAAGAAAATTTGCTCAAGACCCACAGCACTCCCCGGCATTAGTTTATTCAGATAGCTTTTTTTTTTTTTTCCAAAATCTGGTAAATGTTAGAAAACAAATGGCCTGAGCCCTGGACCTCAGACTTCTGATTTTCTTCCCTTAATCCGGTAGCCAAATATGCAAAGGAAAAAAAGCAGATTTTTCCCTTGGCTGAAGAACGTTTTGCCCGGTGCCACTCCTGACAAGCCATGTCTTGGCTTCCTCGGGGCTCAGATCTCGGGGCTTTGGGAGACAAGTGGCTCTTCCCGCCCATCGCCCAGGAAGAAACTGAGCCCCTCAAACAGACCCCAGCCTTCAGGAGGTCCCTCTCTGTGCATGACTTAAATCTCTTCTTCTGGCTGAGAAGCCCGATTCCCTCTTGCCCTGTGATCGCCGGAGAAGGGGGAACAGATGCTCACTGCTCTCCTTTTAATCATCCTTAATGGGCTCATAAACAGTTATTAGGTCCCCCTTCAGCCTTCTCTGAGCCTCATTTTACTTGCATTGAGGCTGAGAGCTTCTGAGGAAGGCATTTTACTCAGGGCTCCACAGACTTGTGGAGTCTTAAATCGGTAATCAGCCACTTCACCCACTTTAACCTCCACAAATGAACAGCTCTGCCTCCTTTTGCAAAATTTAAATCTATTCAAGGGAGTTCCCTGGCAACCAACCCTTATTAATAAATCACGCCTGCTCTAGGCCGGGACAGGGCATTCTTTTTTTTAATGTTTCTTTCTCTTGAGAAGTCACACTGGTGCAGAGGCACACAGTAAACACCCAGCTGCACCCTCGAAGTTCTGCATTTGCAGAATTGTGGGCCTAGGGAGTTCTCATCTGGCTCCCCAACTGGGAGAGGGGTGCTGCTCTAATAGATTCTCGCCTGGTCCTTTCTTGTAATGGTCGGACTAGGAACACAGCAGCTGGGGGTGGGGGTGGGGCAGGACAGAGCTACAGCGAGACTTGCTCAGCCTCCACTGGGCACAAGCTGGAAAGTTCCATTTTCTGCTCTGTCGTGCTACCATTTATTCTCAATATTGCTCACCCCAACTGGGGAAAGTCCCAGTTGTATGGTAGGTTAGAGCATCCCATTGTGTCTCCACTCTGGGTCCCATGGTTCCCTTCAATCATGGGAGGTAAGGGAGGAGCGGAGCAGGAGGTGGTGGTGGTGGTGGTGGGGTGTTGTTTCAGCTTTGAGAAAGAGTGATTACACTTCTGGAGAAATTTTAACCAGGATGGCTAAAAGGACCGACCACACCAATTCCAAAGCAATTGGAACTCTCGGGCTTTGCTGGTGGAAGCGTAAATTGGAGACACCAAATTCGGAATTCTTGGCAGATCCCAGCAGTGCCCTTAACAATTCCCCTCGTGGGCACATGCTCAGAAGACACGAATGTTCATGCTCACCAAGCACCTGCACGAGAAAGTTCATAGTGATGGGATTTATAATAGTAAAATACTGGAAGGGGCCAGCCAAGCGTAGAATGGAGAAAGAAACTGAGGCATACTCCTGCAAATGAGGACAGCGCACAGTGGAGGACTGGATCCTAATCCACAGCGCAGCGCGGAGGAGTCTCACAGGTGTGACGCTGAGTACAGCAAGCCAGGCACAAAAGAGCACGTTCGGTGAGATTGCATTCATGCGGAATTCAGAAAAGGCAGAACTAATCTATGACGGTAAAGATCAGAGTAGCGGTTGTCTCTGAGGGGAGCCTGTTATGAGCAGAATACCTTAGATCTCTGTACTTTGTTAAATATAAGTTATATCTCCGTAAAAGAAGACTACGAAGAAGAAGGAGAAGAAGAAGAAGAAGAAGAAGAAGAAGAAGAAGAAGAAGAAGAAGAAGAAGAAGAAGAAGAAGAAGAAGAAGGTGTCTGTTGTGCATTCTTCTTCCCGGATGAATAGCTCATTATATATTCATCCATTTTCCCCCCACTGGTCTGCTTCTTTCAAAAAAGATCAGAGGTGACCTACAAAGGTGTGGGGTTTTGATTGTATTTATCAGGGAAGCAATCTGAATGATACTACACAAAGGGTAGGCAATTGAGATGAAACCAGATATGAGGGGAGCCCTCAGTATTCATGCCGGGAAGTCCTGAGCACTTCCTACGGGGTGAACCGAAGGAAGCTTCCCAGCAGTCACCACAAAGAAGAAACACGGTTCCTCCTCCAATAGCCAACGGTTCCTCTGTTCAGAGGACAGAGACCCGAGAGAAATTTCTCCTGTGCTGTCTCAGAAAAAGGCAACTATACAATCGAGCCCCTGTCTGTTTAAAATTTTTTTAATGTTTATTTATTTTTGAGAGAGAGAGACAGAGAGAGAGAGAGAGAGAGTAGGGGAGGGGCACAGAAAGAGGGAGACACAGATCCAGAAGCAGGCTCCAGGATCTGACCTGTCAGCACAGAGCTCGATGCCCAGCTCGAACTCAAAACCGTGAGATCATGACCTGAGCTGAAATCGGATGCTTAATGGACTGAGCCACCCAGGCACCCCACCCCTGTCTGTTTTAAACATTCCGTTTGGCACCCTGGATCTGCCAGTCCCTTTAGACCATGTTTTCACCCCTAAGGCACTCCCACACCTGCCTTTGTGGAATTTAGGGTGAAGCAGCATCCCAGGGCAATCAAGGCCCCTTTGCTGAGCTGCACTTTGGGGCCCGCAACCAGGTACCCATTACTTTCCTGGGTGCAGTTTGGGGGAAGCCCTGCTCGTGAGGGCTGTGTTTCTGCTCTTTGGGGTGCCGGGCTTGCCATCCTGGTTTCTGGAACCAGGGCTTGGATCCTCAGCTTGGGCTTCGCGGCTCAGCCCATCTTGCTCACCGGTGCTCCCAGCTGGCCTGGCCCCTTCCCCAGCGACAGATCTACTCAGAGCAGCTCCATGGGGGCTGGGCTCTTGCCATCTTGACATTTGGGGTGAAGGATCTTTCCACTTTCTGGCTCCAGTTTTTGAGTTGAATTCATACACTGCCCCAGTAACTAGGGGAAAAAAATATACAACCACCGTATAAATGAGGGAATTCAAATGCTCTCCGCCCCCATTTCCAGCCTGCTCAGTTCTTCCAGGGAGGGAAAGATGAAAGGCACTAGGAGGTGTGAATCATGGAGATGGGAAGCAGGCTCGAGAATGGCACAATCTTTACCAGCCCACCCTTCCCATGAGCTACAGGCCTCCGACCCCACAGGTAACAAATATCATGCCTCCCTGGATGGTGAAGCTCAGGACAGGCTCTCGGGTCCGAGACTAGAAAGCCACATAAATCTTGAATTCTGTGTCAGTTTTGGATACATTCAGTTCAGTTTTTAATGGGGTTACCCATTATGTTCTGAAGGGCTTGTTTTAAGAGTCCCTGGAATCCCAGATACAAAAAGGAAGTGCCTACATACAGAGGAAAGGGCTTTTTTAGTTAGGTTAGGTTAGCAGAGATGTGTAGACACAGACACTGAGTCTGGCCTCTGTTGAGACGGGACAAAGGAGCCATTTTTATTGTGTCAGAGTGGCAGACACTAACTGGTGTGTTTATTCACATTAGTTCAGTTGGCTCATTTCTCCCCGTTTTTTTTTTCCCTTCTCTCAACTCAGAAATGTAGGTAACAGCCTTGGTCCTCACTGGCTTTTGCCCCAGAAGCTGGAGTTTCAGGCGATCCCAGGCTCTTGCCATTTCCCTGCTGCATGAGTGGCCTCTCTGCGGAGGATCCCACCAGCACTTATGCTAATGTGGGCACATTATGGTAACAAGTACCTAATAATAGAGGGAAATTTAATTCCAGCAGCAGCAGCAGCCTCTCCTGGAGAGGAGCCATCCTTCTGAGAACGACCGAGCCGCTCGCATGTGAGGGTGGCAGGGAGCCAACACACTTGCCTCCCGAGTTTGGTTTCCTTCCCTTTATTCACATCTATAATTGAGCCTTTGTAAGCGGAGGGATGTGTGTAAAGGAGCTAAATTTGGAGCTGATTTCATGGGGGTGATGGGAGCTCTGGAGGCCAGCTTTACCTTATGTTCATCTTGCCGACCAAGAAGAAATTCTTGGCCCTGATCTAGGGGAAAAAAGGAGCCAAGCCTGCCATTTCTCCATATCTCTCGCTACCAATAGGATGATGTTAGGAGCATTCAGAAAGGATTGGGGGAGGAGGTTGAGCTCCAAAGAGCAGGCAGGATTCACCGATCCCCTGAATTGGCTTGTGATTTGGGAAGGGAGGCGAGAGAGGACAGGAGGCCTTAGGTGGAAACCCTCTGAGGCCTCACGCATGGTCATGTGCTTGAGCGCCTGCCAGCCAGCTCTGTTCAGAGATGATCTCACGCTGTATTGCAGGAAGGGTCAGGCAACATAACCGAATGGATGGACCAAATGAGTTGAGGGCAGGAAATTGGATGGGGCCCTCATGACCCCATGACCTCTACCAACCTAGAATATGAAAGACACCTTTTGGATGGCATTGTCAATTAATTACCTGGGTCGATGGCTTCTCCATCAAAGACAGAGTTCATCTGGATTGTTTCCTAAGGAGAAGAAAGAGACAGCTTCAAGCACAACCCTACACTCCTCCCCCAGGGCCGGGCCACTCATCCTCACAGCCCAAGTTCCTTACCCAGGGTCTTCTTGACCCTGGTCTATTATATGATAGGCGCTGTGCTAAATGTTGAGGATACAGCAGTGAACAAGACAAGCATGGTTACTGCCTGCACAACGCTTGCAATCAGTGGGCACCATTGACAACAGGTGGACAATATAGAGTGATAAGGTCACCAGTGGGAATATGGCATACCCTGGGGACGCATGAAGGCAGGAAGACATTCAACCCAGCTCACGGGGTAGGGAAGCATCCTGAGTGAATGATAGGCTAGCTTCATGGAAAGTGGAGCAGAGATGCCACACAACCCTGGCTGAGATCTACTTGGCCTGTGCTGGATCACAGAAGAGCACAGAAGAGCACTCACGGGCTCCCAGCAGTGGGCTCAGGCTGCCGTCCACTTGCCTCGGCTGATACAATGTTGCACCTGGGCCTGGCCCCCCTTCCCGAGGTCCTGTGCTTCTTATCTCTTTCTTCTCCTGTTCTCCATGCTTCCCTCCAGGACCTGACCTCTGGCTGCATGGAAACACCCCCTACCCTCGCAAGGTGCCCTCCGGTGATGCCCTTCTTTAGCACGCTGGTGAGGACTGTGTTGGGAGTCTCATGGCCTTTCCAGCACCAGCTTCCATCACACAGGCCATCATCTACACACTGGCCCATGGCTCGCTGACTCCAAAAACAGAGGAAGTAGAGACCATGTGGGTTTTATCCTTTCAAACAATTTAGTAGCTGCACTTTTATGGTCATGGGGACTTACTTATTTAATTGATTAATTTAATGTTACATATTTCTAAGGTGCTCTCTGAGTGGCATCACTTGAGGGTACTTGCCTTAGACAATGAGGCTAGAGAGATAAGGGATCAGCTCTTTCTCCCACTTGTAGACAGGCCCATACATATAAGCACTTAGGTGATGGACCTGAGGCAAAAATTCTGGTGCCCTGGACTGTCTACCTCATTGTGCGTATCATTTCCCAAATTTATGAGTCCTGGATCATAACAAAATCTTATTATTAGGGGGTGAAGGAGACTTGGGGGGTCACTTTCAAGTTCTGTCACGTCCCAGTGGGAAGATCAGGTTCAGTAAAGAAAAACAAGGAGTGGGGGCACCCTGGTGGCTCAGTTGATTAAGCATCCAACTCTTGATTTCAGCTCAGGTCATGATCTCATGGTTTCTGAGCTTGAGCCCTGCATTGGGCTCACACTACTGATGTGGAGGCTGCTTGGAATATTCTCTCTCCCTCTCTCAAAATAAATTTAAAAATCTTTTAAAAAATTAAAAATAGGGGCACCTGGGTGGCTCAGTCAGTTAAGCTTCTGACTTCAGCTCAGGTCATGATCTCACAGCTCATGGGTTTGAGCCCTGCGTCGGACTCTGCTGACAGCTGGGAGCCTGGAGCCTGCTTCAGATTCTGTGTCTCCCTCTCTCTCTGTCCCTCCCTGCTCACTCTTTGTCTATCTCTCTCACATTAAAAATTTTTTAAATTAAAAATAAATAAATAAACTAATTTAAAAAAATAATAAATAAAGAAAAAAGAGAAGCAAGAAGGTGAGGAGGGGGGAAGACTCTCCACCTATCTTGTATCACTTTGCATTTGTGTGACTCTAAAAACTTTCAAAATATTTCCTGCCTGCAATCTCAGGGCAGGTGTTCTTGCTCCCATTTTACAGATGGGGGATTTAAAGCTTAAAGAGGCCAGGAGAGTCTGCAAGATCATTCTGACAGGTGCACAGAGCCAGCCCCTGGCCCAAGCAATGCTCTGTCTCCATCACTTTTCCTCAAGATTGTGGAACAGGAAAGAGAAAATAGATCCCACGGAAGGCTGAAGCTCCAGTTCTGGTCTCTAAGCTCTTCTCCCCCATCTCAGTGTCCCGGAGAGCTGGTGTAGATAATAAACACCACTGTTCAATATTTATGAAATCCAGTTCTTCTGCAAATATATCAGCAGACATGTTCAGTGGCGGGAACAAATTCTATCAGGAGCTCGTCACATAGCAATCTGTTCCAGTGGCCAAATACAAGCATCTCCCTGAATGATAAACACCCGTGTGAGGCTGTGTCAGGGTCTGCCTGAGAGGGGACAGGAGTGTCCCCACACACATCACCCAAGCCAGGTGCCCCATGGCCAGCACACTTACCACCAAAACCGCTGTCTTTGCATTCTTCATTTCTGCAGGGAATAGAACAGACAGCAGTGAAGCTTCTTGGACACTAAATTGACCTTAACATTCTACTTCCACAACGGGATTTCTCTTAAACAGGCTTTGAACTTAGTATTGCAGACACGACAAGGAACTCTCTGTAGACATGTATATTGACAGCTTTCTACCTTCTCAGAAACTTACACACATACACACACACACACACACACACACACACAAAACAATGATAATACACAGAATTTTAAAAAATATTTTACTCTTTTCCCAACTTATTGCTATTCCTGGACCTGGGAAATAAGCCTTTTAATGAAAGATCAGAAAGATCTGGTTGATATATTTGTTCATAGTATGGGGATTCTTTGCATCCATTCCCTTTGCCCTTAAAAAAAAAGTAGCTAGGGTGGTGGTGACAGTTTGTGAGGATCTCATTAGAATCATTTCATTTGATATGATCAATAACCGTTATAATCAGATTTCTAACCCTGCTTAGACATGCCTTGTGCTTGTCAGAGGCACTTGCCTATGGATTGAGTGATTAAAGCAATCTTTTTTTTTTTTTAAACCCACTTCCTGGGACGCCTGGGTGGCTTAGTCGGTTAAGCATCCAACTCTTGATTTCAGCTCAGGTCATGATTCCAGGGTTGCAGCATCAAGCCCTGTGTTGAGCCTGCTTAAGATTCTCCGCTCCCCACCCCTCTTTCTCTAAAACAGCAACAACAACAACAACACCACACACACACACTTTCCAATTCTCTGTCCTGTCTCTCCCCATAGCCTGGATGCCCCTTGAGGCAGCAACTTTCAGGGCTGGGTGCAGAAGTCCCCTCAGGCTTGGGGTTATGCAGATGGACCTTGCTCAATTTACCCGAAGTGCCAGCTCTCCCCGCCCATCTGACTGCACCCAGCTCCCCCTTTCTAACAAGCCTGACCCAAAAAACTTGTGGAAATGACCAAACCCATTACGATCTGAGCATAAAGTGTCATTTGTTCTTGAAAAAGAGGCATCTGTTCAATACAGAGCATCGGCTGTCCTCAAGAGGGGCCCATGCATCCACGTGCAGCAGCAAGTAGATACTGTCTGGGTTTAACTCACAGAGAATTCTTCACTCCTGTCCTGCTGGAGGGGAACAGACCTCAAGGTGCTTAAGTTCAGCTGATTGGAGACAACTCTGGGTAGGGAATAGGCAGGACTAAAATGAGAGATCTGAGGGGCGCCTGGGTGTCTTGGTCAGTTAAGCATCTGACTCTTGATTTCGGCTCAGGTCATGATCTTACAGTTCATGAAATGGAGCTCTGTGTTGGGCTCTGAGCTGACAACACAGAACCTGCTTGGGATTCTCTCTCTTCCTCTCTCTCTCTGCCCTTCCCCTGCTTGCGTTCTCTCTCTCTCTCTCTCTCTCTCTCTCTCTCTCTCTCTCAAAATACATAAATAAACATTTAAAAAATAAAAAATAAAATCACATGAGAGATCTGATGCACTAACGGCACCATGCACCCTGCCCTTCCCTTTCTCCAGCTACATCTGACCTGTTTCCTTTCACCCACCAAGATAGAACTACACCCTGATTCTCTGCCAAGTTAGAACCCTTTTATTTAGTACAACAGAGCAAGCAAAAATCAACAACAGCAAGAGAGAGACAAACAAAGGGAATAAGCGTGGTACGTACCTCCTTTCTTCACCCTACAGAGGGAAGAAAAGGGAGGGACAAGAATTAACCTAAGAGTAATCTGCCCTGGTGCACACATGATAACTTGGAACCTCTGGGCTACTGTGTTTCCTTGGGATTCAGGGACTGATGAAAAGAGAGGCCAGGCATGAGCACTAAAGTGAAGGCTGGGCTCCTATCCCTGCTCCAAACAGAGCAGCTCCGTCACCGCTGGTTGGGGACTAAAGAGGTTCCAGGAGTTCGATCAAAGTTTGAAAACTACTGCTTTATAGAGCATCAGGGTATATATTTTCTCTGACAGGACAGGTGAGGGCATGACCAGCCTGCCTGGCATTTCTCTGCCTCCTTTTTCTCCCCAGCAGCCTGCTTGAGCAGAAGGCTTGGCTCATAGCAGGAAGCCTCAAGGGCTGACAATTAAACCCTGTTTTCCTATAACATGAAGACCCTGGCATGGATGCTGAGCGCCTTCCCATGATAACCTTGGGTTCCATAATTGTGTGACTCTAATTTTTTTTAAATATAATTTATTGTCAAGTTGGCCAATATACAGTGTGTACAGTGTGCTCTCGGTTTTGGGGGTGGATTCCCGTGATTTATCACTTCCATACAACACTCAGTGCTCATCCCAACAAGTGCCCCCATCACTCATTTCCCCCCTCCCACTTCCCCTTCCCTAACACCCACCAACAAACCTCAGTTTGTTCTCTATATTTAAGAGTCTCTTATGGTTTGCCTCCCTCCCTCTCTGTTTGTAACTATTTTTCCCCTTCCCTTCCCCCATGGTCTTCTGTTTAGTTACTCAAGTTCCACATATGAGTGAAAACATACGGTATCTGTCTCTGACTGACTTATTTCACTCAACATAATGCCCTCCAGTTCCATCCACGATGCTGCAAATGGCAGGATTTCATTCTTTCTCATTGCCAAGTAGTATTCCATTGTATACGTAAACCACATCTTTATCCATTCATCAGTGGATGGACATTTGGGCTCTTTCCATGATTTGGCTGTTTATAGCGGATAAACATTGGGGTGTATGTGTCCCTAGGCATCAGCACTCCTGTATTCCTTGGGTAAATTCCTAGTAGTGCTATTGCTGAGTCTGTGACTCTAATTTTATTCTTTGCTTTTGGATAAACGTTGGCAGCCACAGGGTGCACCGAATTTCCAGAGAGGCCAGGCCTGAGTCTGTGTTACTAGCTAGTTTTTCCTTTTTACATCAACCATGTTGAAAACAATTTCCATTTAGAATGTAACTTAAGGCAACCAGGTTCAAGGTACATTTAACCATAAATTTCTTGAGAGTTGCAGTGTCTACTGGATGACTCCCTTTAAGAACTTCTGCCCAAATCCCATTACGGAGCACCATCATCCTTATAAGCTTAAGTGTCACTCTTCTGGAGTTATTTTTTTCTTCCAAATCAATTTGTGAGTAGAGCCCAAACAAAAATGCCTCTTTTAATTTCAGCAGATGCTCAAGGATTTCTTACCTTGAAGTCAAGGTTGCCAATAGCAACAAACTTCCCCAATAAATATGGCAAAATGTAGTGCACATCTTTATGCTAATGCCTTATACTTTGATACAGTCTTTTCATCCGTAGGTTTTACATGATATGACAGTACTAGTGAATCTTCAAAATACCTTTAAAAGGTATATGAAATCTTATCACCCCCTCGTTTTTGCCAAAACTCAGATTCCGAGCCCCTGGAGACAGTTGAGCCTGGAGCTGAACTTGGAGTCTAGAATCCTGAGCTCGCTGGGACTCAGCCACAAAAAAAAAAAATAAAGGCAACAAGACTTTTAAAAAATACTATATTAAGTATAGGAACAGTGCTAAGTGCTTTCTTTGATTTGCTTGTTTGATTATTTAGTCCTCAAATGAGGAATTGAGATTCACAGAGGTTGTCACTTGTCTAAAGCCCAGATCCAAACCAGGCCTTGTCTCTCTCCAAAGGCCAGGCTCAGAACCATCATGCTGTCATTTCAAGAGCTTCTGAGACTCAAGAAACTGGGTCTGGAGAAGCTTGGAACAATGGAGAGCTCTTTCTGATGTCTCACTTCAGCCAGTAAAAGACACTCCGTGGAGTACACGGTAAGAGGCAGGTTAGTGAGCAGGAGGGAGCAGGAGGGAACAGGAGGGAGGGGAAGCAGGCCTCTGCTGACAGCCCTTGAGAGTGAGAGATTGGGGTCACATGCGAAAGAACAATGATTATTTAGTCACACAAAAGCCCAGTGAGTCACTGGAGCCAAGAGCTTAATTCCCTTATCAGTTTTCTGTGCTTCCTCTAATTCCATCCCATCCTTTCAACATTCTACAAATAACAGCACAGCATATTATATCACTACTCACAACCAGGGTTTTTTTTCTGAAGCTTTATCCAGAGCAAGGTCACCAAGAGGTTGAAGCCCCAACTTCATCAAGAATGCCTCAAGGACAGAGCAGGTGCCCAGGAAAACTAAAGCAGCTGTTTCCTGGTCTCGCAGGTGATGAAGAAGATACCAGGACTGAAGGGGTCTGGGACTCCCTCCCCCCATCCACTTTTCCTTCCTTCATGCCTTCATGCCCTCTCTGCCCCATGGAGAAAGCCTAATTCCTACCTTTCCCTCTCCCAACAGCCCTGGAGACAATGTCCTAAAGGAAGTGGTGGAAAGGGCCCAGCCCACTGGCAACTTACGCAGGTTTCTTGTGCTTCCCAGTCTTGCAGGGACAGTGTCTGTAGATGGCTTTGGCCAACAGGACGAACAGGGACACCAGGAGGCCCAGAAGCAGTATGGAGCCCAAAGTGATGACGAAAGGCACATACCATGCTGATGGAGAATAGACGTTTTTTCTCAGGACCTGGCGGATGATCTGGGGCTTGAATGACAGAGAAGGGGGATGGTGAGCCAAGGGTGCTTTCAGGAGACATTTTTTACATCAACACTGCCTCGTGTTGAGTGTTGATTCTGTCGTCTGCTCCTGCTCTCTACACCACACATCCGTGTGCTCAGACTTCTTTGCTGCACCAACCCATCACCTTATTTATAATCTTTCCAAGCACCTATGAGATCAAAACCCAGAAAATTTAGGAAACTGAAAAGCAACTCCAGGCCTGTTTCTATTCTCTTTCCCCTATCTCCCAAAAGCTAAAGATCCCATTGGCTTTTTTCCCTGCCAAATCATGGCATAACCCGGGGACTGATACAGCCATTGTCTCTCACTGGGAAGGCATGTACCACAAAAGCTGTTCTTTTTAACACTGTAGGCTTTTCAGTGCTCACTCACTACACGCTGCACTGCCAGATGAGGGGGCTGACATCACAGTGAAACCCTAAGTTTGGCATTGGCTTCCTAGAGAGGGAGACAGATAGCAAACAAGTTACAGAGATTTCGGGACTGGAGATGTCACTGTTGGGTCAGTTTGTAAGTCCCAGAAAGGTAGAAACTCCTTACTCAGGGGAGTCACTGGCCCCTACCACAGCTGAAAGCCCTTAAGATTATCTTATGCCTCCATCCGTTGGGGTAAGATTGACTCCAGGACATGGGAGATGGAGATTGACCAGCTCGTGGTAGGGCTCGAACAAGCAGAATTTGACTACCTGTCCCAGGTAGCTGTCTGAGGTTCTGAATACTTTTCCTCTAGGATACTGCAAGTGTGGGGCCACCAAGGGCACAACTTCACTAGGAACAGGAGGGAAGGAGACAAAAGAATCAGCACAAATATAAGCCAGTCCTTCCAAGGAGCCGGGGGAGATAATTCTATTGTCAGATTCCAAGCCTCTCCCTTCTTTTACCAGCCTGGTCTGATGATGGCACCTGCTTATTTCTTGCTACCATCTACTGCAATCTGTACTTAATGTATTCATTTCGATACCTGCTTGTAATCCATCTCCCTCTCTAGGTCGGTGGTTCTCAAACGTTAGTGCACATCAGAATCCCCTTGGAGGCTTATTAAAAACACAGATCACTGGGCTCCACTCCCAGAGCATCTGATCCAGCAGACGCTGGGACTCCAGGGTCCAACATCTTTCCCTGGAGGCTATGGTGATGATTACATTAGGTGAGGTATAACTCCACTTCGATATTCTGGGGTAGGCCTAAGAGTTGGCCTTTCTAACAGGCTTCCAGGTGATGCTGTTTCTGATGGTCTGGGGACCACTGACCTATATTATAAGCTCCATGACCACAGAGATCATTTTTGGCTTGTTCATCAAAGCGCTTGGCATATTATAGATGTTCAATCAATATTTATAGATTGAACCAATGACTTCTTTTAGAGTAGAGGTGGGGAGTAGGGTACATATTGGCACACAGGGACTCTTCAAATAAGTGGAGAAGTATATACCTGGCAGCTACCTGCCTCTATGGACCTGACTTGCAGTGGCTCTTAAGAGCAAGTGCAGAAGGGGTTGTGAAGGGAGCTGCTGGCCGCAGGTGCATGAAAATTGGCTGCTGTGTCACAAGGACCATAGGTGGTCAATACCTGATCAAGTACAAGCCAGCACATAAATACACATTCTTTTTTTTCCAACATAGGAAAAGTTAATCGTTCTACAAGTCCAAGGTCTCACTCAAATCTTTTGTCTACCACCCAGTGACAACTCCAGTCCAGCCCATAGTTGGCATTCCTGGCAACATCCTAACAGCTCAACTCTTTTCAGCCCCTCCCATATTTCTCCTGGGTCATGGGGCTCCATCGACGTAAATCACAAGGGGATGTATCTGAGGAGTCCAGGTTCCAAAGCCCTTACCCTGGTGGTTGTGGTAGCAATTGTGGTTGGATCAGGAATGACACTAATGCTCAGCGTCACTGTCCCTGTTTCAACGCGAGCCTTAGCTTTCTTCCTGCCAGACAGCAAGTTGTCATCGGTTATGTAGACAAGTAGTTTGTAGTCCCAGATCTTGTCAAGCCCACTGGCATAGTCAAAGCGTGTCGCAAGGAGCAGGCTTGTCACGTTGGACCCAGCGCTGGGAGAGAAGGTGAAGTGACTGTTGACATTGCCTAAGTGAGATGTGATACAAGGATTTGGGGAAAAGAAAGAAAAGGGAGTGAGCAAAACAAGGTGTTCTTAGAAGAACAGCGTATTCCATCTTTCCTCAAACACGCACACCTCAGGTGTAGACTGTGTTTCTGATGCACCAGAGCCAGGTCAGTGATAGGACATGGGCCTTAACCACACCAGAGACCTCATGGGTACAGGGAAACTCTTGCCCACAAACAGTGTGGCTGCAACAGGAACGAAGTAGAATAGAACAGCAGTGGTGCTGTTCTAGGAGAATGGCTGCCATCTTTCTGCACATCGGGCAGAGATTTAATAATCCTGGGGCAGTCTCTCTAGCCAAATCTCACGTCAGCGTTTATTTGGCAATAATACGTTACTTACACTGAGACCAACAGGTGGGAGGCAAGAAGGCTAGAGGGGGCCACGTCTCCAGCCACGGGCCAAGTTCACTCCATTGCCTTTCGTGGAACATGGCTGGCAATACTAGTGGCAGATGTCCATGGATCCCCCAAAGGAAGGTACCTCCTGGCTTGGCAGGGGTTGCAGTCCCAGGTCCTCCTGAATCCACCCCACACCCACCTCCCCCACAGCTCGGCTGGGGCTCAAGGCTCACAGCTTACAGTGCCCAGGGCAGAAAGACTGCCACCCAAGCAGTCCTTGCTCATTCCTCTGGTGGCTCCAGACTCATTACCGACTGAAAATCAGTAAATGGAGCAGGAGATGATGCAGTTTTTACTCCCTTAGCAGCAAAGAGCTCCATCAAGGCCTGAGGGTTCTCAGTATGGATTATTTCCATCTTCAGCAACTGCCGTCTCGAGGCAGTCTCTGCCCCTGGGTTTTGTGACACGGCCTGCTTGAGAGGCTTCCTACTGTTCAAGTTCCTGCTCTGCCAGGGCTCAGCCAGCAGCCGAGATGGATTTTTAGTCTCTCACATGGAATTGCTCTGCCTGTTGGGGTTTAAATCTCTGGCCCCAGCACTTCATTAGATGAGCTATTTTGGTCTAATTTCCATTGAGGGGTGCTCTTTCCCACCCCCCACCCCACAGTGGTATATTTTTAAAGGAGAAAATGAATGGAATAGAAGAGAATTCCTGAGGACACGTTTCAAAATGCATTTAATCTATTTAATCTATTATTATCCAGAGAGAGGACTGGGATTCCCTGCCCCCACTACTAGCTTGGAGGAAAAGAAGTGGTTGAGGAGATGGACCCAAAAGAAATTTTTTTAAACTACATTAATATGATTCATGAATCATGATGGGCTGGGAATTGTAGAGGGTGGGGGTGCCATCAATGGGGTTCACTTTTCCTTGGCCTTTGGGCAACCACAGATGGGAGCCTGGGAAGAGTTAGATGAGATAGGGAAGCCTGAGTGAGGACTGGGAGGCAGAGGACCCTGATGCTCCTCATCCCTGCTTCCCTCATTCAAAATACCCACCATGCACACATACACACACACTGTGCCCAAATCCGTGTGTGAGCACAGACCCCTTCTCTTTCAACAGCTGCTAAGGCCACCAACACCAGGATCCTTGGAAATGGCGTACCTGAGCCAATGGAGTAACGAAAAGACCTGGGGCTGGAATCAAGGTCGATACACATCAGCTTGAAATTCTGAATGTTTGTGCCAACTCTCAAATCCACTGGGATGGCCAGGAAATAAGAGTTTGGGGTACAAATTGGCTTTTCATCATTTTCTTCAAGGATGTTCACGGTTACCTAGAGCACCAAGAAGGCGGCCGTGGTTAACAGCTACAACTTGCTGAGAACTTTCTTTATGCCAGGCACTGGGCTATGTGCTTTTGGTGGACCAGCTCATTGAACCTCGCCTGAGATAGACAATATGGTTATTCCCATTCTACAGATGAGGAAACTGAGGCTTAGATAAGGTAGGAGACCTCAGGCCATTCAGTTTGGTGAGTGGCGCAATTCAGGCAGTTTGAACTCAGGTCTGTCCTACTCCAAGTCCTGTGTTATTAACTTCTGTTTGTGTGTGTACATGTGCTCATGTGCATAGTACATATATATTCACATACTCCCCCCACCAGCAAATGCATCTAGACATGTGGGCTCATCCCCGGATGATGCTGAATGGTTTTCCTAGTAATGATTGTGAATTTACAGTGATACTCTATACTTCCCTGCCCATCACCCTTGTGAATGGGAAGTTCTGTCTTTAACTTTGGATGATAGAACAATGATTCTTGGCCCTGGCTCCACTTTCGTAGGCCCTCTCCAGACCAAATGAATTGGACTCTCTGGAGGGTGGGGCCCAGGTACTTTTAAAAATGTTCTCCAGCTGATTCTAATATGCAGCCAGGGTTGAGGACCACTGGGATAGAAGGAGCTGACCCAGCTAAGCCAGGGTCTCATCTGTAACCTGGGCTGTTAGCACCACACGAAGCCCGTGGCCCTAACCTGTCACTGGCTGGAGCCAGACTATTCCCCTTCATCGTTGTCTTTTATGCTTGGTGAATTGGAATATGGCCTGGGACACCTGCCAGCACAGAATCACAGAATGTCATCCCTGAAAGGGACTTATGTGATCATCACCCTTTTTAAAGGCTTATGAATTTTGAGTCGTATTCATTCTACCTTTGAAATTTGGGGATTTCAGCTATTTCTGAGCCCGAGAATAAATTGAAATGTTCAGTCTAGTTAGCTCCCAAAGTGGAGTCCATTCATTTTTCTCAAAAACCCAGTAACAAACACTACAATTATCTTCAACTTAGCCCGTCTTTTGCTCAGCTAGCAATGCTGAGCCTCACACATCATTAAAAACGTGTCCTGTTAATTCAAAGCCACTCATCAGAGGGACTGGACTATTCAGGCGATGGGTTATCAGGTGGCTCTCCATTTAAGAGAGAGAGAAATTGGGACACAAAGATAAGCGTTGCTCAGACCCCCTTGGAAACTTGGGATCAAAGTTGGGAAATGAACTCCGTCTCCTGACTGAACCAGTTGTTCCCTGCATCCCTGCCTGCCACTAGCTACGAGTCCGTGTTGCCTTATGCTTCCTCACTTTACTAATGGTAAAGACAAAGAAATAGTTGGCATCCTGGCCATCATATTACCTTCGGATAATCCGAACGACAGACAGCACAGACCTGTTAAACCCTGGCTACTCGAAGGGCAGCCATGGACCAGCTACCTCAGCATCACCTGGAAGAGTGTTAGAAATGCACATTCTGAGTCCCACTCAGACCCACTGACTCAGAATCTGCATTTAACCAGATGCTCAACACCAAAAGTTGAGACGCAGCACGGCCCTGGGTTGAGCCATATCATTTTAAGGTCTACCCTATCTGATGCAATGCAGGTGGCATAGGAACATGACAAAACTACTGGGGAGGGGGAACGCATGGCTACAGAACCACACCCCACTTCTGGAAGTATGCATCCCACTGCTAGCCCACACCCACTGCAAAATGATGAGAGACTTAGAGAGCATCGGGAGGAAGATTGCCCACAAAGCACTCATCAATCTTGGTGACCTCCCAGTCATCCACAACCTTGGGCCTACGGATGCCAATCTTTATTTCCCGGGCTCTGCTAGGTGTGTCCGCGTGTGCTGTCCTGGAAACAACTCGTCATTTCCCGTTACAGCTGCAGGATGGGCTCCATTAAGATTCCTCATTGCTACAGCCACAGAAGGTGAGAGCCCATGTCAACCAGTTGGGCTGGCATGAACACACCAACAGCCCCACTCACTGTGACTGAGCTTGTGTCCTCGATGTCGGTGGCCTGGATTCTGAGAATATAGACGGGAGTTGTTTCATAGTCGGCTTTAGTCACCAGCTGGAGTTCTCCCGTCTGGGGATTGATCCAAAACATGTTTGGGGTCTGGAGG
Organism: Cryptoprocta ferox; assembly: GCA_028646485.1. Classification (NCBI taxonomy): domain Eukaryota; kingdom Metazoa; phylum Chordata; class Mammalia; order Carnivora; family Eupleridae; genus Cryptoprocta; species Cryptoprocta ferox. The sequence continues at coordinate 39,740,462 of CM053559.1, read as the reverse complement.
CTGGCCCCTCCGGAGGAGATGGAGTACACGACGTGGCTCAGGGGGAAGTCCTTATCAGTGGCACGCACTCGTCCAACCCGGGTTCCTGCTAGAAGAATAAGGCACCTGAGATTAGTCTTGCTATTAGTTAGCAAGGGGTGGGGAGCCAGGGGTGAGAGGAGGCTCCAGGAGCACACATTCTCACTGCCATGGGCAGAAAGACTTTTGGAGGTCTCTTTGCTGTTCAAACTCTGTATGTTTTATGTCTTCCATTCTATTAAAATAAAATCACACTAATGAGCACCCACTGGGTTACTGGCCCTATGATCCAAGCAGTAGAGTAAGGTGTAAAAGATAATTCAAGTATTCATCTAGACTCCAAGCACACCAATTGTGATGCGATCATAAACAGCACTGCAAAAACATCTTCACGTGATCTCACTTTGCAGCCGTGCTGCCTAAATGTCTTCTGCATCTTTCAAATTTTAACGAACATGAGTTGCTCTTATAAACAATATGAAAAATAAACAGTTTTTATTTTTTTAATGTTTATTTATTTCTGAGAGAGAGAGTTAGAAAGAGAAAGAGAGAGAGAGAGACAGAGAGAGAGAGAGAGACTATGGGGGAGGGGCAGAAAGAGAGGAAGACACAGAATCCGAAGCAGGCTCCAGGCTCCGAGCTGTCAGCACAGAGCCCCATGCAGGGCTTGAACTCAAGAGCCGTGAGATCATGACCTGAACCAAAGTCAAATGCTCAATCGAACCACCCACGCACCCTGAAAAAGAGACCATTTTTAAAAGCGTTTTGCTTTTAAAACCGATGCTGATTGGAGTAGAGAATTTTATTTTATTTATTTTTTATTTTTTTTTAACGTTTATTTATTTTTGAGACAGAGACACAGAGTGTGAGCAGGGGAGGGTCAGAGAGAGAGAGAGGGAGACACAGAATCAGAAGCAGGCCCCAGGCTCTGAGCAGTCAGCACAGAGCCTGACGCGGGGCTCGAACCCAGGAACCATGAGATCACGACCTGAGCTGAAGTCGGCTGCTTAACCGACTGAGCCACCTAGGTGCCCCCGAAGGAGTAGAGAATTTTAAATACTGTTCCATTTTGCTTACTTTACAAAGCTTGTTGGTGGGACTGCTGGAGGTCTGGCTTGCTTGTTTTGTAGATCCTCCTCATATATTGCACTCCTCAAGGGCTGATGCCTCTTATTTAACTATATGACCCCAGCACTAAGTGCTTGACCCAAAGTAGGTGATTGATAATTGTAATAAGATCTGTGAATTTATAAAAATTCATATTACTGCTGTATTTGTTAGTCACTAGATAAGGTATAAGGAATTAAAAGGTTTTTCTTCAGATCCACTTTTTGTGCTTTGTTTAAAATTTTATGTCAGGAGGGGCGCCTGGGTGGCTCAGTTGGTTGAGTGCCCGACTCTTGGTTTCAGCTCAGGTCATGATCTCACGGTTCATGAGTTTGAGCCCGCGATGGGCTCTGCGGGGATTTGGGATTCTCTCTCTCAAAACAATTAAATAAACTTTTATAAAAGTAAGTTTTTCTTAAAAAAAAAAGAAATCAAGGTGTCAACAAAGGACAAAAAAGGGAATCCTATTACAGGAAAGAAAATGTCTTTATTTTGTTTTTAAATGAAGGAAACCTACCAATGGAAAATCTTTTCTCTATTTTTAAATTTCTATTCTCTGAGCAATCTGGATAAAAATCACAGTGGAGACTGAGGGAAAACTTAGACTACAAAAAGGGAAGATGAGCAGAATCAGGCACGCAGACAAGGAAGCAATCAGGGCTTTGGAGAAATGCAGTTTAAACAATAGTTTTCAAAATCTCGGTTTCACCTGAAGGGCTCCTCAGCAGTGAGGACAATTTAAAAAGAAAGAAGAGCTGCAATAAACAGGAATGAGCTGTGAGTTGCCGTGCACAACACCACCCAGGGCCTCTGTGCTGGAGGGAGCTTCTCCGCTAAGTGCGCGTCGGGATGGAGGAGTCTGTCAAGAGCACTGGGGTCTGGGTCTTGTCTGCTACTTACCTGGCCTTAATTCTGACACATCGAATACATAGGACGGCCTATCAAAGACAAGAGGAAACTCATTTTCTGGCTTCGTGAGGATGTAAATGTAGATGTTATCTAAAAGCAGAGACAGAAAAAAATGTTTAATTGTAATACCCCATTCTCATTCCTTTGTTTATTCACCATGTTTAAAGCACCTGCTGTGTACCAAGCTCTGAGCTAAATAAAGGGGATACAAGGCAAATGGGACCTGGTGGGTCCTGCCTTCACGATGTGTAGGGCAGTTGCCCTTTGCTAAATACACGTACGGGTAAATATGGATGCCAGAGGAAGGGCAAGCTGGCTCCCAGGGATATTTATAGTTACACAAATGGGGCCAGGGTGGAGTGGGGGGTGAGTGGGGGAGTGGTTCTGGGCTTGTGCATGGATACTGAGGTATACACCTGCATGACTCTCTTAGAAAAACTACAAGCTGGCAGCCTCGTCGGAAAAAGGGGAGCATAGGGGTGGCAACCAGAGCTGAAACCAGAGAGTAAGGCAGGGGCCAGGGATGAAAGTCCCTGTGTGCCAAGCCAGAGACTTCGAATTTGAACCTGACAGCTACCGGGAGACACTTGGAGGGCTTTCAGCGAAGACGTGATACAATGGTATTTGCATTTCCTGAAAATCACTCTCAGAATGTGGAGGGTGCGCTGGAAAGGGTCAAGACAAAAGCCAGACAGAAAAATCCTTAAAAGACTCTTGGTGTTATAATTGAGCCAAGAAAGAAGAGACTGCTAGCACTGCTAGCAGCACTGCACTGCTAGCGGGTGGAGGCGGGGCAGGAGAAAGACTGGGAGACTGGTGACACGTGCCTGGTGAAGGACAGGAGGAGGCTGGGCTGATTCCCAAGGGTTTGGGTTTCTGAAATCTCCTTTTGAACACAAACACCTAGCCCAATATCCAGTACTGCCTAGCACGGTTTAGTTGTTGCTACGTGAAATAAAGCATCATGAATAAATAAAAAGGATACTTGCTTTTGTGGTAAGGAGGAGCAACATCCTGCACTTGGATTATCACCGTGTACTTATTGCCGGCTGCTAGATTGCTTGTGTTTTCATAATCTAGGTCACCAATCAACTAGATTAAAACAGAGATATCACATTAGGCAGAACAAACCATCCTTTTAATTCAACTGACAGAGAAGACATTTTCATATACTGTTAGTGGATATATAAAACCTTTCTGGAAAGCATGTTGCCTATTAGAGGAGATTTAACAAGTTACATCCATACCTTTGCTCACTGCTAGAGAATTGATTCAGAAGAATTTACCAGGAGAGAGAATCTATGTTTAAAGACACTTGTCAAGGGGCGCCTGGGTGGCTCAGTTGGTTAAGCATCTGACTTTAGCTCAGGTCAGGATCTCACGGTTCGTGGGTTTGAGCCCCGCGTCGGGCTCTGTGCTGACAGCTTGACAGCTAGCTCAGAGCCTGGAGCCTGTTTTCAGATTCTGTGATTCCCTCTCTCTCTGACCCTCCCCTGCTCATATGGTCTCTCTCTCTCTCTCTCAAAAATAAATAATTAAAAAAAACATTTAAAAAAAAACAAAGACATTCGTCAAGCACTACTGCCCAATGGCAGGGGCTCACAATCTCAGGTTAGTTGAAGAGAAACACAATATAGAATCCAATGTGCAGGGATATTTCCATTGTTTAAAATATCTATGCACCTGGGACACCTGGGTGGCTCAGTCAGTTAAGAGTCCGACTCTTGATTTCAGCTCAGGTCATGATCTCACAGTTGGTGGGTTTGAGTCCCGCATAGGGCTTTGTGCTGACAGTGTGGAGTCTGCTTGGGATTTTCTCTTTCCCTCTCTCTCTGCCCCTTCTCTGCTTGTGTGTGCCCTCTTTCTCTCTCAAAGTAAGTAAGTAAGTAAGTAAGTAAATAAATAAATAAATAAATAAAAGTTTTATGGAATATACGTAAAATCTATGCCTGGGGAAGAAGACATGAGGGTAATATATCAAAATGTTAATAATGGTTATCACTGAATCGTAATGCTGTTAGTGTTTTCTACATCCGACAGTGAAGATGTATTAATTTCCTAAGCAGAAAAAAATAGAAGTTGTTTTTTAGTTTAGTTTAGTTGACACATGTGCATAAAATTGGTAAGACTTTCTTGGGGGTGGAAGGAGGGCTTAGGATGAGGGTGGAGACAGGTTGCCTAGGGGGCTGCCTCTTCTCCTCCTTGAGGCTCTGTCTCTGATGTAAAGACCTCCCCCTACTCCCAGTCCATGCCCCCACCTTCTTCTGCCTTCCATCTTCCTCTCCTCCTTCTCCATCACTCTCCGGCAGCAACCCTGTAGGTAAAGATCTCGCACAGCCTCATTGAGACCTGTCTTTTATGGCCATTAGTCTTCCAATTCTGCTTTTGCCACTGTGAAGACGCTGTGGAGTGGGGCACCTACACATCCCCATTTCCTCATTCTCTGTTGGGTGTCCAGCGTTTCCACGATGCTGAATTTAGCAAGACACACTCAGGGCCCTGGACTGGTTTTCTTTCCCCTCACACCTCTCTGGGCCTGAGATGGGCACTCAAGTAAACCAAAATGCATGAGCCCAGAGGCCTCTAACGTGACTGTAGGCGCCACACTGAACAGGCATGCCAAATTGAGATGAATCCAGTCCTTAGCACCCCAGGCACAACTATGCATAACAAATGATTCCTGGAACTTGGGTAAAATAAAGAGCAAATGGGGAAAACAGAGTCACTATTAAGTTTGTCGGTTACCAGTTACTGTCAATTCGAGAGGGAGTTACCTTGGAAATTGCTCTCTACGGGGCAGCAAAAGCACTATGCATGTCACACCAGCTCCCCCAATGCCCTTTCAATGATGCAATGACCATGAACTGACCACGATTTTCCCAGAGCCAGCTGGATCCTGTGAAAATCTGCCGCTACCCCCCACTCCAGATGGCGTGCTGAAGTTGAATTGGTTGTTTGGTGCTTTGCTGTCATCATCAGAGCAGAACTTGTTCAGGTCCAGAAGCGACGTCCCCTTGGCTGCTCTTTCAGGCACGATAATGCTGGCGAAAAGACACGATTCAATATTTTCCCCCAACAAATGGTGATTGAGTGTTGCTCCTTACAGAGGCCCTGGGCTAGACACCTCTGCTTTAATTTCCGTTCAAAGCTAGTCCACAGTTACTGCGGTTGCCGCCTAATGGGTTCCCTGCTCTGCTCTTCCCTCCTTTCAGACTATTCTTAACACAGCAGCCGGAGGGATCCTGTTAAAATATTGTCAGGTCATCCCACTCCCCTGCTCCTAAATCCCCAATGGCTTCTCATTGCACTCCAAGCCCTCACTTTGATTAGGGGGATCTTCATGATGTGCGCCCCTGCCTTGCCTTACCCGTCTGAGCTCATCGGCTCAAAGGTTCCTTGTTTGAACCTCGGGCCTCCTGTTCCTCCTCCAACTCCCCCCAGGCTCTAGCCTCAGGCCATCCCACTAGCTTCACAATGCCCTTCCCACATGTCCCCATGGCTTGTATGTGCACTTTCTTTAGTCTCCGATCAGTGTCACCTTCTCAGGAGGCCACCCTGGCAACCCTCTCTCAAATGTCAGCCGCTCCCTCCCCTTGCTCCCTCTCCTGTTTTCCCCCTTCATTTTTCATCCTTAGCATGACCATTTTCCAACATACTGCATGGTTACTTATTTATCCTGTTTATCTCCTGTTTCCCTTCCTAGAAAGTAAGCTCCATAAGGACAGGGACCTTTGTCTGCTCTGTTTTTGGCACACTCACTAATGTTTGTTGGATGAGTGAATGTTGACCCAGGAGACCAGCACAGCTGTGAGGAAGAAGAATAGAGAAATAGAAATTCTGCCCTGCCTGCCAGGGGTTTATGACCTGGTTAGGGAAAATCCTGGACCCCTGCACGCCTCGTCTCCCATGATTTGAAAATCAGAATTTCGTCACCTGTGTTCTATGCCTCTGATATCATAAAAGCATCTCCTAACACCTTAGTATCATTCACCCAATAGAGGTGTTTTTTTTTAAATTAAAGTTTTTATTTATTTATTTGAGAGACAGAGAGAGAGAGCAAGGAAATAAGTAGGGGTTAGGGGGAGACAGATGATCGGAAGCAGACTCTGTGCAGACAGCCTGATGCAGGGCTCAAACTCACTAACCTTGAAATCATGACCTGAGCTGAAGTGGAACACTTAACTGACTGAGCCCCCCAGGAGCCCCCCAGTAGAGGTTTTTTAGGCTTGAATTCAGGAGTCCCAATCTCAGTTGACTCCAGGAACACAAATGAGTAAAGCTGCCCCCAAACTCAGAGCCATCCAGTCCAGCCTAGCTTGGTGTGGGAGGCCTCGAGGAAGTGTGATCAGTTCGTTGAGGGACTTTACCGTGTCTCCAGATTTGTTTTTTCATCTATAAACTAGACCTAAATCATGTCAGTTAGCTCTTGCTTCCTAATAAACCAGCCCAAACCTTAGTGGCTTAAAAGTACAGGCATGTGAGGGCTGCAAGTCTCTGCTTCATACTGTTGATAACCCTCCACGAGACTGGCCAAAGTTCTTCACGTGGACATCTCAGGTTCCCAAAAGTAGAGAAAGAGGGCAAACCCCAGCGCACACACACCGTTTGAGCCCCTGCGGCATCACAGTTGTGAGTGTTCCAATGGCCAAAGCAACTGATGTGGTCAAGTCCTGATGCAAGGGGCAGAAAGAGAAACCCATCTCCTGATGGGAGGAATGGCAGAATCACACTGCCAAGGGGCGTGGGTGCAGACAGAGAGGAATTTGTGGCTGGTGTTTGGTTTGGTTTTTGCTGTCTACCTCAATCATTTCTCTCTTACAAAAATAAGTTGTGGCTGCCATGAGAATGTGTCTGGAAGACCCTCAACCAAGGAACATGATTGACCACAGACCCCGGCTGCTGTGCTCTGAAATCCATGGCTTCATGTGCCGTGAGGCCAGGTGCCAGTGACTGCGTAAGGCAGGCTGGTTCCTGTCCTATGACAGTGGACTTGGGCCCTGGGACTCCTTGATGGCCTAGCCCAAACTTTGCAGAGAAGGCTAGAACATTTCCACCCACCCTCCTTCCCTCTTCCCTTTGCTCAGGTCTGACTTGCATCATGGTCGGATGGTTCTCCCATTCTACTCTTAGCTCTGTTTTCCCCCACAGCCATGTCTCCCAAATAAAAGCCTCACACATTTAATCCTGTCTTGGTGTCTTGTTCTCAAAACATCAGACTAACGTGTTAAGTTCCCTAATCCTCTGCACTACCAACCCTTTCTGCAACCAAATTATACTCCCTTCTACATCCCACATCATCCCTTTTTTTTTTTTTAATGTTTGTTTATTTTTGAGAGAGAGAGAGAGAGAGAGACAGAGCACGAGCTGGGGAGGGACAGAGAAAGAGGGGGTCACAGAATCTGAAACAAGCTCCAGGCCCTGAGCCATCAGCACAGAGCCCAACTCTGGGCTCAACTTACCAACTGAGAGATCAAGACCTGAACAGAAGTTGGATGCTCAACCGACTGAGCCACCCAGGCACCCCCACATCCTCTCTTAATGGCATCTAATGTGGGCTCTGGGCTCAACAAACGTCTGAAGAGAAACATCTGACAGCAAGGACAGTTTTGGGCTATTGAGGATAACTGGGATTGCTTCCGGGAAAGCATTTTTTTCTGACAGGTGCCTCTTTGGCAAAGACAACCTCTGTTTCAGTAGAATTGGGGTCCAAATATTTTCATTCCTCTCTTGACTGTACAAAGCCATAGTTTTATTCATAAGTACATAGAATAAGTATCACTTATTAAACACCAACTATATACTGTATCATAACAAGCACTTTAAAAACACTATCTCTAAGGACACCTGAAGGGCTCAGTCAGTTAAGCATTGGACTCTTGATTTCAGCTCAGGTCATGATCTCAGAGTGGTGAGATCGAGCCCCGCATTGGGCTCCATGCTGAGTGTGGAGCTTGCTTAAGATTCTCTCTCTCTCTCTCTCTCTCTCCCCCTGCCCCATACTACTCCTGCTCTCTCTCTCTCTCAAAAACAAACAAACAAACAAACAAACCCAAGGGATGCTTTGGATGGCTCAATTGGTTAAGCATCCAACTCTTGGTTTCAGCTCAGGTCATGATCTTGGAGTTTGTGAGGTCAATCCCCACATAGGGCTCTGTGCTGCTTGGGATTCTGTGTCTCTCTCTCTCTCTTCCCCTCCCCTGCTCATGCTCTCTCTCTCTTTCAAAATAAATAAACATTAAAAAATGTTTTTGAGGGGCGCCTGGGTGGCTCAGTCGGTTGAGCATCCTGCTTTGGCTCAGGTCATGATCTCGCAGTTTGTGGGTTCAAGCCATGCATCAGGCTCTGTGAGGACAGCTCAGAGCCTAGAGCCTGCTTCAGATTCTGTGTCTCCCTCTCTCTCTGCCCCTCCCCCTCTCATGCTCTGTCTCTCTCTCAAAAATAAATAGACATTAAAAAAATTTTTAACATTTTTTTGGGGTGCCTGGGTGGCTCCATTGGTTAAGTGTCCTGCTTCGGCTCAGGTCATGATCTCACAGTTTGTGGGTTCAAGCCCCGCATCGGGTTCTGTGCTGACAGTTCGGAGCTTGGAGCCTGCTTCGGATTCTGTGTCTCCCTCTCTCTCTCTCTCTGCCCCTCCCCCGCTTATAGTTGGCCTCTCTCACTCTTAAAAATAAATAAACATTAAATAAAATTCAAAACAAATTTTTAAACATTTAAAAAAAAAAAACCAAAAACCAAAACTGAAACAAGCAAACAAACGCTGTCTCTAATTCTCTTATCTTCAAGAGCTGTGTATTCTTGTCCTCATTTCACAGGTGAAGAAAGAGTGGTCCAACAAAGCTGGTGCAGGCCAGCATGCTTCTCTATTGCCTGTGTTAGTAAATCCTAGTTAAGGTCCATCAATGACTCTCCAGGCCCACAGACAGCTTGGGAATCCGGATCTCGATTCCAACTCTATGGAAGCCAAGGTGTTGCATCATCCAAAGAATCCAGGAGCCCGAAGCCAGACCTGTCATGCACTCCACCTCTCAGGGCTGCCTCACATGTTTTCTTTCTTCCCTGACGGTCGGAATTCTTCCCCCAAACGCGTGACTTGGAAAGCCGTTCCCCCTCATTCATCAAGCCCTGCTTCAAAGGCCAGCTGCCCTTGCCCCCAGCCATCTGACCACGTTCCCTCCCCATGCAAAGGTGACTGGCCCAGCCGCAGTCTGAGTCTGCTGACCTTCTCCGCCTCTGGCTCACAAACAGCTTGCGAAGCGCTTTTAGCCAAGCGCAGGACAATTTACAACCTGAGCGGGGGCTGTCACAGCGCCTTTGATGCCTCTACCCCGCCCTGGGCTCATTCATCACCAGTCTGGGAAAGCCGCAGGGGCCTCAGCACTAAGAGCTATTTCCATCTCTAGGCCAGCCAGAGAGCCTGCGGGGACCCGTGTGACCCAGGGGGGGCGGTAGGGGCTGGGCACTCAGCCACCTGCCTCCGACCCACTGTGTGCTGGCACCCTCCCATTCTCTTCTTCTACCTGCTTTCCCAAACTCCCCTGCAGGGACTACGCCAAGAACCCTGAAGAAGGAATAAATCTTCAGGGACATGTGTTGTCAGAGCTGGTGGCTGCACCATTCTGTTCTGTTGGGGGTTGACTCACCTGGGTGCTCTAGCACGGTGGGAGTGGAGAGGGAGTAAGGATAGGTGGCCCCTGGAGTTTGAAAAGGAGGCTGGGCTTTTGGAATAAAGACTTCCACCTCTGGGACTGCAGGAGGAGCCCTTTTGTGGCCCCTTCTCACATCTTGGCTTTCACAGGCTGCCTGCAGGTTGGACAAGCCCCGAGGAGGGACTCAAAAATTGCTTAGAGCTACTTTCAGTAATCAATACAGTTAGTTCATTTACTCCCTGGCTTTGACCTTCGGGGCTAATTTGGAAAGAAGATTCTCAAGAGCAGAGCTCTGTATGGGCTTGCCTGGACAGTCGAGGATATTCACACTGTGGTTTTACCAGCTACTATGGAATGCAGTCTGCAAACTGTCATTCCACACTCCCCAGGGAGTCTGGACCACAGGAAGTCATAGTATGCACCTTGCAGAAGTGCCCTGGGATGGGAGAAAACAGGCAGGGAAGGTTGGAGACAGCTCGGTCCTCTCCAGTCATTGCTTCTCAGAGTTCTTAAGCCTCAACCCACACCCTCCACCTCTCAGAGCAGCAGAGCAAAAAGGAGCAGGAAGACCCAAAAGGGCAAGGCACGAGGACAGGAAATCCCTCCTCCCACACGTGCAGGGAGCCACCCCAAGAGTGCTGGCATAGATTTCGATTTTCAAAAAAAGCGTGACCCTGCATGGCATCTCTGCTCCATCCCCAAGGCCCAGACTCAGCACAGGTGGGTTCCATTTCTGCGTGTAATAGTGTGGAAGTCACAACCCTAACCCATGGCAACCATCCCCACCCATCAAGCAGACTCTGAGGTTAGGGTTGGAATAGAACCCTATCACCTGGTCAAGGCTATTGTTGACTTGATGGGGGCCTCAGCAGGAAACAGATGGCAAATTAGGATAATTCTAGGAGGGTTTAGTAAAGGGACTATTACAAGGGGTATACGGAAATCCCGAGGGATGGGGCAGGTATCTCAGGGCTGGTAAGAGTGGAGCTCCTTTAGCACCTCTAGGCCCAGAGGAGCTGGTGGAGGGAGCAGTTCCTGAAGCTGGAACAGAGACAGATAGCTGTGCAGAGGACTGCCTTATAGGATCTGGGTATTTCAGGAGGTGGGGGACTTCTCCAGCTGACAGGCGTGGAGACAGATGGATAAATACCCCTACTGTCTCTCATTGCAGGGCCTCTCATTGGCCAACCAGAAGCTGCAGGCCAGAGGGCCAAGCACTAACCACATAGGTCAGCCCCCCACAGAGCAGGGTGGGGTAGTGCAGAGGCTGGATCTGAAGGGACAAGTAGGATGTGTCCAAAACTGGGTTTAATTGTTCTGGTACCAGATTCTAGGCCACACTGATTTTTAGCATCATGCCGGGCATGCCAACTGAGAAAACAGGGAGACGTTTATACCCATAATAAAGGAATTTATTTATATCTCTATTGCTGACCCTCAACAATCTTTGTCCTTTGTCCTTTGTCCTAGGGACCTTTGTCCTTTGCATGGCCACACTATGGATTGGACCTGTGTCCAAAGTCACCTGGAGCTTTAAAAGCGACCTTGCAAAACCTATCAAAGATGAACTCAGAGGAGGACTCTCGCCATGGGGACATCTGAAGGGGACCTGCTTGGACTTGATTGAGCCTTGCTCCAGATGTAGGGCACTCTCCAGATGCCAGCGTCCTGCCCCCATGAGGAGCCACCTTCATTGTCCCAAGAGACTGAGACCAGCAAGAAAGAGGCCACAGAGAAGCAAGTAACCCTGGGAACTACTGATGTGGCATTTAGACATAGTATTTAGTAGGGAGACTGTGGCATTTTCAAAAAGGCATATTAAACCAAACACAAAGGACCTTATTTTTATTGAAAAAAATTTTTAATGTTTATTTATTTTTGAGAGAGACCAAGTGTAAATGGGGAGGGGCAGAGAGAGAGGGAGACACAGAATCTGAAGCAGGCTCCAGACTCTGAGCTGTCAGCACAGAGCCCGCTTCGGGGCACAAACTCATGAACCATGAGATCCTAACCTGAGCTGAACTTGGACACTTAACTGATAGCGCCACCAGGCACCCCCAAGGGACCTTATTTTTAACTAATACTGAACAGGTTGTGACACAAAGAATAGGTCAACATGTGCAAAATAACCTGTTTCTGCATTTACCCCCTTTTGGTTGCCTTTTGTTTATGGGCAATTAAGTTGTGTAAGGTGAATTAGATGCTTTGTTTTGTTTTAAGTAAATACTTTGTTTGATTTATTCCTATTCCTGGTGTTGTGTTTCTCTGGGAGCTCCTGGCTACTAATCTCAAGTATCTATTATAACTGCTAACTAACAGAGCTGTACTGCCACCAGAGGCAATAAATAAAGAAAAGGCACACTCCAGAGAGAGTCTCACAAATCCCGTGGTACTTTTCACCAAAGAAGATGAACATGCTATAGAAGAGAGCAAGAAAAAACAAAACAAAACAAAGAAACAAATAAAAAATTATATATATATTTATACATGTATATATGTATATATATATTGGCCAGAGTACAAAAGTGGGGAAGGGAAGCAATGAAAAAGAAAGAAAATTAAGAGAGGGAAGAAAAAAAAGGATCAAGAAAGAAAAACCTATCGATGAAATCAGACACCTCAAGTATGTTGGCTTACATTCTGGAGGCCTGTCCCAGATACCCATGATTCATTGATTCCTGCCAGAGAAACCACAAGGTCAAGGACCACCGAGGAGGGGAGCCGCCCAGCACATGAATACCTGAAGGTGAACTTGGTGCACGTGGGAGGGTTGTCATTAATGTCTTCCACAGTGAAGGTTATCTGCATGCGATTCTCTTGACCCCCCAAGGGTCTGTCCTTCACCAGAACTTCCAGAGAAATGGTGGGATTTTGTCTTAATCGACCTGCATCTCGGTCTAGCCTGCGGGCCACCTGGATCGTACCAGTCACTAAGGAGGCAAACGTGAGAACATTACTCTTTGGAAACTTGAAGGTGATTAGAAAGATCATTGTGCTATGAGGACTGGCTTGCATGGACAGTACCCTCTGTACAAATACATGTTTAAAAACTCATGTAAGTTCCTGTATTAGACATTGATCGGGGTGCCTGGCCTGACCCTTCTAGAACTTTTCATGTCTAACTTCACGGTTGGGCCCCTGGCAGCCATTCCTTGCCCATAGTTGACCAGACTGGTAGACAGCTGACTCCAGCCATGGTTGTTCACCCCTACCCCACCAGCCGAGTGAGGTCCTTGATGACTGGACACTAGAAAGTTTTCAGAACTGGAGCATAATTATTGTCCTGGCCTGCCTCTCCTGAGACCAGACATCCTTTGCTGTAAAGCCTTTGGGGCAAATAGCACACTGTGTTTCTGGGATTGGCCGGTGCTGGGCTCCACAAAATCATTATGTAAAGCGAAGTCCTTCGGAGGGGTGTGATAGGAGCTTAAGAGGTGGGATAGCCTACAGCTTTGGTTCGTATCTCTGCTTCAGAACCCACAAGCTCTGAGGCCTGGGACAAGTCACTTAGCCTATCCAAGTCTCTCTCTGAGCCTTAAGTTCCTCATCTATAAAGTGTGGATTATGATAGTTCATTGGGTTGCTGTGCTGAGTTCTTAGATGGAATACATACACATCATCTATTATAGCGCCTGGTATATACTAAGACCCCAATAAAGGACAGTTATCACAGGAAGGGTAATAACCCTCCTTCTCTGCACTGACGTGTTTAGATGGGAAAGTAACTCCCAGCAACCCGGAAGATTGATTTAGATTGATGCAGTCCAACACGGTAACCACTAGCCACATGTGGTTCTTTAGCACCTGAAATGTGGCTAGTCCAAATTGAAATGTGTGGTAAATATAAAATGCTTCAAAGACTCAGTACAATAAGCGATCATGTAAAATATGCCACGAGTTGCTTCAAAATATTAGTTACATGTTAATGACAACATTTTGGATATGTTGGGTTCAATAAAATGCCTTATGAAAGTTCATTTCACCTGCTTATTTTTACTTTTTAAGCAGGTGGCTACTGAACTTGAAAAGTACATACGTGGGCAGGGGTGCCTGCGTGGCTCAGTCGGTTAAGTGTCCAACTCTGGGTTTCAGCTCAGATCATGATCTCAGTGTTGGTGAGGTTGAGCCCCGCATCGGGCTCTGCGATGATGTCTCGGAGTCTGCTTGGGATCCTCTCTCTCTCCCCCTCTCTCTGCCCCTCCCCTGCTTTCTCTCTCTCTGTCTCTCTCAAAATAAGTAAAATAAACATTAAAAAATTACATACATGGGCTTGCACTCTATTTATTTTGGACAGTGATGGTGGGGATCCTCTTTTCAGAAGACTTCCAGGTACCCTCCAGAAAGTGAACTCATCCCTTGTTGGATACCCACCTGCTTCAAAGGTGAAGTAGTGACGTGACATAGCCAGCGACCCTGGGGCCCCATTCAGAGTCCCTGACCCCTCTGCCAGCTGATTTTAATATACCTATTACCCTGGTAAGTTATGATACTCTAGACAGAAAGGCATGCCCCAGACCAGAAGACAAATAAAACATTTGTAAAACAATCCAAATGGCTGGATTAAAGGATGCACAGAAAGGTGTGTGTGCATGTGTGTGTGTGAGTGTGTGTGTGTGTGTGTGTGTGTGTGTGACTTACACTGGTTGATCATGAAATAGCTGTTCGCAGTGGTGATGCTATAGAGGAGGAAGCCGGTAGAACCTTTATCATCGGGGTCCTCAGCTGTGATATTGGCGACGATGGTGCCCAAAGCCAACTCCTCGGGAATCGAGTACACGCGTGCTGGGCTGGAGCAGAAGTACAGCAGACACAGCTAATTTTCAGGGGCACAGGAGGGTGGAGTCTGGGAGGTGTGTATTTTGGTTAGTGCTAAATATAGCGCTGAGCTTTTGAACTTGCATCTGCAGGCTCAGAGAAAGAACTCAGCAGCTGAAAGGAGGAGTGGCCGGCTTTTGTATTTCCAGAGCTCGCATCACTGTGGATGCGGAGAAAGTGCCACGCTGTTACCACCACCGTTTACAGTGGCCTCAGCCTCTGACTCCGCGCATGCTTGGTGCCGTTTCAGACCAGCTTGTGCATTAACATTTTCCACAAGAACGATAGTTGGTCCATCCAGCCATGTTCTCTCTTTCTGCAATTCTTGTGCAAAAGCTCCCGGAATGATTTTACAAAATCCATCTGGACACAATGTCCACAGTTACAGATTTCTGACTCCCAGCCTATGGCTGCCAGAGGAGGCTGTGGTAATAAACTGCAAACACTTTATTTCTTCTTTGTCTTTTGGTTGTTTTTTTAATAATTAAAAAAACATTTTTTAATATTTTTTTATTTTTGAGAGAGAGAGACAGAGACAGAGAGTGCAAGCAGGGAAGAGGCAGAGAGAGAGGGAGACACAGAATCCAAAGCAGGCTCCAGGCTCTGAGCTGTCAGCACAGAGCCTGATGGAGGGCTTGAACTCAGGAACTGTGAGATCATGACCTGAGCCAAAGTCGGACGCTTAACCGACTGAGCCACCCAGGTGCCCCCCACTTTTTTTGCCTGAGGAGCCAGCATTTACACACAGAACTTGTGCACCTTTCTGAGTTGCATTTATCTTAAGGTCAGGTCTCTGAACAGAGAAATGAGCCCCCCCAGAAGCCAAGGTCAGTGCACTGTCCTCCATGGATGACTTCTTACAAGATAACGCCAAACTGCCAACCTACCCATCTTCCTCGACCTCCACTGCCTTTGGAAAAGGCTGATAATAAGATAGAGAGGTTCAAGATTTTAACTACATGACTTGGGTAAATTGAGTAATTTTGAATGCACCAAGGGAGGCTTACTGTTTGGAATAACCCTGCAGGAAATCTTTTTGCTGAGGGAAATCATTTCAACTGGGCAAATAATCACCTCAGGTTTACCAGGTTTTCCTAAGTTTAGATTTTCCCACGTGGGATCTTCCTTTAGAAGGGAACACTATATCTCAGGTTTAAATGATCACATTCATTTCATGAGCTCAGAATTTTTCTTCGGTTTCGTCTCATCCTCCCTGTAGGCTAGATGGGACCAGAGGGAAGAGGAAGGAGAAGGAGCCTTCAGCTAGTGTCAGAGCCAGGCAGAGAGAGGCTGCGACCAGCCTCTCACTCACCAGGGCTCCTTCCCGATGTCCTGGGTCTGCCCCCCCGCCCCACCATTCCCAAGATGACCTCCTGTTGGTGACCCCATTGTTGGGGGACAGTATTCTTGTTCAGGCCAAGAGGCCACCCTAGTACTCTGTGCCTCTCCCTTCCCAATGCCTCACGGAGGCTGCCCATTGATCCATTTACTTGCCTGACCCCCTTCTCAGCGAATCTGGGGGTGGCCCACTGATGAGTCAGGAATAGACAAAGTGGGATGTGGGGGGCAAGGAAGCAGGGGCAGCAGGAAACAAAGCAAAACAAAGGGAGAGGGAGGTAGCCCCAGCTGCCAAAGGGCTAGACTGAGCCCTTACGTCCCTTATGTGAGAGTCCCTGTTTCTAAAGTGTTTCGTTTTTTTCCTTTGGTTACTTTGAGTGGGTTCTGTTAACTTCCAACAAGGAGATCGCTAAGGCCTCTGTGCTACCTTGCCCCTGCTACTCCACGTGTGGTCACTGCACGGTCCACAGGCTCCCCGGGGATTCTGGATCTGAATGCAGAACTCAGACCAGCTGCAGAACGCTGAATCAAGATCTGCATTTTCACAAGATGCCCAGGGATTTGTATCCACTTTAAAGTTTGAGAAAGAACTCTCATAAGAAACCAGCAGAGGTGACAAACACAGATACCCAACATGTCCCAGGACAGAGAACACCTTGGGAAGAGAATCCGCTTCCTCCTACCCTCCCTTCTTCCTTCTAAGACCGTGGTTCTCACTGGGGGTGTTGATGTTGGTTGTCACAACGCTCGGGGAGGGGCTACTATTGGCATCTAGGAGTAGAGGCCAGGGACACTGCTGAATACCACGGTGCACAGGACAGCCCCCGCCACAAGGAAGCATCCAGATCAGAATGTCAGTAGTGCAGCTGTTTAAGACATCCTGTTCTGCAGGCTCCTCTGGTCCATGCTGGGTGCTCCAGGAAATCAGGGTCCCCGTGAAGGGAACCAGTCAGGCTACTGGTGAGTGCAGAGCTCCTCAGGTACACCATTCTCTCCTTGGCTGACCTGATATTGAGGCTGGCAGAAGGCAAAAATCTTTGGTTTATTTGGTCTGGGCACCCCTGACCCAAGTAGGTATAAAGTATCCTTGAACATGGAGGTGTTACCCTCAGTCCAGAGTTGAGATCTATTCAAGGGCAGCAAAGCCAGGGGTCCTGTGGCCACTGACAGGGTTAAGCTCTAATATCACTTACGTTCCCGCACCGTCCTCTGCCATAACACCAGATCACCAGGACCTGTATGAGGGGGAGACAAGGGCCAATGGCCACACTCACAGGGAAGGGCATGAATCCCGGCTGACCTCAGGTGGCTTCATTGTTACAAATGACTTTGCATAAGTGCATAAAGTGCTATGCACTGTGAGACTGTAGGTTAAAAAGGACAGTGGGTAAATACAAAAGAAATGGGCACCAGGGGAGAGACTGCCCAAGTCTAAGGTAAAGTGCTCTGTAAAAAACAAGCATTGTGCTTGCTATGTAGACAGTAAATAGAAGTCAAGTACTTTTATAATAAAGTGCTCAACTGTAATAATAGCAGAATCCTAGAGTACACATCTCGAGTCCACAAAGCATTCAGATGTTTGTCACCACCCAGGGATAAATGGTGAGCCACTTTCAACAACACAAACAGGGGCGCCTGGGTGGCTCAGTCGGTTAGGTGTCCGACTTCAGCTCAGGTCATGATCTCATGGTCTGTGAGTTTAGCCCTGAGTCAGGCTCTGTGCTGGCAGCTCAGAGCCTGGAGCCTGCTTCAGATTCTGTCTCTCTCTCTCTCTCTTTCCCCCTCCCCCCCCCCCACATGCTCTGTCTCTGTCTCTCAAAAATGAATAAACGTTAAAAAAATTTAAAAAAACAAACACAAATAGTACCTGCTTTGGCTGTATTAATTGCAGGACCTTACCAAAGAGTAAAGATAGAAGATTGTTTCCGCATTCCGCAGTCCTATATCACATTCCAATTCCATATACTTGAGTCAGTGTGAGGATTGAATCGCATTAATTCTGAATTAAATAACTTAATGGGTAGTCCTAGCACTGGTTTTGGGGGTGGGGAAGAAGAATCATGGCTCAAGGGAACCATGAAAGCCCTCAAAGCCAGCACCTATTTTGAAACCGAGCCGACTTTCAAATTGTGGGTGGGTGAAGGACAAGGTTGACTCTAACCGAGCAGCCTGGGCAGAGTCAGGGCGGCCACCCTGCCCCAGTGCTCCCAGGGACAGGCTCTCGCAGACCAATCTCTATCCACACCCATGGATCGCGGTTTGAAACTCAGTCGGATGATTTGTTACAAACTGGTTAAACGGTCACATAGATCACGCTCTCTGTCTGGAACAGAGCCTAACAGGTTCATTTCCAAAACTGAGAACCAGAGTTCCAGACCTACTTCTGGGGATCCCAACAACCAGTCAAGGTCATGTTCTCTCTCTGCTGAGGCCCTTTGCTATATTTTGGAAGACATGATCCAAACCAGATCGTTCTGCCCCTTGGGAGAACTTCTTGTTTTCCCCGTTGCGATTGCATTAGCCTGCTCCCCCACCTCACCGATTGGAAGGTGGGGGCGACATTGCAGAACACACTGGCTCTGGCCTAGAGCCATCACCTGCCTCGGGGTTACTGATAAATCTGCACTGCTGTGTTGGCTAATACTTGAGTCTGAATCCAGGCTGGGATGTCACGGCTATTTATAAACTGCCTGTACTGTGCTCCTGGAGGAACCCGTCTGCAGAAATGCATTGCGTCATCCTTCTGAGCTTAACCTGGCAATGGGCGTTGATGGGAAGCATTATGTGGGAGTGTGTCTGCTGTCCTTTCCTCCACGTTGACATCCAGCAACAGGGCTGTAGGCGGTTAACATCCAGAAGTTTCACAACTGTGGTGTGTTTTGCTGAATGGCAGCAGGCTGGCCTGCAAATGGGGTGGCCTTAATACCTCCCCATCTCAGAACACAAGCATTCTGTGTAGTTCTGGAGTCTCCTGAGCTGAATTTATTCACAGCCGTTAAATCAGTTATTAGCGCTTAGCAGGCGGGTGATTCTGCCAGTTTCCTCATGGCTGGCTCTTGAACCCACCTCACCAATCAAGGCAGGAAGAGCCTGGTAACCAGCAAGGCAGGCTGTTTGCAGGGTCATATGCTAGCTCAGAATCCCATCTTTCCCGCCTAAATCCCTACCCATGACAGGCTTGGGGCTCCCCTTTATGCCTGGGCTGGTGCAGGCCCATTCCCACAGTCTCCCCACGCCAGACTCACAACCTACCTCCCCTCTGCTGGGTGTGGGAACTGTCAGACACAGCCATGTCTCTTTTCTGGATCGCCCCATGGCAGAAGGACACTTAGAGCACCCCGCAGAGGGCAGGCCTCTTAAGTATCATTGACAGAGACCTCTCCTCGGTCAGAGAGGATAACATTCTAACAGTAGACTTTACAGAAGCACCTGGGTGGCTCAGTTGGTTGGGCAACCGACTTCAGCTCAGGTCATGATCTCACAGTTTGTGGGTTTGAGCCCCGCATCGGGCTCTGTGCTGACAGCTCAGAGCCTGGAGCCTGCTTTGAATTCTGTCTCCTTCTCTCTCTACCCCTCCCCCACTCATGTTTTGACTCTCTTTCTCTCCCTCAAAAATAAATAAACATTAAAAAAATTTTAAGAGTGGGCTTTACAGAGCCTTGACTGATGATGTGTGCCCTAGGATTTTGCTGTTATTCATGCTGCACCGTCTATTATAAAAGTACCTGCCTTATATTTACCTTTTATATGTGACCAGCGGTCAGCTGCACCCTAGGGGCATCGCGTCTGGCCCCTTCCTCTCTCCCCAGCACACCTACAATCCCTGGTGCGGAGGAAAAGGGAGCCAAGGTGGAAGATGGAAGTCCAGAGGCTCAATCAGAAAGAGACACTGAAGATCTCAGGCCTCTTGTTCTCCTCCAGGCCAGGGCAGAGGGCATCCCTCTGTCTTGCATGAAATGTGTGTGAGAAAGCTGGGCCACCTTAGGAGAGATGATGGCTGTGGCCCACGGGGCCCTGCACGCCCTCGGGCCTACCTGATAAAGCGAGGGGTTTCATCGTTGATGTTCACAATATTCACCTGGAGTGTCGTGGAGACTTCGAGCCCTTGGCTATCTCTCACTCCGGCAACGAGGTGGAAACTGTCAGGGAAACACTCCAAGTAAGCGAATCAAGCTTTGCTGACAATGCCTTAAAATGGAGTGAGGGGGAAATGGAGTGGGAGGAAAATGGGGTGGGAGGAGTGGGGGTGGGGGGGCGGGGGCGGGGAGGAGTCTGCCCCCTTCTGGCCACCTTCCTTCACATGCTCACGCAGAGTCAAGAACTGCCACGTCTACCCTTCTTTCCTCGCCTCTAAAAGCCTACTCCTCCACTTCTCTCTTCCCATATAGTTCTTATTCCCTGGGGGGGCTGCCATGTTGCACACCCTATCTCTGTTGCTCCTCACAGTATCCCTGCCAACATGTATTGTGCCCATGTGAGGAAACCAGGTCTCCGATGGATGAAGTAACTAGCCTGGTTCTCAGACCAGGTGAGGAGCCAAGAGCCAAACCTGGGTTGGACCCTCGTCACCCTCTGTGTTGTATCCTCAAACCCTGGTCTCTCCTCACCTCTTTCCTCAGCCCCCTGCTGGCCTCCACCCTGCTGCTGTGACATTAGCAAACAGCTCTGAAGGCAGCCTCTCTCAAGCCAGGAAGCTTCTGAGGCAATCCTCTAGAGTCTTTGAGACACATCTCCCACACCTCCATTCTTGTTATCTGGAGATGAGGATTTGGGAACGGGGAGGAGGCTTTCCAGATAATTTTATTCCCTCTTTCTTTTGGGGGCTCACTATCCTCTGAAATCAGCAAGAAAGCAGCAAACCTCTCAGGGCCTCTCTCACTGCCCTCAGCTTGCGTGCTCCTGGACCCTCAGATAAATAGTCCTTCAAGCAAGGTCATTGGCAAAGACTACCTTTTGTGTCCTGCTTCAAAGTCAAATTCTGTTGTGGAGAAGAGGGTCCCGTTAGCAGACAGTGCAAAGTTCGTTGAAGGAAAAATCAGGAAATACTGAAAAACAAGGAAGTGAAGTATGTAACTAAGAGTATCTATTCATCTTTCCCCAGGAGACTAGTTTGTTCAAAACTCATTTTATATTCTTGGCCCACGGAATATTCTTGATGCATCAGGAGGAGGCCCAATGTATAGTTCTCAGACTTAATGGTTCTTGACTCAAGAAAGTTCTGGATCTGCTGGTCTGAGCCTCTGACCTGAGAAGCCACACCCTGAGGAGCTGGTCCCTAGGTCCTGCCTCCATTACAGAGCCAGTGTAAGGGTCCTCTGTCTATGCCATCTGCTTCTGAGTCTAGTCTCCTTATCTCTGTCACCATGTTCTCATGTTTGCCTCTCAGGATGATGTCTGGCTTTGAGTCTAGGTCTTGGCTTTAGCCCACACTGTTTAAACACAGCTATCATGCATTAGGTAAGAGGGCAAGACTAAAGTAAATAAGATCTGATTTCTACCCTTAAAAGAACTTATGAAATAGTGGGGTGCAAAAATGTTCACAAAAATCATTCACTGAAATGATGGGAAGCCAGAAGGGAAAAGGGAAAGGACAGGTGGGGGAGAAAAAGAAAGTTAACAGGGCCTCAAGCCCAAATTGCAAGCTGGTTTGGAGCAACAGGAAGACTATTTTAGAATCTGATCTCAGGTTGATGCCACTGGTCAAATCTTTGCACATCTTGGGGAGTTGAGAGTCTCATCCTTTATGGTTCCCAGTGCCCAGCCCAGCCCTCTTGATGACCCCCTGCCTACCACCACTTGTTCTGATGGGAACACAGGACTATCTGCACAGCCCACTAAGGGCCAGTCCATAGGAGGACCACTTCTGTCCTATCCGTGGTGCTCATCAGGATTGCTTCCTTGCTCCAATCACAGAGTCAACGAAACAGACAAAGGACCTGGATCAGAAAAGCTGAGTCCAAGTTCTGGTCCTCACCACAGGATCTGGGACAAGTGCCTTCCTTGCCTGTAATACATGGACCATACCACCAACCGTTCCTCCATGTTTGTGCGAGGATTGAATCACAACTCACACTTGAAAATGTGAAGCGCTATGGCAACACTCGAGGCTTATATGTTTATATCCATTTGTTCCAAAGGGCTTTAAGGTTTGAAGGTTTCATTATTTCCTACTAGGATGAGAGATGATCTATCCTCAAGGCCTTAGATCTCTGGATCAGATAATCAGTGGAGATTTTGCAATCAGAGCCACAGCCCCTGAAGTCTAGAATCAAAGGAAACCCAGCCAAGGTTTCCAACCTGGTGATTTGCTGTGTTGTGTGATTGCAGCTAAGCTCCCCGTAGGAGAGAAGAGAAAATGCACAGAAAATAGATTAAAGGTCTCATTAGGGGTGAATGTAAGGTTTTTAGCCATTTCCCTGATTGCAATAAAACATATTTTTTTACACACAAACTAGGAAAGAAAGAAAAGTATTAAAAAATATCCAATATTGGTCACCTGTAAAATCCCATCATTTTCACGAATAGCCTTCTGGTTTTTTTTTGTTTTGTTTTGTTTTGTTTTTTAAGTAGGCTCCATGCCCAGCATGGAGCCCAGCACAGGGCTTGAACTCATGACTCTGAGATCAAGACCTGAGCTGAGATCAAGAGTTGGACGCCTAACCAACTGAGCCACCCGGGTGTCCCAATTCTGTTCTTTCTATGCAAACATATACCCTCCAGAAAATTGAGATGATGCTCTTGTCAAAATTACATTCTCTTGTTCTTTTCACTTGTAGCTTGAGCACTTACCCATATTCTTAAATTTTTTTGTAATTTTTTAATGTTTTTACTTATTATTGAGAAACAGAAAGAGACAGAGCATGAGCATGGGAGGGGCAGAGAGAGGGGGAGACACAGAATCTGAAGGAGGCTCCAGGCTCTTCAGCACAGAGCCCAATGCAGGGCTCAAACTCACAAAACACGAGATCATGACCTGAGCCAAAGTCAGACTGAGCCACCCAGGCACCCCCCCCCCACCCCGCCATTTTCTTAAATCTTATCTTACAGCTTGGTCGGTTAATGATGGCACAGCATTCTACTGTAGGCTTATTTTACTAAGGCTTTCTTTCTGGTTCTTACCCACCTTTAAGGGAAAATACTTGGGCAACACCAAGGAATGCCCTTCTTCCAGCCCCCCAAATTGCATAAGCAGCTTGGCAGCTTGGCAGCTTGGCAGCACTCAAAGGTACGATGTTTAATCTCAAGCCCCCACCATCTCTCCAGCTCACAGCCTGGGCGGCGGTTGCCTAGGCCTACAGCTGTCTGTACACACAGAGCAGTTCTGTGTCTTTGAGCAGAGCCTTCCCTGCGGAGAATCCTCACATACCCATAGATCAGAGGCTCAAGCTGGATGTGACGGGATGGCAGGGTTTATAGACCCATGGGGGGCGTTTACTATATGCACCTGATTCAGGATGCCTCTCCAATGTGTTTAGTGCTCTAGAAGACAGATCTCCCATTCTGGTGAGTCTACAGGATACAGAGAAAGTCTCAGGATACCGAGATGACACACACACCCTGCTCTCCAAAAGCTGATGGTCAATGGGGGGAACATAAAAGAAGATGGGGGAGATGTGCTCACAGGGAGATAAATATAGGATATGATAGGAACAGAGAAGGGGAACTCAGACCCATCTAGAATAGAAGAGTCAAGTGTGGTGGCTCTGGAGCCAGACTGCTGAGTTGGAATCCTGGTTCTACTACTTTCCACCTGTGAGAGCTTGTGCAAGGAAAAGTAATAATAATAGGGCATGTCCAACAGGTTTTCATGTAAAGTTCTAGAACAGTGCCTGGCACATGGTACATGCCCAGTATAAGTAAACTACTACTGTAGGTTAGAATGTAAGATCTATGAGGGGAAGGGCTTTGTTTTATTCATTACTATATCTCTAGTATTTAACACATAATAAATGCTCAATACATTTTTTTTCAATCTATAAATATTTGTTAAGAGGCACCTGGGTGGCTCAGCTGGTTAAGTGTCCAATCCTTGATTTTGGCTCAGGTCATGGTCTCATGGTTCGTGGGATTGAGCCCCAAATCAGGCTCTGTGTTGTTAGCGCAGAGGCTGCTTGGGATTCTCCCTCTCTCTCTCTCTCTCTCTCTCTCTCTCTCTTCTGCTCCCTCCCTTGTGCTATCTCAAAGTAAATTAATAAACTTAAAAAAATAAAAATGAAGAAATGTTTGTTAAATGTTTAATATTGGCCTTTTCTTCTTTCCTATTTCCCATCTGAGACCAGCATTCCCACCCTAAAAAATCTTAAAACAAATAGGTGACAACAGTGACAAAAATCTTGCCAAACTTAAAAAAAATCTGTTTTACTTCAGTAACGCTAGGCTGGATTATGAAATCTTCCCCAGTCCTGCCAATGTCTGGGCAAAGCAGGAAAAACCCAGCAGCAGCAGACAGAAAGGGTGGACGAATGTAGGACCAGGAACACGGGGAATTATTTTTTCATTTTTATTAAGAGTCTGATTTCCTGGAATCCTGATTTTTTTTGTTCTTCTAGCACCAGGCTAATTTCCTTTATCCTTGAACCTACGAGCTTGTGTTAATAGGAATAGCAGGTTTGTACTTAGAAGGGAGATAATATCCATAGACTAAAAATATTGTGTCATGTGGCCATTTGCCAGCAACTCAGCAAAGCTTTCTGTAAAACCTGGCATTCTCTCCCCTTTTTAAAGGCTTGTTTAATCAAAGCTGCTCCCTTGATATTCATTCTTGGAAAACAGATATTAAATAGAATGAGGACCGACTGCACCCCCTCTTTGCTCCACTACTGGCTAAGAAAAGTCCTGAGTAATCAGATCAATTCGGTTAACCAATGCTTGTCAGACAAGCGCTTCGGTGTCCCCGCTGGGAATATTCCTTTACCACCACCCCAGGCTTCTCTATTTGCAGCCCATTGGCAGCTACCGTTTGCTCAGGGACACAAAGGCTTCAGTGTGGAAGACAGCGGCGAGCTTCCTGCCCCATTCCGCCTTTATTGTGCCACTGGTGTCGGGAGAAACGAGGGCGGGAGGAAGCTGGCCCAGTTTCCTGAAATGTCAGGCTCCCTGGAGAGAGCGTGCCACCTCCGCCCCGGGCTCCCTTGTTGCGGCTGGAGCCACAGACAAATTGGGAGCCAACCTGTGCTGGTTTGCGGCCATCAGTTGCTTTCAGGCCTGCCGTGGGACCAAGCAGGAGAATTCAGCCTCCAGTCTCCCAAGAACAAAACAGTCAACTTCCAGGGGCCAAGTTTCCAGAGGGAAGGAAGGACTCCTATCCCTCCCAAGTCCAGGAATGCAAATAGTTCTGCAAGCCCCATGCCTCCAGATCCACCCTGAGGACCAACGGCATGCGGCACCTTCTTCCAACTGGGCTGTGGCAAGTTATAAATGTGATGCCGCGTGCCTGTTGTATTTTTCAGTGTAGGCTGAATATTGCATAAAAGCCTTGATCCCTGTTCCACCCCTATCGGAGCTCAGAAGTGGGAGGTGGGGGGCAGGAGTGGGAGGGAAGGGTACCTAGGAGGGAAAAAAAACACCATAAAAAATCCTACTGGAAGCCTTTGACTTGGCTTGGCTTGTACTGTATTGTTAGGAGGGTGAGCTATGTGGGTTACGGGATATATTCGAATGTTCTTAAGAAGAGCCACATTTACAAATTCAAAATGCTATGATTGATATGTAATCCTTTACTGGTAAAGCTGCTGATGATTCTATCCTCTCATGTTCTGTCATTCTTTTTCCATAATCAGCCTGGGTCCTAGTCTCTGATCAGGCTTCGCTGATCTTAAGGACAAGGACAACAGTCCCCATCTATTCAAGGAAGCGTCTCTCTCGACATACGAACAGTCATCAGTGGTGATGTATTTGGAATGGGAATTGTCCAATATCACTGTGTTTTTCCCTTTCTTGAGCATTTTAACAAGAACCTGGAGTAGAACTCATTTTGCAAAGACTCCTGGTGGTGACTCCGGAGTCAGCAGGTGGATGCCAAGGGGGGCACTGAGCAAGTGGTGTGTGTCTGTGTGTGCTCGTGCGTGGTGGGGGTGGAGACATGTGGGAAGCAGAAAGGGCACTGTCATCCAGGACATCGAGGGACAGGACACCAAGGGCGGAATTTGCCAGAACAATGTAGAAGGGAATGGGCCAGGAGATCTCAGTTCTCACTAGAGTTACGGGACCCAGGCAAAGCTCTCAGCTGGTCTGGAAACAAGTGGCTGCTCGAAGCACCTGAAAAGTCCCAGCCAGCAAGCCCCGGCATCAAGGACCACTTTATTCCCAGGAAGATGGAAAGACACAGCTCGCTGCCACTTCTCAGAGCCATGTGCAAGATGGAGGCGGGGAGAGAATTTCTTCCCCTGTTGCCCTCCTCGTAGCCCTGCCAGTAGCAAGGTTATTGCTCTCTTAATTTAATCCTTTGTCTGCCCCGGTGAAGACAAAGCACATTTCACTTTATGCAAAAGTCCTTCCCTAATGGAAAGGCCAAGAGAAAGCTCCTTAATGGAGGAATTGCTGCACTAGATCACTTTGCCTCCAGCTGCGAAACTGATTAACGTCCTCAGAGTCTCCGAGGAGGGTTTGCTGCAGTCACGGTGGCCATTTCCCAGCAGAGGGGGAGGTGGAGTATGGGAGTTGGGTGAGAGGGGGTTGGATCTATTGAACCTCCTTCAAGAAGTAGAGAAAGGGCTGGGGGAGGGGGCGCAGAGAAGAAATGCCAGGAAAGGGAGTTATTCACATATACACCATCCTGAGCCCAGTATTAACGCATGCCTCTGAGCGTGCTTCACCTGTATCCCATCAGGACACAGACGGTGCACGGGGAGGGGGAGCTGAAGCTGGATCCAAGTGCCGTACAACACAAGCCACCAGCCACGGGCACCTGTGACTATCGAGCATTTGCAACGTGGCTGGTCTGAAAGGAGGTGAGCTGTAAGTACAAAGGACACAATGAGTCCAGGGACCCACTCTAAGAAAAGGATGTAAAACATCTCATGAATCGTTTTTATGTTGATTACGTGTTAGAAAGGATAGTCGTTTGGATAGGAGTGTTTAAAATGTAAAAAGTATATTAAATTTAATCTCACCTATTTTGTTTTACCTTTTCAATGTGGCTACTAGAACATTTAAAATGATGCACACTGCAGTCATTTCTGGCTCGCATGCTAGCTGTATTGGGCAGTGCTGGCCCACACAATGTACAACGACATGCTATTAAAATTTCCTCAAAAAGGCAGGAGCAAATGCCAGTGGTCTCTGCATTACCCACACATTTACATTATCTGTGTTACACTTTCAGTTCATTAAGCTGCATAGGGGTTTCAGGATTTGTCGTTTTAAGGGAGTTGCGGTTGCTAGAGATGTCCTAGAGCTAATTTTTAATCCGTTCTTCCTCCTCAGTGGTTCCCTCCAGCATGGCAACTCCTGGGAACCCACTGGGTAAAATGATAGGCACAAACCAAGCCGAGGTGGCTTCATGCACCTGCTTTGGTGTTTCATTTTCATTTTTGTTTTGTTTTGTTTTGTTTCTCGTGGGAAGTCGTGTACTTTAGTCATCACGCTGGCAATCTGCAACGGCCCCCTTCTCCCTGCACCCCCACCAATTGATAAGTCTGACCTCTTTTACCTTTTTATCACATTATAGACCACAGTCACCAAACAGAAAATACCACATCATGTACTGAAGGGAGTGGAGGTCACACAATTCTCTTGAGGATAACATCTCCGGGTAGACGGTTTGCTGCTGTGAGTGGCCAGCTTGGGGAGAGGGGGAGGGGGGTTCTCAGACATCCCCTTTTAGGCTCTTCCGTCAGAAGTGTCCTTCCAGCCAGCACCACAGCAGTCTGCGTGTGACAGGCACCTCTTCTAGGTGCTCAGCGCAGTGACCAGCCATCAGGTACTTTGAAATATCAACCCCTAGTTCTTTCAGACTTCATTGTACCGGCCCAGTGCCCCTAGCAACAGAATCCCCTCTGATTGTAGTTCATGATACCACTTCTTTCTTTTTAGTTTATTTATTTCTTTTGAGAGAGAGAGAGGGCACAAGCGGGAGAAGGGGAGGGCAGAGGATCCCAAGCAGGCTCTGAGCTGTCACTGAGTGCAGGGCTCCATCCCAGAAGCTGTGAGATCATGACCTAAGCCCAAATCAAGGGTCAGATGCTTAACAGACTGAGCCACCCAGGCGCCCACATGATACCATTTCTTAAAACACCCTCTTCCGGAGACCAGTATCTTAAAGGATGGGTCCCCAAACACACAGGACTCCTGGACAGCAAGGTTGTAATTGGCACCCTTCCCATCTTTATACGTGCGGGCCTTGCTCACTGCATGGTTCTCCCCATGAACACCAGACAGTCCAGTACTCCGTGTCTTGGTTGGTTGGCACCCCAGCCGGCCTCGGAAATGACACGGTTTGCGTAGGCCTTGTCAGGGTACTCAGCATAGATGTCCCTGTGTAGTTAGCTGTCTTCTCTGTCGCCTTTATACCACATCCAATGGGCCTTTGCTGTAGATTTTTGCCATCATCTTCTCCCCCCTGGAGACAGAGCCATAGTCGCCAGCCCACCCGCGGGTGTAGTTCTGGATGGCACAGCTCTCTTTGAGTTTAGTGCAGGTTCCACATTGGTTAAACTCCCGGCCATTGTCATACTCTCCGTCCTTGGCCTGGTGGCTGTTGCAGATCCTGTAGGGGATGCTGTGCTGGTGGGTGTACCCCCACACCCGCAGGTCATTGCTCCCTGCACAGGAGCCTGTGCTGAAAGGGTGCGCGCCAGGCTGCGCCTCCGGCGCGGTGGGGGCCACGCCTCCTTCCTCTTGCTGTGGGTCCCATCCGCCACCCTGCCTGTGGTGCTGCTGTGCGCCCAGCAGGAGCCACAGTACCGGGGACGGTCCGGCTCCCAGGGACGCTGGTGTAGTTGACCCCATCCACGTTGCTCCAGTCCCAGCTCTTGGGCAGATAACGATGGGGACAGGTGCTCACGAGGCCGAGGCTGTGTCCTGCGCCCAGGCTTGGACAGCTGGTGCCCCTGAGGGGGTTGGTGGCAGCTCCCCGGCAGGCTGAAGTGGGGCCAAGCCAGCAGGCCCCCCCTCCCACCTCCAGTATCAGGGCAGCCGCAGCCATAGCCCGACAGCGCCAGGGCTCCTGGCTCTGCTTTAAAGCCTGTGCTTGTTTGTTCCATCTAGTGGTTCTCAAAGGGTGCGATGTCGGAATCACCTGGGCAGTTTGTGTTCCAGGAATCCGTGGTTTTTTAAAAAGCAGCCTATATATATTCTCAAGCAGGGGCCTGAATGCCTTCTGAGAAACCCTTCGAGCCTCTCTAACCAGAAGACTCCCCCCGCCCCCCGGACGGTATTTGGCAAAGATGCAGATTCCCAGGCCCATCCCAGACCCAGATCGGAAACTCTAAGAGATGCATGGGAAATTAGGGAAACCATGCCCATGGTTCTCAGCCCTAGCCCTGCAACAGATTCACCTGGGTGCTTGCAAAGCCTGATGCCTGGGTCACACTCCAGGACAGTCACATCCAACTCTCAGTGGGGTGGGACCCAGACATCTGTCTGTTGTTCTTTAAAGTTCCTCTGCTGGTTTCAATTTACAGCCAACGTTAAGAGGCACAGGTTCGGTCAGTAGTAAATTAACCCATCTCCTTTCTCCTTATATAGAGCAAAATATGTCATTTAATACCTCCGGAGCTCCCAGAATAAAATGTCTAAGTACAAAGGCCGTGCTATGTCACTTCCTGAACTGCTATTCCTTTCTAGTCTGAGAAGGGTTCTTTCTAGATCATGCTCACTGCTCCTGTAGGCCAGAATGTTCTGAGCAGCTGTTAGTTCTAGTGTGGGTGTTAAATACTTCATTAACACTTTCTGCTGCATTTGAAGGGCCCCCTCCTCAAATAACTGCTAGCACACTGCAGAAGCCTCGGGTGCAGCTATTTCCAGGCTCAAGGCCTCCGCAGCCGAGCTCAGACCTCTTTGGATGACACTACATTTTCTTTTAAGGGAGCGAAGCCTGCTGCATTTGTTCACCACCTGGGCTGCTTCCCTTCCTCCAAAAGCATAACAACCTGATCTAGGAAGTGGTTTTATTTTACTTTTTAATGTTTATTTATTTATTTTGAGAGGGAGAGCGAGCAAGAGCACAAGCGGGGGGAGGGGCAGAGAGGGAGGGAGACACAGAATCCAAAGCAGGCTCCAGGCTCTGAGCTGTCAGCACAGACCCCAACTTCAGGCTCAAACCCACGGACTGTGAGATCATGACCTAAGCCGAAATCGGCCACCTAACCAACTGAGCCACCCAGGTGCCCCTAGGAGGTGTTTTTAAAGGGACTGCTATGGCCTTATTCCTTCTGTATAATTTGGAAAGATATATTAAAGATGGAGATTTAAAACTAAACCTTTTTCATGACAGTTGGGAGATTCCTTCCACTTTGCCCCCACTGCATCTTTTATAAAGTTTATAGCAATTACCTTATTGAATTATAATGATTTGGTATATCCACGAATGTCTCCCACCCAGACTGTAAACTTTTTGAGGTACAAAGATGTGTGTTCTTCATCGTTGTGTTCAAAGTATCTAATAGAAAGCCTGGCACATAGTGGATTCTTGGTAAATGTTGAAATGAACTAAATGGATAAATGAGGTACTATATTTTGGGTTGCTGATCCATCCGAAATCCTTTTTCCCTTTGGCACCATCAAGCCACAGTGGCTGTAGGACACAGTTCTGGCCAGTGGGAAGTAAACAGAAGTCCTCTGGTTAGGGCCCCTAGAAGGGTCTTTGTTTTCCTACCACAAAAGGTACAGACTGGGCTGGCCTGCTCCCTTTACCCTGTACACCTTCCTGCTATTTTTCTGTTCTTCTTCCTGTCTGGAACTTAAAGGGAAAGCCTGGAGGTCCAGTAGCCATCTTGTAATCATGAGCGAACAGAAAGAGGACAAAACCAATATACTGTGGGTGGAATAACAGAAAGATATAAAGAGCCCAGGTTTCTTTTTTTTTTTTTTAACATTTTTTATTGTTTATTTCTTTAAAAAAATTTTTTAAATATTTTATTTATTTTTGAGAGAGACAGCGCAAGCGGGGGAGGGTCAGAGAGAGAGGGAGACACAGAATCCGAAGACAGGCTCCAGGCTCTGAGCTGTCAGCACAGAGCCTGACGCGGGGCTCGAACCCACGAACTGCGAGATCATGACCTGAGCCGAAGCTGGGACGATCAACCGACTGAGCCACCCAGGTGCCCCAAGAGCCCAGGTTTCTGAAGGCAGCAGATGAGCCAGCCCTGGAAGGCCTGCCTGCCTCTGGGAGGAAAAACAAAATCCCACATTTGCCACTGTGACTAAGTTTTCTGTTGTTTTCAGACCAACACATTTATAACTTATGTAACAAATATGTTACTCCTAAGTAGGCATTTAAAGCACCTAGTATTGCTCTCAGCACATAGTAGGGACGCATTAAATGTTTGCATATTCCACTTATTCATGCAAATAGAACCTCGAATAAATTATTTTTTTGGACAGAAGGGTCATCTTCTGATAATAACAGTCTATTCCTTAACTTAAGACGTGCCCACTAATCTTAAAACAGCTTTGTTTCAGACCCTGCTGACTATTGTATTGGCACTTGAGGTTATCCCCAAGGCTCACTTCCTCGTGTTAGAAAAAGTAGCCTTGTTGAGGCTGCAAATCACGCAGCCAACAGCCAAAACAGCCTCCCGGTGTTACCAGTTCCCTGGGTGTCATATTTCAAGTCCTTGCTTTTCTGTAAGGTGGGATTAGCAGAGCGATGCCTGCTCTCAGGTTAGCTGGCTGGCTGGTGTGAGCCCTGGTTCTTTTCTCTCCAACCTGGGCTGCTCAACTGCAGGGTGCACAGGCCACTCCAGGGGACAGAGCTGGGAGCCACAGCATCCCTGCCCTGGGACAAGATGAGAGGCTCCTTTGCCCAAAGGTTAGTTAGTGTTTAAGAGAGCTCCACTGGCAGGTGCATTAAGGGAGTGGATTTAAAAGGGAGAGAAGAGAGATCAGCCGTCTCAGACTCAACAGTGAGGGAAGGCTCCAGGACCTAGACTCTGGTTTTTCTCTGTGGAATTCCTCCTTTTCTTTGGAATTTCTAGGACTGTTTTAACTTTTTTTTTTTTAACATCGCTGCAAACAGTGTGACCTCATCTCTTGAAAAGGAAGTGTTGATGCCGGCCTTTGGGATACACATTTTTTCACTTACTTTTAAAAGAATATAGCTGGGGGTGCCTGGGTGGCTCAGTCGGTTAAGTGTATGACTTCAGCTCAGGTCATCTCATAATTCATGAGTTCAAGCCCCGTGTTGGGCTCTGTGCAGACAGCTCAGAGCCTGGAGCCTGCTTTGGATTCTGTGTCTCCCTCTCTCTCTCTCTCTGTCCCTCCCCCTCCCCCACTCACACTCTGTCTCTCTCAGATATTAATAAACATTAAAAATTTTAAAAGAATATATAGCTGGATTTGTATCGACTTAGAATTTTAAAATACTGAGCAGTTTCAATATGCCAGACACTGTGCTAAGTGGCTTTACACTCATGATCTAATACTTACAACCCCCCATCTGTGGTAGGTGCTATTGTTCTTCCATTTTATAGATGGAGAAATTGAAGCTCAGAGAGGTTAAGAACTTGTCTAAGATCACACAGAGCCGTGAATCTAATCTGGGGTGTCCGGAGCTCCCTGACCCATCCTGACACCCCCTGTACTCTGTGCTATGGCAGAGTTTAGCATAGTCCTCCCACCGCACGCTGAGCCTCCAGGCTCCTGTGTCAAAGGCAGCGCAGAGAAGTCCTTGTTTAACAAGGAGACTTACACTGAGGGGTATGTTTCGGTTTGTGTCTTCTGGATCGAAAGCCTCCACCTGGTAAATGAATCCAGGATTTGCTCCTTCCACTATGTAGAGGTCTACACCTATATTGGCGTCCAAAGTGGAACAAGATGCATTTTATTAGATACAGCAAATGAGGAATTTTGCAACTGGGACAGCCATACATGGCCAAAGGGAACCGAGTGCCCAGGCATTGTGGAAAAGAGGGACGTGGTAACAGGGGCCAAGAGTGAGCCCACCGGCTGGCCTGTGTGAGCGGACAGCTTATGGGAATTTATACAGTACTCCATGGCCGAGCTGGCATCACCTCTCCCCACCTTTCCTCCAATGAGAGGTGACCTAAGAGAGGAGCCTCCTGCAGGAGGCTGGTTCCTGAGCCACTTTCACGTGCAAATTCCTCTGAAACCCAGCCAAGGTCACCTCCTGAAGTGCACTTAGCATCTCAGCTGAAATGAATGACATGCAGAAGGAATAAGGGAGGGGGAGGGCTACAGCAGCTCAGGGAGGAGACCAGAAATTGATTTCATCTATTTCAGAGTTCTCGAAGCCAGGGGGAACCAGCCACTTGGCATCACCAGCCTTGCCCGAGGGGCATCTCTGTCCCTGAGAGCCCGTCCTTCTGCAAGAGGGCTGAGAACATGCACATCGACTCAATCTTTGGAGGCACCGTGCTGAGGACTTATGTTTTCTCCCTTATCTTCATAACACCCTGTAAGGAGGTATTGTAATTATCTCTACTTTACAAATGAGGGAACAGGCTCGGGGAAGTTAGGGGGGCTGTCTCATCTAGGAAGGAGGTGAGGGCATAAAAATTCAAACCCAGTCCACCTGCCATGGGAGCTCCAGCTCTCATTCACCTTCGTCACTGCTCGTGCTTCCATTCAAATCAGTATTTACTGAGTTCTCACTGCTGCACCAGACACTGATTTATCTACGCATTGGGAATGCAGCAGTTCACCAAACACAAAGCCCTGCTCTCATGGGACTTGCATTATAGTGGGAAGATCCAGGCAAAAGAAATGAGCAAAATATGTGAATGTTACTGAGCAATGTCACGAGGAAAATCAGGGAATGGAGTGTTGTGGGTTGGGTTCCAATGTGAAATGGAGTGGTTGTGGAAGGTTCGAGGACACTTGAGTCAAGTTCTTAAAGAAATGTAGGCGCCACTGTAGAGATATGGGGGAAGGGGCTAAGAGTAAATGCAGACACTGACAGGTGGTCCCTGGGGCATTGACAGCCTGGCAAGGAGGCCAGGATTGCGATCGCAGAAGGGTGGGAGGAAATGTGTGGGAGAGGACATGGTGGAGGTTGAAGCAGCCTTGCCAGATTGGATTGCCTTAAGGAGTCTCTGGCTCTCCTTTAAAGGAGATGGGAAGTTCTTGTGGGGTTTTAAGCAGAGAAGTGCCTTGATTTAACTGACATTTCACAGGATTCTTCTGGCTGCTATGCGGAGAACAGATCCACAGGGGCCAGGGCAGAGAAGGGCAGCCAGTTTGCCGGCCATTGCAATAATCCAGGTGACACATGATTGGTGACATGCGCCATGGTGGTAGTGATGGGGATGCCAGGCAGCAGTCAGACTGTGTAGACTTGGAAGTGGCGAGATTGCCTAATGGGTTTGATGTCAGGTGTGAAAGAGAGAGGAGTCAAGGCTGACTTTGAAGTTTTGGTCCGAGCAACTGGAATGGTGGAGGCGACATTAGCTAAAATGGGAAAGACAGGAGAAGCAGATTTGGGGTGGTAGGGGGTGGTAGGGGGTGGTAGGTGCCAGGAGTGGAGTGGGAGTTGAGGGTTTGGTTTGTGGGCCTGTTATGAAATGTCATGTTCTGACACCAATTCCGATGAGGGACAGATTTCCTATACCACCAAGCAATCCTCTGATACCAGCTGGGAGTTCTACAATTCAACTCAATTCTGATACTCTCTACCCAGAGACAGCATTCAGATTCCACAGGCCGAGAACTCAGTCCCCAAGACATACTCACCTCACCCCCCACTTCAGATGCCAATTTCCAGTTCAGGCTGTCACCTGTGCTTCTGACCCATGAGCTACAAATCTGAGTTTCCCACCATCCCCTCTTGGGGTTTGGTGAATTTGCTAGAGGGGATCACAAGGCTCAGGGAAATATTTTACTTACTAGATTACTGGTTTATGACAAAAGGATATAACTCAAGAACAGAGAGATATAAGAGATGCATAGGGTATGATATGGGGAAAGGGGGACAGAGCATCTATGCTCTCTGGGCACATTGCTCTCCAGGAAGAGAGAGTTTGTTCACCAACCTGGAAGTTTTGCCAACCCCACCCTTTTGTGGTTTTATGGAGGCTTGATTGCAAAGGCATGATTGATTACCTCATTGGCCATTGGTGATTGAGCTCAGTCTCCACATCCCTCCCCTCCACAGAGGTGGGGATGAGGTGGAGGATGGGACTGAAAATCCCAACCTTCTAATCACATGGTTGATTCCACTGGTGAGCAGCCCTCGTCCTTAGATTTAGGTGACCTTGGGACATTCCAGAAGTCACCTTACAGTATCCCAGATGCCTATTAGACATGGCAGATGGAGATGTCATGTAAGACGGCTAGTGTTTGAGTCAGGGGTTCAGAAGGCCAGACTAAGATGGAGGTTGTCAGTATGGATGGCGTTCAAAATCATGAACGTGGGCGAGATTATGCAGGAAGTTATCCTATGCTCCAGTCCTTTCTGTTGTCCCTGCTCTGCAGCAGACCCCAGTCACACACTGCCCTCCAGGGGTCCATGGGGAGAATGAACAAGCCAGTCAATGATGGCAGCACACGGTGATGAGCCTCTGATAGCCTCAGCCCAACTTCCTCCAGAATGATCCACTCGAGGTCCCAGAGCCTCAGTTGCCTCCCCAGCTCTGAGAGGTTCCCAAAAGAAGTGACAGAGGGGAGAGGCTTTGTAAGTTGTTGGGCATCATTACTGGGAGTCCTGTGCTGGAGGACGTTTCATCTATACCCTGCTCATTAAGCAGCTGCCTTTTCCAGGGAAACAGCTGCTTGCTTACTTACTTTTCTGTTTTGCTCATCCCCCTCCCGGGGTCCTCCCCAATGCCACCATCTGGGCCACACCGCACGCCCCAGTGTATCTTACCTTTTGCCAAGTTGCCTTGAAACTGAGGTGGCTCATTCACATCTGTTACCTGGACGGTCAGGATCTGGAGGTCAGTGACACCAACGTCATCCTTAACGTAAATCTGCAAATCAAATATGTTTGGTCCCGTTTCAAAGTCTAATTGTTCGTTCCCGCTGGTGACGACCTAAAAGCAAGTGCAGAATTCTTAGTAACCCCAGGGAAGAAGATATGTTTGGCATGCATGCATTTTGCAAAGGGATGTTACTAGGAAGGGAGAAACCAGCAGCCTTTCCCTCACAGTCAAAGGAACGGGTTGTTTTGCCTTAGTCCGGCCAAGAGGAGCCTCATGACACCTCACTAAAGGGACTCCTGCATGTGATGCCGCTTTTCACAGGGAAGAAAAATATTTAGGTGACATCCTGGTTCCATACTGGAGATGGAAAGCCAGGAGTTAAAACCCTGTCACTATTCGGGGTTGGCGCCTCGGCGAATCTACTCTGAACGTAGTTGGGTTTTCTGACACCATACTTTCCTGCGATTGCTGTTAAGTTGCCTCTTGGTGCAGCACACCATGCTAACTTTCCCAAGGCCACGTCCAAAAATAAACAAGGGAAGGATACATCTGCAGAAATAAGGAACAATGTATACTTACATCAACACCCTATTAGTATTTTCGTGCATTTCCACACATCCTTCCACTATTGGGAATTTGTCCTCTGCACTGTGCTTTGGAAATGTGGGAGGGAGACTAAGAACCAGGGCCAGAGGGACATCACCAGAATCATCAGCAGGAACCCCAGTGGTCCATGATGGGACGGTCCTGCGGAGGCTAACTGGAAGCCAGCCTGTGACCTCTCATGTCTATGTGCACACTCCTGCCACCAGCTTAGACCACGGAGTGCCCAGAGCCCTTTGGGACATCAAGGACTACATTTCATAAATGTCTTAATTATCCTAATGGAATCTTTTGGTTATTAATAGGAAAGGGGCCAGTCAGGCACTCCATATCCTGTCATGAGGAGAGCACTTAGTTCCAATCTCACTTTCATGGCTGAACTTTGGTGTGACCTTGGGAAAGTCTTATACCTTTCCCTGGTTTTGTTTCCACATGATTATAATTAGGTAAATAATCCTTGCCCTGGTTAAACAGGTGACATGTAAGATAGGGTATTATAACAAAGAATAGGGGGCAAAGTTCATTGTGAGTCGTGTTTAGTCAGGGAAGGCTTCATGGAGGCGGCTGTGGGTTTCATTTTTGACTTTGCAAGATCTGGATTGGCTGAGAGAAAATAGCCACAGATGCGAATGAGTACGTACAGTGGAGGGAGAAAGTGTGGAGGAGGGCTGAGAGAGAAAAGGAGGCAGTCTTGTCACCACACATGAGCAAGGATCAGCTTGGCACCCATGCGTGTATGCGGAGATGACCTGTCTCTGTGTCTGACACCTGTCAGGTGAGAGGCAACATAAGCGAGGGGTCCAGAGCATAGACTCTGGAGCCAGGCTGACTGGCTTTAAAGCCCAGCCTTCCCATTCCTTAACCCGTTTGTACCTCAATTTCCCCATCTGTAAAATGGGGATAATAAGAGCATCTACTTTAGAGGGTTGTTGTAAGGATGAAATGAGTGAGGCCACAGAATACTTAGATCACTGTTTGGCACTGAGCAAGACCCCAGCAAATGAGAGCCAGAAACTGTACAGTGAGCATTTGTCCCCCGGAGCATCCCCTTCTGTCATGATCATCCATTCCGTTTCCTTGATTTAAACCCAAGCTTCCTGCTAAGCCCTGAGGCCTCTCCTGAACCCCAACTTGAACAGATCCTTTACCACAATATTACCTATTGACAGCCCCTTCTCTTTGGGAACTAGCTCTGATTCCCCAGAGGAAGGAAACAATACTGTCAAAAAAAAGAGTCCAATATGTTACATCTTGGCATCAGAGGAACTGGGCTGCTCTCAACACAAATGGGGAAGTTGCTCCTGCTGTTGTTACCGGCATTTATTAAGTGTTTATGTGCCAGGCTCTTGCCAAGGCATTTTGCTGAGTATCTTACTAAATCATGGCAACAACCACAGGTTGGTAAAACGTTCCCCATGTTTCACAGGCAAAGAGACTAGGCCAGGGAGGAGAAGGAGCTCCGAAGGTCACTGCTGGGAGCTGTGGAGCCTCCATTTGGTTTCAGGCAATCCGGCTGCCGAGTTGTGATGAAAGACAATGTTTGGTCTCAGGCATGTTAAGCCTGAGGTCGTTTTGGTCAAAGCTGAGCAAATTTGCCGGGTGCACAGTGCTGGCGACAGTGGATGAGGAAATAGGAGAGTCCGGATGAGAGAGAGAGAGGGGCAGGTGCAGGCTTCCACACAACCTAAGAGAGAAATGCTTGCACACCTCCCCAGCTTCTCAGAGCTATCCTTCTTCTTTTTCTTTTCTTTTTTATCTTTATTTATTTTTGAGAGAGAGAGAGAGAGAGAGAGAGAGAGAGGTGAGAGAGAAAGAACAAGAACGAGTGGGGGACAGGCAGAGAGAGAGGGAGACACAGAATCTGAAGCAGGCTCCAGGCTCTGAGCTGTCAGCACAGAGCCTGATGTGGGACTTGAACTCTTGAACCACAAGATCATGACCTGAGCTGAGGTCGGACTCTTAACTGACTGACTAAGCCACCCAGGTGCCCCTCAGAGTTATCCTTCTTGCTGCTGCTATGGGAGAAAACCCCATGACTTACGGGGCCCACATGTGGCCAAATGGGGCTCTGACATCTCTCTTGCTGGGCAATAGTGAGTCAGTGCAGAGTAGGGGCTGTGAGCAAGGGTTCTTGGGCCAGCCTGCTGGATCCCAAATCTCTAGTCAGCCACCAACTAGCTAAGTGAAACTGGGCACGTTGCTCGATCTCTCCTTGCCTCCGTGCCCCACCTCTAACGTGAAAATAATGGTAGTACAGCACTCCATGGTGCTGTTATGAGGATTATAACATTGAATTCACAAAACGTTTAGGGGGATTCCCGGTATATGGTAAATGTGCCACACACATGACTTGTTATCATTAGATCACTGTTAGGAGTCCTCCTTACCTGCCCCCTGTTGCCAGAAGTCTCAGCACTGTGTTTGAAAGCAGAGAGGCCTGGCCTCTGGCATGATTCATAGGTCACCCTCCAAAAGCCCTGTGTAATGGAGTCCCAAGGCCAACAGTGACCAAACCTCTGGGCCAGAGACCCGAAAACCTCACCACTGGACTTCTCCTGCAGACTGTCCAGTCAGCCCAAGGAGGAGTCAGATTCTGCCGCAGGAATGTTCTATAGGCAGCGGTGGTAGCTCTTGTGAGTGTTTTGTGTTAGAGAAAAGGACCTTTTTTTTAATGTTTTTTTTAAATTTATTTTTGAGAGACAGCATGAGCAGGGGAGGGTCAGAGAGAGAGGGAGACACAGAATCCAAAGACAGGCTCCAGGCTCTGGGCTAGCTGTCAGCACAGAGCTCGATGCAGGGCTCAAACCCACAAACCGCAAGATCATGACCTGAAGTCGGACGCTTAACCGACTGAGCCACCCAGGCACCCCAGACCTTTTTTTAAAATGTTTATTTATTTTGAGAGAGAGAGCATACACGGGGGAAAGGCAGAGAGAGGGGGAGGGAGAGAATCCCAAGCAGGCTTCACACCATCAGCGCAGAGCCTGACACAGGGCTGAATCTCATAAGCTCTGAGATCATGACCTGAGCTAAAGTCAAGAGTTGGACACTTAACCAACTGAGCCACCCAGGCACCCCAAGAATAGGATCTTTTCGGAGGGGATATTTGATGCTATTGGGTGATTTCTGGGGAGAAGCAACCAATTCATAAGAATAGCTGTTGGACTTGTGCATGTGTCGCCGGTCCTAGTACTGGCACAGAGCCCAGGAGGGTGCCAGGATTGGGACAGTCCCCTGAACACTGGAGCCCACATTGGTTGAGGTGCTAAGAAAGTCACCATCTCTAGAGGTCAGAAATAGGATGCAATTCTTCCTTGACTGATAGCCCTGTGTGAATCCCATCAAATGTGAAAAAGGCAGGTCCTTCCACCTTGTGTGGGGGCTCATCAAAACAGCAACGATGTGCATGCCAATGTAGGAGAAAGAGGCTAAGATAGGGAGTCAGGAGACCTGAGTTAAGTTCTTATTTCACCTTTTATGGCTATGTGATATCAGACAAATCAGTGAACCTTGCTGTCACTTTATGATCTTAGTTCTAAAATAGGAATAAAGCATTTTTTTATTTGATTTTTTTAAGAGAGAGTGCAAGCAGGGGAGATCAGCAGAGGGAGAGAGAGAATCTTAAACAGGCTCCATGCTCAGCACGAAGCCTGATGCAGGACTCGATCCCACCACCCTCAGATCATGCCCTGAGCTGAAATCAAGAGTTGGACGCTCAACCAACCGAGCCACCCAAGTGCCCCAGGAATAAAGCACTTTAAACGGTGATAATATCAGTGTCAGTAGTAATGATCAAGAGTTAAGGATGCATATCTGAGGCTGCCCAGTTGCCATCACCATTAAAGGTAGTAGACTATCGAGGCTAAAAGAGGGAGCTCTTAGTAGGAACAACCCAAATGTCTGTCAACTGATGAATGGATGGACAAGATGTGGTCTGCCCATATGGTAGAATACAATTCAGTCACAAAAAGGAATAAAATACTGACCCCTGATACAACATGGGTGACGCATGAAACTTTTTTGCTTTGGAGAAACTAGCTGGACATTAAAGACCACATACAATATAAATCCATGCAGAGACGATGTCCAGAATAGGCAAATCCATTAAAACAGAAAGGTGATAAGTGGGTTATAGGGAAAAGGGGTGTGACTGCCAATGGACTAGGGGTTCATTTGGGGGTGATGGAATGTTCTGAAATTAGATTGTGGTGGTGGTCTGTGAATACACTAAAAACCCCCGATTGTACATTTTAAATGGGTGACTTCTATGCTGTGGGAATTCTATCTCAATGAAGCTGTTTAAAAAACTAGTCAGGGGTATGAGGTCAAGCTGCCTGGGTTCTAGTTTCGGCTCAGCCACCTGATAGCTGTGCAACCCAGGACAAGGTATCTCATCTCTCTGTTAAATTTTGCTTTGGTTTCCTGCATCTGTGAAAAGGGGCTAGTAATATAAATAAAATCATCAGGTTGTTTGAAGTTTACAAGAGTAAACACATGTAAAGCAGGTTCAACAGTGTCCAGCCTAGACCACATGCTGTATATGTGCAAGCAATTGGCAGGGCTTATAGGAACAGATGAACAGCAGCTGTGGAAGACGAGCCAGATATCAAGGGCTAGGTAGACAGGGCAGATGAGTTGCAGGACCAGCATCTGGGGCCCCCGAATGTACACTGGATAATGAGGTGAAGACCGCCCGGAAGTATGCTCTTTATGCACCAAAGAACCTGCCCCTGGGGTGCTGAGAATACCATATTCCTGCACTGTGGCCCTCAAGTCATGACTCTTGAATGTGAATGACTGGGTCTGAATTATCCAAGAGGAAACAGTTACACAGTACAGCTGGACATGTAGACTTGGATTTCTATGAAGGGTGCGTTCTTCCATATTAAATAAGTCTCTTCATAGATTTCCTTATGAAAAATCACAGAATTTGAGAAAAGCAACATCACCAGACCCAAGTTCATCAGTGCCTGGATTTTGAGGAGATGAATACCCAAACTATGCCATCTGCCAAAGAATTGACTTACTATCAGTACACTCCTAGCACCTGATATCATGTAAGGGCAGTTGGCAATAAGAAACAAGACTTTTATTTGTAATAAATTGAGCATTTGGTCATTGCACTGGATTAAGTGAGGAAAAGTTCCCAAGTGTTCAGGGGCATCTAGCACAGAGGGCTTTAGGGTGTCCCAAACAGCCCTTTTGGGTCTTACTAGAGGGGAGATTGAACCAGGGAAGGAGGAGGAAATGACCACTGATCTGGAATCCCATCCACCCTCAGCTTCAGGACCCCTCTGCGTGGACAACTCCCGCTGGGAGTGAGATGTGCTTGCCTCAAAGTCAGTGCCTGACAGCCAGTTCACCTTGAAGGCGTCAGTGAGGGGGCTTGAGTTGATGATGAGGGGCAACCGTGGGATCACAGGTGCCTGCGATGCTGATAAATTCACAGAAAACTTGTGCACTGAAGTCTCAGGTGGAGAATTCTCAGCCACGTTGCTGGTGGCAGGCAAGTGGATTAGGCGTAGCGCTTCTCTCCCTGTGGGTTTAAAAAGGATGCAAACCAACATGAACATAAAGCCTTGTGCTGGGAACAAGGACTTAACAGCTCAGTCTACGGTTTCAACTCATAGTTCAGGGCGACGATGGAACCTGGTCACTCCCCAAGAATGAATACTCTTGCCAAGGACGGAAAATGGAAATCTGAGATCTTCTGGGAGCCAAGAACACCACCACCAAATAACCATGAAATCTGCTTTTGTCATTCTGTAAATAAAGCTGCTGCATTTCTCTTATCTCCCTGCACCCCTTCTCTTTTCTTTGTGAAGAGCTAGGGAAACAGAAATATGATGCCTTAGGAGACAGACATCCACTTGAAGGACCTAGTCCCATCATGACCCAGGTAGTTTACAGGAGTTTATTTGCCTTGTCCGTGTCAGTGTTTGATTCAGAGGTCATCAAAAACAGAGCGAGCATGACTGGCAAGCCCCCAAATCGTGTTAGATCTCCTTACATCTGCGAGTAATCTCCAGGACAATTATTTGTTGGATGCTGGGGGCATCATGCAGAGGGTCAATGAGTACATCTTGATTGATAGATTACACCCATTTCACAGAGAAGGGA
The DNA here is from genome assembly GCA_028646485.1 of Cryptoprocta ferox. Lineage (NCBI taxonomy): Eukaryota > Metazoa > Chordata > Mammalia > Carnivora > Eupleridae > Cryptoprocta > Cryptoprocta ferox. Next base: position 39,697,867 of record CM053559.1, on the reverse strand, counting down.
AGGAGAGACTCAGTGAAGGTGTGTGCGTTGCCTCGGATTGCACGTCAAACAGAGAGTTTGACAGTTTAAGAGAAAGTGTGTTTCTTCCAGAAAAACTTGGGACACTCTAAGGTCTCCTCAATACTCTGCAAGATCTTGCCAATACAGAGGAGACCAGCAGCTCCTGCTTTTTCATGTGTCCATGGTGATGCATCCTGGGGGTTGGGGGTGGGTGAAAAGTGTCCTGCCCAAAAAACACCCATGTTCACTCAATGCCAGAATGTACCTTATTTGGAAATAGAGTCTTTGCAGATTAACTGATTAAGAGGAGATTATCCTGGATTAGGGAGGGCTCTAACCCACCAAAGGACGTCCTTAGAAGAAGACAGAACACAGAGATACAGGAGGGAGAAAACCATGTTATGATAAAAGCAGGAGTTGAACTAATGCAGCTACAAGCCAAGGAGAAGCAAGCAATCACCAAACGCTAGGAAGTACACATGAAACAGATCTCACTCAGAGTTTCTAGAAGGAACCAACCCTTTCCCCACCTTGATCTCAGACCTCTGACCTCCTGAACTATTGACTAATAAATTCCTGTTGTTCTAAGCCGTCAAGTGTGTGGTAGCTTACTATGACAGCTGTAGGAAGTCAGTACATTTCTCCAATGTGCCAAATAAATGCATTATGTAAAATCCTTTCTCTCATTTACTCCCTGAAACGATCCTCTCCAATAGGTATTAATGTCACCATTTTACAGATGAGGAAACTGAGCTCAATAATAACAAGTAACAGAACCATATTTTACGCTGAAGCCCAACTTGTTAGCCAGCTTCCTGATCTTGGCCACCTTTAGCCCCCGGGGGACGAACCACCTGGAATTTTGGGAGGAGATACAGGGGGCAGTAAGAGGATCTGTCCTACCAAAAGGTGTAATAGTTCTAGAAACAAATGAGCCGTGGAAAAATGCTGGTTTTTATAAGAGAATGTTTTATTTCAAATTTGGGGGTGGGGCTGCAGAGAAGTAAATGCAATTGTAGGAAAAATCAAAATATAAACACTGATACAAGCTTTCATAATCTAAAATCATCTTCGTTTAGAGACTAAAATGCATTGTGCACAAGTTATATTTGATTGCAAAATTATCCAGTGTTATGGACAAAGACTGTGCAAGGGCTCAGAAATAACATAAGAGCTGAGGTTTAGGGTGACATGGATATGGATAATTTTTTTTAATCTATTAAAATTGACTTTAATATTACAACATTCCCATAATAAAAATTGGGAGCAAGGGGTGCCTAAGTGGCTCAGTCCATTGAGCATCTGACTCTTGATTTCGCCCAGGGTCATGGGATCGAGCCCTGTGTTGGGCTTCATGCTCGGCATGGAACTGCCTTGAGATCTCTCTCTCTCTCTCTCTCTCTGCCCCTCCCCTGCTCAAGCTCTCTCTAAAAAAAAAAAAATTGGGAGCAAAATAGTAAGCTTGGAATATTTAGAGGCAAAGAGTTCCCAAAAATAGTTTTTCAAAATGAGGAAATTAATCAATTGCTTTGGTGCTTGGGTTATTTTAGGCATAATTCCCTCCTGCCCTCTTTTCCCACAATGGGAAATCACCAGGGCCCCCCTCCCCAGCCCCAGCTGTTCACCAGTGTTTCCTCTGTTCAGCAAGACAAAGGTAGTCATAAGTAAAATGAAGAGTTGCCAATTTCCAGGGACCCCAGCTCCACCTTCTTTTGCTCCTACCCACTCACCCCAGTAACCTGGGCTCCTCCAGTCAAAGAGGAAGGAAGCTTCTGCTCATATTTAAGCAAAGATAGAACTCCCTCGTATTTTCTCCAGAACAGCCTGCGGTTAGGGAGCGCCCAAATGAATAGACCAAAAACAAGTAACCACTTGCCTTTTCTAAGCACCTACTCACCAGGCATTGTGCTGCCTTCCTGCCTGATCTCAGCTGTTCTAAACACAATCCTGCAGTGTAGGTATTGCCGTCAACATTTTGCACATCTGTGATTGCACTCAGTGAGGGGCTGTGGTAGGCCTGGCTCGCTGCCTCTGGATCTTCTAGATGATAGACGATACATACCAACTACAGACCTTCGGTCACGTGCCCGTCAGGTGACCATGCACATAAGGCATGTGCATCATGGTTGTTCTATGATCTGATAATATGATAGCAAGATGGTGCTGGGGCCTGGTAAGAAATTGGACCCTCCACCCAGATGGTAGATGTGGTGTGACATGATCTGTAAGAGGCTGCTTGGGGGAACAGCATAAGGAATCATGCTGGGGTATTAGCTTGACATGGGCTCAGGGTGTAAGAGGCTTGCTAGGTGCCACTCAGGGCTTTCCACAGCGTTACCCTGAACAGACAGCTTCCTATGGCCACCAACCTTGGCGCGTCTCCTTTGATGAACTGAGAAGGCCGGTCAAGCCATTCTCTTCAAATATCCTCCACCGATATCTCCTAGTTTGCTTTGCGGAACGTGTGTCCATTGATCTTGTTGTGTTCATTTTAAGTTGGATAAACCCTGGGCTCCAGAAACTAATTCCATGAAAGAATCGGCCTTCCATTCCCAGGCACCCAACTCCAAGGACAAGGCTCTTTGCATAGTTGCACACTGGTCCCTCCTATTTGTAGAGCTTTACATACTCTTCCATGGATGGTCATATTTTACAAGGCAGGGAGGAAGATATTTTGAAGGGGGGAAGGCAGAGGGAAGGTTAGAAGCCAGGGAAAGCCTCTCTCTAAGACACCACATGCTTGCCTTCTGAAGCTGGTCTTCCAAACTTTCTCTGGCAGTCTGAGTGCTGGAGAGCAAGAAAGAGGCTTTAATGGAATTTGACTTACACATGCATCTTAATTAAGGATCAAATTAGAATTGCTTGAAGCGTACACTTTGAAAAAGAAAGAGCATGCAGAAGATTTATTATCAGTCACTGAGCCCACTGAAACATCTTGCTTGGGGTTGGGATCTGGATGGATGATGTGCTTGCTTGTTTTGAAATGAGCAAAAGCACGGCCTTGCCATAAATGGACGAACAAGGCCTCCTCCCAGAAGTCTGTGTTGGAATAATTAAAGCCTCTGCAGCCTCGGTTGTGGGGGAAGAGAGGCTGGCCACCCTGGGCCTCCGACACCAAAGTGACAATGTGGTTCAGGAAGTGTGGGTGATGCATCTCCTCCCTCCAGGAATGTAGCTGCTCTTACAGTTCAATTTCAACACAGGGCAGTCCTTCCCCGAGACCATAACTCAGTAAGTACCTTTTCTTTCTCTCCACCAGCTAATCAACATGGTAGTGAGAAAGGTCAGGGAGTGTTGTGAAAAAAGCACAAGATTTGGAATCAGAGCTCTTGCTTCAAGTTTGAGCTTTGCCACTGCTTAACATGTGACCTTGGGCTTGTCCCTTAACTTCTCTGGGCTCTCTGTCTACTCTTATCTCTCAGGGCTGTGGTGCTGCATTGACGGTGCCCATGAAACAGAGTTCAATGGCTAAACAAAACTCATAGAACCCGAGAGAGAAAGCTTACAAATCTACAGTTGATTACAGAAAAAGGAAGCAGTATAGCAACAACATTAAGTGAATATCTACACCACGGCTGAAGGTGGCCTCATATTTTGAGGATCGGAGAGGCCAGGTGCCAGCTTCCTTCATCCCGTTTTCCCTAAGGGCCATAACAGAATGCACTTGCTCAGATCAGAGTCCACTGATGTATCCAATAATACCTCACAACCTGGGAACCCGAAATAGAGTCTCCGCTGGACATTTTTCTATTTTGCTGGTCATGTAGGTACCATCTTATTATGTAACCAGCTCCAACAGCAAGGCCTTCCAAGCCAGGTGCAAATTATCAATCTCACTGTTATCAATAAACAATGCTTGCAGGCTCATACAAACAATTCGGAAACTCTCAGGACCCATGGGAGCAGCACTGTTAATCAGCATGCTTCTTGCTTTGAGCAGAAGTCACTTCTGTGCAGGAATTTCAGCGAAGCAACTCAGGCTAGTTCCAGGCCTACTAGAATTCAGTCTTACAGCACAGATATCGTATACTGAAAATGCATATACTCGCCAAACCCTAAAACATTATAGAATGTTGTTTCAGTATATGCAATGTCTTCCTGTGCCTTTAATTTCCAAGATGTATACCTCCCTGGATGGGCTGCTCACCTGTCTTCTTTGAGGAGCTGATTCATGCCAAGCAAGGCTAATAATAGCAGGGAGCCCTTAGTAAGACACAAAAGAAAAGATGGTGACTCTACTCGCGATTCTGGAAATTACAGTAGGGCATAAGTAGCAGGAGAAAGATGTGTTTGTTTTGGGGCAACACTCTGGTGCTGGCCTGAGAATGGCTGGTTTCTTGCAAACCTCTTCCAATTCCATGGGGGTAGAAATGCAGATGGATTCCAGAGTCTGAGTTCTTGAACTTGAGAGAGGAAGACAACCAGATTGCCATGGGAAGGGGGTGTGGGGGGAGTGCCGAGAGGAGGGACACCTTTTGCTCTTCTGAGGTTGACTCTTCACAGGAAAGTGACGTTACAGAAAAAGTAGAAGTTTTTGAAATGTTTGTTGGACCCCATGTATCAGATTAATCAGCCAACAGAAAGACTTTCAGGAGATGGGCTCCATCTTCCCGCCTTGTGAAGTGATGAGAGCATTAATAATGAAGGGTTGCCTCAAGGTGCCAGAGACAGTCCATCTCAGTCCTCTTTTTTATTTCCCAGCACTGCCTAGCAGAGGACCAGGAGCAATGGCAGGTTTAGGCAGTCTTCCTAGAGAGACATGAGCTAGCCTCATGCTTGGAGCTCTGCCGAGAAGACTCAAGTCAATGGTGCTGGTACTTTTTTCATGTTCATGTGGCTCTTTCAGTTACCAAGGAACCCTTCTTTCATTAAACACCCTGGAATTTTTAATCTCCAAGAGAGTAATACAAAAGTTACTTCCCTGGAAGAACTTCCTCAAAATGTAGACAACTGCAGCAGGCAGTGGATTTGAATATACTGAGGGGCCCTTGCTAAGTCCTCCAGCTTCAGGAATGGCATGTGGTCCTTTGGTACTGATAGAACCGGAAGACTGTTTCATCTCAACTCTTTTCCACTGCGCTTGGGAGGTTTGTCTGGTTGATGTTTTCACAGGGCCTTCTTCTGTAAGCCTTTGGGGGAGTGGGACACTGTAGCATCTGCAGCATCCTGAAGAGAAACGGTTTGATTTCTCTCATCTTAACAGGAGGTGGGAAGGACAGAAGCTAATTTAAATGCCAGTATAAGCAGGCATCAGATCTAAATTTCTGCGTTGTGGGAGGAGGGATCAGTCAATGTGGGGGGAAAAGAAAAGACCCAGAGAGGGATGAGGATTCATGAAAACAACAAATATTTATCAGATCCTTATATATGTGTGTGGCATGCGGGGACCACAGAGCAGTAAGAGATACAAAACCTGTTACTGCAGGCTGACATTCCCCTTGAGGAATCATGACAGACACATAACAGATGAATTCTAGAATAACTCATGCTATCTGTTGTTAAGGACTCATTTCATGTAGGGCACTGGGATCAACATTGGCATACATCCCACGTGTGGGCAAGGAGAGCTCCAGGGTGCAGCGGGAAGAGTGCCCACCAGGAGTTGAGGCAATCCAGGTGGGCTCTGTGGAGGAGGTGGGGCTTGCCTTGGGTGTTGGAAGGTGCAGAGGAGTTAGATCAAATGAGAGGAAAGAGGATACTGTTTCAGATTATTATGGTGATGCCTGCTTCCAACACCCTCAAGGCAGGAACCAGTGTAGCTACCCCCCCCCACCCCCCGCAACCTTGTCCTATGTGATTCGGGTATTTGAGAGGGAGGATAAGAATCGGGTTCTCAGACTCACAAATGAAGGTGAGAGGGAAACAGTCTGCATCACAGCAGACCTTCCAAAAACCAGATTTGCCCTGTGGAAGCAAAGGGGTGGTACAGTGAATGGTCTTTTAGAGATGCGAGGGGTGGGGTCGAGTGTGGTTTTGATAAGAAATTTCAAGTATTTCTTGCAAACCTTTGTGATCTGTCCCTTTCACACATCCAATGATAAAGTTCCAAATGATCATGAGACATTTGTCACTATGAGACATTGGGTTCTTCCTAAACTCACTCTTCCCTCAATGGCAATGTCACCTCTTAACTCAAATCGTTGTGGTCCTAAAAGCCCATATTTCTGGGAAAATCTCAATTGTTTACTTCAAGTGAGAATCTGAGCTGCTCAAGACTGGCCTCACATTTCCAGCTTCTCCCACCCTCTTCCAAGCAGAAAAGCCCAAGATTAAAGAGGGTTCAATTAAAGGAAACCCAGTCATTTATTTATGGTATTAACAGACCAACGGGGAAAGTTAAATGGTTATTTCCATAAATCTAGAAAAAGCATTTGATTTAAAAATCTATTTTGATTTAGAAATAAATACATGAAAAAAGAATAAAAGTTATCTCCTTAACATATAAAAATATTTGTTTCACCCCAAAAGTTATCATCATGCTTAATGGGGAATAAGACAAGAATGTACACTCTTTGTTTTTAAGTTTACTTATTTATTTTGAAAAAGAGAGAGAAAGAGAGAGCACAAGCAGGGAAGGGCAGAGGAAGAGGGAGAGAGAGAACCCCAAGCAGGCCCTGCGCTGTCATGCAGAGCCTGACGCAGGGCTCAATTTCATGAGATCATGACCTGGGCTGAAATCAAGAGTCAGACACTTAACTGACTGAGCCGTCCAGGTGTCCCACTTTTCATTGTTTAACAACAGCCTGAAGGTATGGGACTGGTAATTAGATAAGAGAAAAAAATACAAAATAGAAAAATAAGCAAGGAAAAGTATAAATGTTGCTTATTTTTAAACCTGGAAAATGCATGAGAATTACCTGAAAAACCACTACAAATAATAAGGTAAGTAATTGTAGGCTTCCATCCATTGTACAATAATCAGTTAAAACATTCAAGGGAAGAAAAGATTCCTTTCACAAATACAGAAAAAGGAAAAGGAAAAGAAAGAACTAGAAAGAAACATAATCAAAACGTGCAAGATCCCTGTGAAGGAAATCTTAAAATATTCTGGAGGAAAAGAAAGACTTGAACAAGTGTTGAGAACAGCTGAACAGGAAGGCTCACGTCATACGTAATAATCACTAACGTTTACTAAGCATTTACCATGTACCAGATACTCCTCTAAGTGTGTTACTATATAACTCGTCAAATATGTAAATTACTCCCAAATTAATCTGCAAATTTCACATGATTGAATTCCATACATTATGCATATACTACCTATTCAAAAATAAGATTTAATTTAAAAAGCTCAATTTCCATAATCCAAGTTGACAACATTAAAGAGATCGCCCGAGATTCTTGAAGCTCTTGAATACGGAAGAGGGACTACAAAAGCACTAGGTTCAACACTTGGTGCTTCTATCCGAAGACACTGTCTTTGCTCAAGACTAAGACAACAGCCCCTTGATACCTCAGTTTTCCCATAGAATGGCTTACCAACTTCAAGTTGCCCCCAAGAGGCTCCAGAGAAAGGCCAGAATCTCCACAAAGACTGACTTGACATACACAGAAAGCTCTGCTCTGAAAATCATTCTCCCAATGTTACATCTTGGAAGGACTTCTGGCACAGGCCAGTTACCAAGGAGAGACAGTGAAGTCTGCACAGACTAGATTGCAGTCTAGACTGGAGACTAGACTGTAGCTTCTTTTGGCACCCCCCCTCATCCCCTTTCCAGAGCTTCCTTGGGCTCCCTTTCACTGCATTATCTCGTTCACCAGTGCTGACAAGCCCACCATTGACCAAGAACTCCCAGATGCAATCTCCTCTTCAGGGACGTTATCACTCAGTGGTGTCACACAAACAGAGACCAGCCCAAGTACGGGGGCAAAATGGAGTCCCTACCTGATATGGCATCCAGGAGAAGTAGGAGAAAAACTATTCCCTTCATACTGGATAGATCACCTCTGTATGCAGTTCCAGCATATTACCCAGTAGCTGAATCCTGCCTAAGACCTGATATTTATTCCAGACGCCACTCATCTTCCCCTCCTGGTTTTGTTGCCATGTGAGAAAGCAAACAGAGGCTTTGGTGGTAGCTCAGGGAGAGGACTGTTTGTTCTTTGCTTACCTGCTTCTGTGACCGCATGGTACCCAAGAGGCCAACCAGCTGGCCCTGGCGAGCTCATAGTCCGTCTTAAAAGTCCACACCCAGCGTGTGTCTTGACAGAGAGCCCAGAAGAGAAGTGGAAAGAACAAAGAAAGCAGAGACACAGAGATGATGCTAAGAGCTGGACATAAGCATAGTCTTAACCATCCATGATAGCCTCAACCACCCTATAACCACACATCTCATCATTCTCTTTCTATTTTCTTTTCTTTTTTTTAATTTAAAATTTTTTATTTTTTATTCTGAGAGAGAGAGCAAGCAGGGGAGGGACAGAGAGAGAGAGAGGGAAGAGAGAATCCCAAGCAGGCTCTGAGCCGTCAGTGCAGCGCCCAACGTGGGGCTCGAACTCATCAAACTCACAAACCACGAGATCATGACCTAAGCCAAAGTCAGATGCTTAATTGACTGAGCCACCCAGGCACCCCAGGCATCTTGTCATCCTTGGAGGCAGGAGTGTAAAGTGGGAATTTTTCTGCTGCCCTGAATTGATGAGTAGGGCTCTGAGTTGGGACCAGACCCCTTCTCAAGATGAATTGGCTGTGATAGACCTGGCCCATTGACTCCATCCATAACCACCACCCCTCTAGCCTTCAATGCAGACTGTGGAGTAAGATTACTGGAGTAGTGAGACAAGCTTCCACCCACTGGGGAGTGATGTGGCCCATCCCTCAGGGCCAGATGCTGCCCTACATGGTGCTTTCGTGCCCCCATGTGGCCCCCTGCCAGGCTCCAAGGCATGGTGAATGAAACACAGCCAGGCTGGAGTCCAGCCTCTGCTCAGAGAGGAGCAATGGCAGGTCAAGGGTGGGGCTGGAGCGGCCCGACCCCTCAGTGTGGTGCAACGAGAACAGTAGTTGACATACTGGAAGGAAGCCAGACTTAGACCCTCTCTCCTGCTCCTCACATGTGAGAACTGCCTACAGCAGGAGGGGGCTCAGTTGCCCAAGGCTGGTGGCAGGAATGGGGGTGCTCCACAGGTGAACCAGCATTTGGTTACTCAGAGGTCACTCCTGGCCAATTAGTCAGTATGAGCCAGAGGAAGGCCACAACCAATCCAGGGAGACAGAATGAGGGCCAGCTACGGGGATATACTCATCCCTTTTCCTCTGCCTCCTTGGAGTCCTGCCCCGGCACAAAGGGAGGAGGCCTGACCACACCTCACGTCCAGGCCCCAAACCCTCAGCTCCTGCTTCACCAACCTTGAAATGAAACTTAAGTCAAGTTGGGGCGCCTGGGTGGTTCACTCAATTAAGCATCCAACTTCGGCTCAGGTCATGATCTGGTGGTTTGTGGGTTTGAGCCCCACATCGAGCTCTATGCTGACAGCTCAGAGCCTGGAGCCTGCTTCAGATTCTGTGTCTCCCTCTCTCTCTGCTCCTCCCCCACTCACATTGTCTTTCTGTCTCTCTCTCTCTAAAATAAATAGACATTAAAAAAAGAAGAAGAAGAAACTGGGGTGCCTGGGTGGCTCAATTGGTTAAGTGTCTGACTTCAGCTCAGGTCATGATCTCATAGGTCATGGGTTTGAGCTCTGCTTTGGGCTCTCTGCTGACAGCTCAGAGCCCGGAGCCTGCTTCTGATTCTGTCTCACTCTCTGTCTCACTCCCCTCCCCCACTCACATTGTCTCTCTTTTCTCTCTAAAATAAATAGACATTTAAAAAAAAAGAAAGAAACTTAAGTTTGAGATGGAAGTAAAATCTATGATGGACTATGAATAATTAGAAGTGACCTGGAAGCAAGATCTTAAGGGACATTTAATGGAGGCCAGTAGACATGTTAGCTCATATGCCCCTGAACCGACGCTGCTATATGAGATGGTTGCAGCCTCTGCTGGGAACAAGGAGGCGAGGACTAAGAAGGCTGAGTAACCTGCCCTGGGTCAAGCTGCCAGTCAGTGGTCAGGCTGGCACTTGCCTCTCCTGCTTCCCAAACCCAGGGCGGCAAAGCTGGCGTCCTTCTTCTCCACCACATCCAAGCCTTCGTTCAGCCCCTTCCAGCCCCCACAGTGCTGCCTGCAGCCTCTTTTCCCATTTTTGCTGCCACCGCTTTGGTTTAAGGTCCTGGCTTCTGACCTGGACTGTCTCCATAGCATCCCGTGCATCCTACAGGAAACTGTCAGGTTAATTTCCCAAAAGTAACCTTAAGTCGCTCGCTCTCCTGCTTAACCGAACGTGCAACTTTTCCCTTAGGCAGTTAACTTTTCCTGTGTAAGGCAGTAAGATTCGGAATGCCAGCATGTAAGTTTCTGTCTGAAATAGATAGATGGCAAAAAACAAAAACAAAAACAAAAAAACCACCATAGGTTTTGCTGTGTGACCTTAGGCAAACTACCTACCTTCCAGAATCTCAGCTGGACCTAAATAAATCAGGCAGGATAATGCCTGTCGTGCTGCATTCTTGCAAGCAGCACATGAGATAATGAAGGGAAAGATATTGGCCCATGGATGTGCTCCAGCAATACTATTTTTTTCCTAACAGGACATCTCTAGGACCGTGGCAAAGGCTAAACCATAGTAGGTACTCAATAAACACCGGCTGAGAAAATATGAATAAGTAGTTGCCAAGTTACCAATTCTCACCTCTCAGTTTTTCCTGTCATATTAGTTACTGTAAATAATCCATTTCATTATGCATAATTAAAGCTGAAGTGATGGCTCAGATGAAGTTATGGAAAACGTCAGAATAATTAAGCCTTTGAATTAAAGAAACTCACATCTGTTTAATTTTCAGCCTGACTGCACAGCGTTCCTCATGTTGCCATTCTCACCAAGATATGGAGAATCTCCACTTCCTTCCCGGTCCAGGGATCATAAGGGTTAGCTTTTGGAAAATTTTTTTAAGTTTATTTATTTATTTTGAGAGAGAGAGAGACAGACAGACAGACAGACAGTGCAAGAGCAGGGGAGCGGCAGGCCGGGAGAATCCCAAGTAGGCTCTGAGCTTTCAGCCAGAGCCCGACACAGGGCTTGATCTCACAAACTGTGAGATTGTAACCTTAGCTGAGATCAAGAGCCGATCCTAACTGGCTGAGGCACCCAGGCGCCCCTCAGATTTTGGAATTTGTTGTGGGTTTGTTCTCCTGTGATCACAGCTTCTGTTTTCAGTCCTGAGGTTGTTTCCACCACTAAGGTGTTCTGTGGCCTGTTCATAAGCTCCTGTCTTCTTCTGGAAGCACAAGGTCCTGGCCCCAGGGACGCAGCTGGACCAGAATCCCCTGGAGGCGAGACCCCGAGTCCCCTTGCTCCCCTGTGCCTGAGTCCTCCTGGTCCCACCAGGGTTGCAGTCAGCTGGTGGGAACAATCTGTCTGGAAAGGGCCAGAACCCTTGGAGCAGGCTCCCCTGCATGAAAGACCTGCAGAGCTTTCTCCCACATGGTGTCTGGCCCAGCAGTGGTTTGGGCCCTTCAAGTATTTGAAGCAACTTTTCTGGGATCCAGCTACTGTGAGTGTCTAATGTGCCAGCAAGGAAATTGTGTTCCAAAGATCTGTTGACTTGGAATGTGGAGCATGCTTTCCCACAGATTAATTGTTCACAGCCCAGAAACCCTTACATCAGCTATAAGGCTCTTGAAACAGAGATGAGGTGAGGTGGAGAAGCACTGCTGGGGATTTTTAACAGATGAGCTCCCTCAGCAGTTCCATGGGCACTGGGGGGCCAGCCAGTGACCCTGGTCTGCTTTCTATCACTGGGGTAGGGGGGAGGGGGGAGGGGTGGGATTCTGTCCATGACTCATGTTCATCCAGGACTGGAACTGTTGGCTTCCGGGATCCAGACTCAGGGACATGCCACCCAGGCTCCACTACTGAAGCACCCCTACATGGCGGGTCCCCCTTAGGAATAGAGCCCTCAAGGCCAAGCACACACTCACAGTGACAGTGGCCATGCTGATGGCCTACAGCTCCTTGTAGGTGGGCACACCTGCTCTCCCGCATCTTCCGTGCGGGCCACCGTGGCGGCGGGCACCTCTCTTTGGCACCACACTCCCCCAGGGCTCTCACCGTCGAGGTCCAGTCAGTCCTGTCCTGGCAGGCTTTCCTAGGCCAGAGAAGCTCTTCTACCTCATTGTGTCCCAACTGGTTTGCTTTGTAGCATGGTGCCGGTTGCACAGCTGGTGCTCGGGAGTGGTGGAATTACTGGACTTGCTTTCTATTCCCTTCCCCTGTGCCCTTCTCTCCCCCACCCCAGACACAGTCCGCTGAGAGCCCCTCAGCCTTCGGAGAAGGCCACAAAGAAGTGCCACAGCCCTCCTCATCCCAGAAGCCCAGGACACTCCCTCCCGGCCCTGAACAGCATGGGAGGAGCTCGTCTGTGTCCGAGGCCCTGTAGAAAAGGAAATGCAATTTCCCTCGCCCCTTCTGAGCTCTTGGTTGAGACCCCTGTAGTAAACGACAGATTGACAAGAGAGGAAGGAACAGAAGTTTGTTAATGTATATACCTCCTGGATTCATGGGAGATACCTAGGGGAAAATGGAGAAGACCCCAAGGGCACATAGAGTTCAGGATTCAATACCATCTAATAAGGAAAGGGGAAGGGGGATGTACATGATCTTAGGGGAGAGAAATTAATTTTTCAGAAAGATGAATAAGTCCTTAGAAGAATGGATGAGAGGTATGATAGTTGGAGACTGACTTTGTCTAGTGCAGTGTTGACTTCTTGTCTCCTCCTCTGTGATAAAAGTAAATCTTGCTTGGTTGATGGAACTCCCATGGAGGGGATTTATGACAGCTGAATTTCTTTGAAGGATCTGTCTTTAGGCAGATGAGGAGAATTCAAAGAAATCCTTGTGCTGCATTTGTTGTTTCTCTAAATGCCCTCCAATCAAAATGTTCAATATACCAAAGCTGCATTTCCTAGGGAAGCGTGTCCTGAACTCCTACAGTCATGTGTTGGGGTGACATACTCTGCTACCCTGCAGCCCTCAGGACCCACTAGCGGGGCCCCTGCCCTGGCTCTGGGGTAGAGGAGTGAATGAGCATGACTTCCCTTAGCTTAGCCCCACCTGACTCCAGAGAACAGAACTCTGGTCACCATGGGCCTGGGCTCAGCTCTTGCTTCCAGGAATCTCCAGATCATTCTTATTGTCTATAATAGCTTTACTGAGATACAATTCATATACCATACAGTGCACACATTACAAATGTGCAATTCAGGGCCGCCCAGGAGGCTCAGTTAGTTAAGTGTCCAACTCTTGATCTCAGCTCAGGTCATGATCTCACAGTTCATGGGATTGAGCCCCACATCTGGCTCTGTGTTAACAGTGTGGAGCCTGCTTGCAATTCTCTCTCTCTCTCTCTCTCTCTCTCTCTCCCCCCCCCCTTACTGGCTCATGCACATGCATGAGCACACATGTGTTCTCTCTCTCTCTCAAAATAAATAAACTTTAAAAATAAAATGTGCAATTCAGTGGTTTTTAAGTATATTTACAGAGTTGTGTGGCCATTACCATAATGAACTTGAGAACATTTCCATCAGCCCAACCCCCCTTAGCGCCTACTCCCCATGTTCCACCAGCTCCCTCCCACAGCTCCAGTGACCTTTATAGACTCTGCCTCTAGACATTCCTATTCTGGACATTTCATACAAATGGAATCACATGACGTGTGTCCTTTATGACAGATATCTTTCACTTTCCAAATGTTTTCAAGAGTCATCCCTACTGTAGCATGAATCCTTTACTTCATTTCTTCTTATTGCTGAATAATATCCCATTGTATGGATATCCATATTTACTTTGTCCATCTGTCAGTGGTGGACATTTCAGGGTTTTTCTACTTGTTGGCTATTATGAATAAGGCTGCTATGAACATTCCCGTATAAATTTGGGGGGACATATGTTTTCATTGCTTTTAGATAAATACCCAGGAGTATAATTGGTGGGTCATATGGTAACGCTGCCAGATCGTTCTCTTTTTTTTTTCCTGTGGTTGGGAAAAAACCAACCAGTTTTTATTGGGGGCCCCAAGTAAGGGGGTCTCTTCCCTATCAACAGAGATACTTAACAGTTTCTTCAGCCACTCCAAGCTTGGACCTGGGGTACCCTGGGATGGCTGGCACATGGGGCACATGCCCATCATATCAGGGTACAGTGGGTGACTTGGTTATCATGATGATGTGATTGCTTTGGGGAGCTGAAAGGGGGCAAAATTATAGCAAGGCCCCTGGTGATGAAGGACATGACCAGCACTGGCTCTTGGCCCAGACATTCTTGAGGAAGGCTGTGCATCTGGTGGCCATCTTGGTCATTCTTGTGGACAAATAGCTAATTTTGCCTTGAAGCCAGCTCCTTTTCCAGTGTGCTTTGTTGGCCTTCTTAGAGTCCCTTTCCCAAGCTACAGTCCTCCTCTTACTTACTTCGTTACTCCAAGTGCTCAAAAAAGTAATTAATGAAAAGTAAATCTTCCTGACCACTCCTGTTCCCCAGAAACTGTTTCTCTCCTCAATCATTATTGTCAGAGTCTTGTGATCCTTCTAGAGGCAGTCTGTGCATATACTCATCTATGTAGTCTTTGCTTTAGTACAAATTAAAGCATGTTACATACTCTGGACTTGGCCTAGTTTTTTGGTCTTACTATATCATGGAAATTCTAAAATTTTTTTAATGTTTATTTATTTTTGAGAGAGACAGAGCATGAGTAGGGGAGAGGCAGAGAGAGAGGGAGACACAGAATCCGAAGTAGGCTCCAGGCTCTGAGCTGTCAGCATAGAGCCCGACACGGGGCTCAAACTCATGAACCATGAGATCATGACCTGAGCTGAAGTCGGACGCTTAACCGACTGAGCCACCCAGGAGCCCCTATATCGTGGAAATTCTAACGTATCAGTGCACGTAGAGCAGCATCATTCTTTTTAATAACCGCACACTAGTCTGTTACATGGATGTCCCTTTTGATGGTCATTTGCTTTGTTTCCAATCCTTTTCTACTACAAATAATGCTGTAATAAATATCCTTGAATATACCTAACATCACTCCCGTGAACGTATATCGGTAGATTAAATTCCAAAAAATGGAATTGCTGAATTGAAGGAAATGTGATTTTAACCTCTTGATGGATGTTACCAAAATATTCCTCAAAAAGGCTGTTTCATTTTGTGTTCCTACTAATCACATGGGAGAGTGTGGGAGAGTTTCCCCAAGGCACTGCCAGCACAGTGTTATCGGACATTTTCTTTTTTGCCGTTCTGTTAAGTTAAAAAAAAACAAACAGTGTGTCATTTCAATTTGCCTTTCCCGTCTCATGAGTGAGGTTGAACACCTTTTTCCAATATTTAAGAATCAATAGTATTCCCTTTTCTATGAACTATTTGTTCATTTCTATAATTTTTCTACTGGATTGTTCACATATTTCCTTCTGGCTATCAGGATGTCTTAATCTGTTAAGGAAATCGGCACTTTGTCTGTAATATGCATTGCAAATATTTCCCCAGTTTACCGTTTAGTTTTAACTTTGTTTATAGGAATTCCTGCCATGTAAAATGTTTAAATTTTTACATAGTCCAATTTATCATCTTGCGTTCTGTGGCTTCTAGGTTTTCTGTGCTCCTTAGGCCTTCTCTCTGAGATTACTTCCAAAGCTTCATGTTTTCTCTTAGTACTCCGGTATGGTCTGAATGTTTGTAACCCCCTAAAATTCTTGTGTTGAAATCCTGATGCCCAGTGTAATGGAGTTAGGAGCTGGGGCCTTGGGAGGTGATGAGATCATGAGGGTGAAACCCTCATGCAAGGATTTCGTGCTCTTATGAAAGAGACCCCACAGAGGCCCCAGAGAGCGATGCCCCCTTTCTGCCAAGTGAGGGTACAATGAAAGGGGCTTTCATCAACATGCTGGCACCCTGATCTCAGACCTCCAGTGTCCAGGACCGTGAGAAGTAAAGTTTTGTTGTGTATAAGCCCCCCAGTCTGTGGTATTTTTTGTTATAGCTGCCTGAATGGGCTGAAACATACTTTTATCATTTTATTTTCTTTAAAAAAATTTTTAAATGCTTATTTATTTTTGAGAGAGAGACACAGAGCACAGCAGGGGAGGGGCAGAGAAAGAGGGAGACACAGAATCTGAAGCAGGCTCCACTCTCTGAGCTGTCAGCACAGAGCCCGACGCAGGGCTCAAAGCCACGAACCCGTGAAATCATGACCTGAGCCAAAGTCAGCACTTAACTGACTGAGCCACCCAGGAGCCCCTATCATTTTCTTTTCAAATGCAGGCCTTGGCTTTTTTTGGAAATAGCTCCTTTGGGTGTGAAGTACGATCCAGAAGGAACTTCTTTTTCTAGCAAGCTGCCTCAGAACTCTATTTAACAGGCTCAGTTAGAACCCTCCTGATCTGCTGAAAGACTTGGGGACATTGGAATGCTTTTTTCTTCATATCCAAAGATTTGTTAAGCTTAGGATAGAACAATTAAACTGAGGAAATGTGCCTCTAGCCCGCTCCACGCTATGCCTGGAAGAGGAGGAGGAGAGATTCTCCTAGCCCAGAATGCGCCAATGGAGAAAGAGCTGGGAATTTCTCCCTGCCTAAAAGAATCAAGCCATGACCTGCTTTTCCTGGCCTTTGTCCCCTCATTGGCATGAGTGTGGGTGATTGGAAGCTCTGTGCACCACAGCTTTGTACGTGGTGATCCTATCCTACCAAAAGCGTTGGGCTGACCAGATGGGGGAGTCGGGCCATCAGTGTCTCGAACTCTCCCTCAAGCACCAAAGTGCATCTGAGTCTTCAGGCTGAGGTGCTCAGTGTTCTCTTTGCCTCAGCAGGAAGTTATGTGCTTCCTGCACTCACCAGCCCCCAGGCAAGAACAGAGAGAGCTTGCCCACCGGCTGAGGACTCACAGCCCTCTAGTTACAAGGCTGGCTATGAGCCACTTCACAACATCGGGAATGACTGAAAATAACAAGGGCTGATGAGGATGTGGAGGAGCTAGAACTCCCTGACACTGCCGGTGGGAATGTAAATGACACAGGCACTTTGGAAAAGAGTTCAGCAGCTTCTTAAAAATAGACCTACTACCCAAACATTTATCATCTGAAAAGTGGATAAATGTGGTATACACACACACTGGAATATTATTTGGCCATAGAAAGACCACAAGTGAATCCTCAGGTAAACTATGGACTTTGGGTGATTATGATGTGTCAGTGTAGGTTTGTGAATTATAACAAACGTACCACTCTGGGGAGAAATGTTGATAATGGGAGGCTCCATGTGTGGTGCTGGGGATATATGAGAAATCTTTGTATCTTCCTCTCGCCTCTCAAGTTTTCTGTTAACCTAAAATGACTCTAAAAATATGTCTTAAAAAGAAAAGAATGGGCTGCCTGGGTGGCTCAATTGGTTAGCGTCTGACTCTTGGTTTCAGCTCAGGTCATGATCTCACGGTTGTGAGACTGAGTCCCGCATCTGGCTCTGCGCTGAGCAAGGAGCCTGCTTGGGATTCTCTCTCTCCCACTCTCTCTGCCTCTCTCCACCTCTCTCCTACTTGTGTGTGCTCGCTATGAATGAATGAATGAATGAATGAATGAATATTGCTATATTGTTATATTGCTATAACATGAATGAAGCAATGCAAACACTATGGCAAGTGAAATAAGCCAGTTACAAAAGATCACATAGCACACAATTCCATTTATGTGGAAGTCCAGAATAGGAAAATCTTTAGAGATGGAAAGCAGGCCCATGGTTGCTTAGGGCTGGGAATATGGGGGATGAGGAGATGGAAGGATAGTAGCTCAGAAGGCTTCTTTTTGAGGTGATGAAAGTGTTCTAAAATTGATTGTGAGGTTGGCTGCACAACTCTGTGACTATACTAATAGCCGCTGAATTGTACACTTTAAATGGACAAATTGGATGGCATGTGAATTATATCTTAATAAAGCTGTTAAAAAAAATAAACCTACTCTACAAACTACTCTACAGCCATTCCATTTCTAAGTATTTACCCAAAAGAAATGAGAACGTATGTCCACATAAAGACTTACACATAAATGCTCATAGCCGCTTTATTCATGACAACCACGGACTAGGAACAACCCAAATGCTTGTTAGCTGGCAAATGGAGAAACAATTGTGGTACATCACAATTCCACAAATGGGATATGGCTCAGCAAAAAAAAAAAAAAAAAAACAAGGGGGAGGGGAGGACTTACTGATACATTCAACAACATGGATAAATCTCAAAAGTATGCTTAGCAAAAAAAGTGAGACATAGAAGAGCATGTACTGTTTGATTTCATTTATATAAAATTCTAGAAAATGCAAGCCAATCTACAGTGTCAAAAGACACAGACCAGTGGTTGCATAGGGCTGAAGGTGGAAGGAGGGGTGAACTGCAAAGGGGCAGGGACACTCACCTAGCAGTGATAAAAATGTTCTGGATCTTGATTGTGGTGGCTCTTTCATGGGCATATGCAGTTATCAAAACTCATCAAGTCACACACTTTGAATGTACACAGTCCATTTTACATACATATATCTAAACAAACTTTTTAAGAGTACATTGTAAACTGTGAATCATTAGATATTTATTTACCAGGGGTAGCAGGAATACCAGTGTTCCTTTGGGAAGGCAAACTACTTCCTGCCCCATAATCACTTTACATGTAAAATTAAGTGGTGGGACTAGATCATTCCAAATATTCTCCCAGACTTTCCTCACAGCCCCTCCTGTGAGCATTTACTGAATACCCTACTGTGGTATTCACACTAGGCCCTGTGCTAATTAGGAGAGGTATATGAATGAAAAAACCCCTTAGAAGCTAACAAGCCAAGCTGAAGGCTGATAAAAGCTTTCCAGTACAAATCTATTTTGCAATTTGAGGAAGGAAACAAATATACTTTAATGAGTATTTTTCTGGTATGTCTTCTACTATCTGTTTATTTTTAAGGTTTCTGTGTAAATTTTAGACATGATTCTTGATGAGTAAGTTATAGGCTGTTTTTAAAAATTCAGCCTAAAGCCCCTTTCTTCTAATAAGTAATTCATTTACATTTATTGTGGTTAATGATGTGTTATTCTCATTCCTCCTCTTGTCTTTATTATTAATCAATGTTTTTCTTTATTTTTTCACTTTTTCTGACAGATCTCTTTTTCTTTCCTCCATCCCATTGACTTGGAAGACACATATTCCATTTCTATTACTTTTGTGACTTGCCTTACTTTTTTGTTTGTTTGATTTTAGTAACACTCATTTATTATTTTACAGTTCTAGAGTTAGGGCCTTAAAAGGGCAAAGCCAGTGTATTGGCTATTTTGGGAATTTTATTTGGGAGCTCTGGAGAATCTGCTTCCTAGCTCATTTGGGTTTTGGCAGAATCCAGTTCCTTGTTATTACAGATCTGAGGTCCCCGTTCCTTCGCTGGTTGTCACCGCAGCCATTCTCTGCTTCTAGAGCCTGAACACCTGCATTCCTTCTCATGTGGCTTCCTCTATCTTCAAACGAGAAATGGCCATGGAGTCCTTCTCATGCTCTGAATCTCTTACTTCTTCTTCTGCCACCAGTTGGAGAAAACTCTCTCTTTTTTTAAATTTAATTTAAGTTTTAAAAATTTAAATCTAAGTTAGTTAAATATAGTATAATAATGATATCAGGAATAGAATCTAGTGGTTCATCACTTACATGCGACACCCAGTGCTCATCCCAACAAGTGTCTTCCTTAATGCCCTTCACCTCTTTAGTCCATCCCCTCACCCAACACCCTGCTAGTAGCCCTCAGTTTGTTTCCTGTATTTAGAGTCTCTTATGGTTTGTCTCCCTCTCTGTTTTTATATCATTTTTGCTTCCCTTCTCCTATGTTCATCTGTTGTGTTTTTTAAATTCCACATATGAGTGAAATCGTATATTTGTCTTTCTGTGATTGACTTATTTCACTTAACATAATACACTTTAGTTCTATCCACGTTGTTGTAAATGGCAAGATTTCATTCTTTTTGATCACTGAGTAATATTATATATATAATATTACTATTATATTATATTACTATATATATTATTATTATATATATTATATAATAATACACACACCACATCTTCTTCATCCATTCATTTGGGCTCTTTTCATACTTTGGCTATTGTCAATAGTGCTGCTACAAACATTGGGGTGTATGTGACCCTTCAAATCAGCACTCCTGTATCTTTTTGACTTGCCTTACTTTAATAGAATACGTAACTTTATATTTTCCCCAAAATGTTAAAAATCATTATTATTTTTATCTTCCTCCTCTCAAAACAAAGACCTTAGCTACTTTAAATTTTTTCTCTGAAACTTCCTCTCCCATTTTCTGTATTTTCCATGTTATTTAAAGTTAAGGGTCTCCTTGTTTTTTTAACCATCAATGTTGTCAGTATTTACATCTATGAAGATTATTTGCAGATTCCTTTGCACATTTTTGCTTCTCGCATCTCAGTGCTTTTTTTCTAGATTCATTTTTCTTCTTACTTAATTCTTCAGAAGTTTTTTTCAGCCAGAGTTAGTAAGCAATAAGTGTTCTGTATGTCTGGAAATATTTTCTATTTTGACCTCACTTATAAATAATAGTTTAGCTGGGTATAGAAATCTAGCTTGACAGTCTTCCTACACTCTTTGAGGACATTTTACTCTGTCTTCTGCCATCTGCTCCTACCCATTGTAGTTTCTTGTTATTCTGATGGTGTTCTGGGTTTTGTTTTAAGGACTCTGTCTTTTCTTTTCAGCAGCTTTTAAAGTTTCACATTACCCTCAATGTCCTACAATTACAAAATTCTAATTTTGCTGTGAGATTACAATGTTAGCTGTTCTTGAAGGCACATTATAACTTCCTGGTTTTGAAAATGTATCAGGTTGATAACTGTTTCAAAAGCTCAAATGGAGCCTTGCAGATGCTGCCGACCCAGGGTTGCCCGCCCCAACCAGCTATGGTCAACCCCACCGTGTTCTTTGACATCGCCGTGGACGGCGGGCCCTGGGGCTGCGTCTCCTTCGAGCTGTTTGCAGACAAAGTCCCCAAAACAGCAGAGAACTTCCATGCTCTGAGCACTGGGGAGAAAGGATTTGGTTACAAAGATTCCTGCTTCCACAGGATTATCCCGGGCTTTATGTGCCAGGGTGGTGACTTCACATGCCATAATGGCACTGGAGGCACGTCCATCTATGGGAAGAAGTTCGATGATGAGAATTTCATCCTGAAGCACACAGGTCCTGGCATCCTGTCCATGGTGAACGCTGGACCCAACACGAATGGTTCACAGTTTTTCATCTGCACCACCAAGACCGAGTGGTTGGATGGCAAGCACGTGGTGTTTGGCAAGATGAAGGAGGGCATGAACATCGTGGAGGCCATGGATCGCTTTGGGTCCAGGATCGGGAAGACGAGCAAGAAGATCACCATTGCTGACTGTGGACAAATCTGATATGTTTGACTCATGTTTTATTGTAACTACCAGACCATTCTTTCTGCAGCTCCAGAGAGCGCCTCTCTGTCCCCTTTTGCTCGGAATTTCCTAGAATCCCTGTGCTCCCACTGCAGTTCCGTGGGTCCATGTCCTCCTTCCCCCCCATCCAAGTTTAGCTGGATTGCAGAGTGAAGTTTATGATCATGAAATAAAAGCTAAACAACAACAACAACAACAACAACAAAGCTCAAATGGTCCATTGCCAAATGAAAAGTATATTCATTGAGTAAGATAGTATTATTCTCAAGGAGTTTTACATTATTTTGTATTTTCAA
>CM053559.1:39384965-39675922 GCA_028646485.1 Cryptoprocta ferox | reverse complement strand
ACTATATGTGAAACCCAACTTTAAAGTAATAAAATTTTCAGTAAGACTAGGTGGCTTGGTCAGATAAGCATCTGAGTCTTGATCTCAGCTGAGGTCATGATCTCGCATTCGAACCCTAATCGGGCTCTGTGCTGACAGTGCAGAGCATGATTGGTATTGTTTCTCTCCCTGTCTCTCTGCCCCTCCCCTGCTCGCTTTCTCTCTGTCTCTCTGTCTCTCTCTCTCTCTCTGTCTCTCCAAAGTAAATAAATAAATATTTTAAAATAAAATAACAAAATTAGCAAATAGCATACAAAAAACCTTTGTTTCCTAATAATCATGTATAAGTATGTCTCATTAAAAAACTGATCTCCAAAGGAAAGTACTCTTAATTTTCAAAACAGATAAATAATACTAAGGGTTCTTACAAGACAAATTTCGAGTTGTATTGGTCTGATTTGGTTTGGTTTTGCTAAGCTTTGAGGACTTATTAGGATTTTATACCTTCTTAAAAAATTAGTATACTCTCTTTGCACAATCTAAATATTTCAATTTATAAAAATTTATCTTAGCATGCATCTTTTCAGAAACATATTGTCTCTCATTTCAGAAATATGAGATTCTTGGGGCACTGGGTGGCTCAGTCAGTTAAGCATCCGACTTCGGCTTGGGTCATGATCTTATAGTTTGTGAGTTTAAGCCCCACATCGGGCTCTGTGCTGACAGCTCAGAGCCTGGAGCCTGCTTCGGATTCTGTGTCTCCCTCTCTCTCTCTGCCCTCCCCCATTTGCACTCTGTCTCTGTCTCTCAAAAATAAATAAACAGTAAAAAAAAAATTTAAAAGCATGTGATTCTTTTGTTTTGTGTATGTATGTAGTGTGTGAGAGTGATTGTGTGTTTGTGTGGTGGAGAAACCCACATTCAAAAATAAGTTCCAATTCAAGCAGTTGCACTGTAAACAGTCCTCTGTGCTTCTGTGGGACCTCCATAACCTGCATGTCAAGCCTTGACTATATTAAAAACAAGAAAACTCTTTGCCTCTGAGCTCCTAATAGATCTATCCCTCGTTAAAAGTTTTCTGGACATTTAGCTGATTCTATTCATGGGCTTGCCTCAAACAACTAGAAAATTTTAAAACTGGATTAGAACTATAGAATTTTAGAAGCTGAAAGGGCCACAGAGATCTTCTAATTGAGTACTATACAAGCCTTGTGTTTTCTAGGTAAGAAAACAGTTCAAATGCCTTGCTCTAGCTCACAAGCAGTTAGCAGAGGTCCAGGAATGGGTGGATGCCAGGCCTCTGCATTCTCAGCCCAGCTGCCTTTCTCCCACTCTAAAAATGTTGTTAATAATAGTAGGAAGAGAGTACCAGCGGTAGTAAGTGACTGATGGGTGTGTTACTTCATAGAAAACAGTTTCATGCGCAGATAATGCTTTCTGCTGTGCCTACTTCATTGACCAACGCTTAGAACGTGCCAGTTAAGTGTTCCAAGCTGCTGCCTCTCCCCCTTAACATATAATGTGAGAAAATAGACATTATGCCACAGAAATCGGGCTTGCAGAACAGTGGCTGCCTAATAGGCAAAGAACCATGCCTGGACAGGGTTCTGAGGAAGGGTCTGAAGAGTGGGAATGGACGGTCAGTCACTAGCTATTCGGACACGATCATCACTGTCATCACAGAACTCTCTGGGGCACAGCACATTGAGGTCTCCAGCTTTGGGGAGCTCTGACTGAGAAGAAAATAGTCAAGAAGGAAGAAAGGCCTCTGCCAACAGATGGTTAAAGGGCCCTTCAAAATATATATGCATGAATCTGCACATGTGTGAAGGTGTCGCCATGAAATGAGACTTTCCATATTGAATTCTCATTTGAACTGATATAGAAAACCTTATATTTAACTATTTTCAGGTAAACCTACCCCAGCTTCAGTGACTTCCGAGCCATTCTGGTCTCATAACTAAGTCACAATCAAGATTTTATTCCCCCTCTTTCTCCTTACCCATGAGACTGACACTAATATCCAACTCCTTTCACTTTTGCCAACATGGCGGTGAGGGGTTGGGATCAAGGTGGTGGCCGGACATCTACTTCTTGGTGCTTTGCTGCCCTGCTACTTCAGATGTACCCCCATCCTGCCTGGTCTCCGAGACGTCTTCCCAGGTCTCCTGCAGTCCTGTCCATGAGCTGCAGCCTTTTGACACAGCGTTCCCTCCTTCCAGGCTCAAGGCCCAATGGGCTTGCTCCTTCCTAGATATCTTTTGTGTCTCACTCAGGAGCCCTGGATATATTCAGATAGCCATCCACACCCTGTCAAGAATACAGGAAGCTCAGGCTAGCTTCTAGACCTGTATGTCATGCTGCCATTTCTACCTACTGTTGGTACACAACAATGAAGCCAGTTACAGTCTCCCCGGACTTCATCTGGGAAACAGGGCACAGGTCCTTTCCATTCTCAGATCTCCAAACTCAACAAGAGCTCCTTGTGTACCTCCAGCTGACACATCCACATCTCTGAGGTGGCTAGTGTGGGGGCACTGGGAGGAGGCACAGCTTCTGTACTGCACCCAACAGTCTCATTTCCCCTTCAGCTCTCCCCTCTCCACTCAGGGTAAGGGTTTCATCTGTTGGCCCAGAAGTAGGGAGGTTGTGGGTAGAGATAAGGCAGGGAAAAATGGGTGCTGCCTGCTCACATCTTCTTTCAGATTCTTCTTCTGCCTATGGCCAAAGAATACCTTCTGAGGCTTTGTTCTCTATTTTTGCAGTTTGGATTATGGGAAGCTAAGGCTGATGCCACCACATACCATGGACTGGGGAGCTTAAACAACATAAATTTATTATCCTACAGTTCTGGAGGCTGGAAGTCTGAGATCAAGGTTATCAGCTGGATTGGGTCCTCTCAAAGGCTGTGGGAAAGAATCTGTTCTGTGCCTCCCTCCTAGCTTCTGGGGGTTTGCTGGCATCACCCCGATCGGTGCCTTCATCCTCACATAGCATTCACCATTCACCCTGTGTGCATGTCTGTCTTTGTGTCCAGATTTCTCCTCTTATAAGGACACCAATCATATTGGATCAGGGCCTATGCTAGACCCTTTTTAGCTTAATTACATCTGCAAATAAGGTCACCGTGATAGTTAATTTTATGTGTCGACTGAACTAGACCATGGCATCCATATATTTTGTCAAACATTAGTCTAGATATCCTGTTGGCTCTGTTTCTCTGAAGAACCCTGACTACTACTAATATAATATTATTCTGAGGTACGAGGTGGGGGGTTAGAACTTCAACATATATTTTGGGGAAATTCAACCCATAACAGAAACCATGCAGGGTGCAAGTGAATGATGTGTGTGAGGATGGGGGGCAGGCATTTCCACTAATGCTATGTATGTCCCACACTCCAGGGATGCTGTTACTGTCACCACCATTTTCCAGTCCCACCAGCAATGTATGAGGGTTCAATTTCTCCACATTCTTGGCATGTCTTCTTCTTTTTTTTCTTTTATAGTTTATTGTCAAGTTGGTTTCCATATAACACCCAGTGCTCATCCCAATAAGTGCCCTCCTCCATGCCATCACCCCCCTTCCCCTCTTCCCCACACCCATCAGCCCTCATTTTGTTCTCAGTATTCAAGAGTCTCTCATGGTTTGCCTCCGTCCCTCTTTCCAACTATTTTTTCCCCTTCCCTTCCTCCATGGTCCTCTGTTAAGTTTCTTTTGTTCCACTTATGAGTGAAAACATATGGTATCTGTCCTCTGCCTGACTTATTTCGCTTAGCATGACACCCTCGAGGTCCATCCATGTTGCTACGAATGGCCAGATTTCATTCTTTCTCATTGCCAAGTAGTATTCCATTGTATAGATAAACCACATCTTCTTGATCCATTCATCAGTTGATGGACATTTAGGCTCTTTCCATGATTTGGCTCTTGTTGAAAGTGCTGCTATGAACATTGGGGTACATGTGCGCCTATGCATCAGCACTTCTGTATCCCTCGGGTAAATCCCCAGCAGTGCTATTGCTGGGTCATAGGGGAGTTTTATTGAGAGTTTTTTGAGGAACCTCCACACTGTTTTCCAGAGCGGCTGTACCAGTTTACATTCCCACCAATAGTGTAGGAGGGTGCCTTAGCATGTCTTTTTAACTCTCTTCATCCATAGATGTCTTCTACCATTTTTTCCCTTGGAAATTATTTGTTATTTGTAAGACTAGACCATTTTTTTCCTGTGGATATTCCCTCAGTCTCTGTTTCAATGATTATATTCACATGTATTGTTTAAAATGTTTCTAGCGTCCCTATATTTCCTGTTATCTCCCCCATCTCAAACAATGCAACCCCTCCTTCCATTCCCTCCAGCCACACTGGCTTTGTATCTCTTCAAGAATACCAAGCCCTTCCTGGCCCAGGGCCTTTGCACATGCTGTTTCCTCTGTTTGGAACTTTCCCATCCACTTTCAAATGCAAATCTCCAATTAAATGACTCCCTTCAGAGAGAGGTTCCTTAATCACCCTCCCTCCAAGCACCTTGAGTCCTTTTACTGATGGTTCTTACCACACTTCACTGTGTATTTCTTCATGAGGTCATTTGTTGACAGTCCATCAGACCATGAGCGTCATGAAGCAGGGCCCATGTCTGCTTGGTTCACAACTAGAGCCCAATGTGTGTCACAGCACCATTAACTTGTTAACCAAATGAGTGCATCCACAGAGAAATGATGGACCTGAGCTCAAACCAGGGGCAACACTGTGTAAACACCCAGTCCCTAGATCCCAGACAGAGGCTCTCACAGAGAAGAGAGTACTAAATGAACTACCAATTGTATGCACAGGAATCAATTAAAGCCCTGTTTACATTTCTTTGTTAAATTCAATGTTAAGAATCATTTAATGAATGTTTGAATTAAAGTCAGGCTCACTGTTTACAGCCTCTATTGCATGCCAAAAATTGATATGAATTCCACAAGCTTAAATTGCTTGATACCCAGGCAAGGGGCCTACCTTCCTCACCCGGAAGTGAAGGGACAGGCAGTACCAGTGCCTCTCATTTTCTCTCGGTAGAACCTGAAGACGCTGTGTCTTTTTCAATCACAAAGTAGGTGGGGACAGAGCCAGCAGCCCAGGGACTTTGGCATTGGACCTGGCTTTGAACCCTGCTCCCCCACTTACCTGCTGTGTGATTGGGCAGGTGACTTAAGCCCCCCACCTCCCTGCTACGACCTTGCTTCCTCATCTGCAAATGGGGACAACAGCGCCTTCCCCCTTGCAGAGCTGAGTGTGAGAATCAAAGGAACCATCCATGGAAAGGAGCTCGTCCTGGCAGTCGTAGCCACTTAGAAACGGTATTCCTGCCTTCCACAGCGAGTCACAGAGAACCACCCGGTTCCCATTAGCTTTCTCAAGGTCTCCCGGTTCATGGGTTGGAATGCTTTTCACCACATGCCCCGCAATCATAAGTAAACAAAAAAGAAGGCACTTTTCTCCTCAGATTAAAAATTATTTAACTTGGGTAACCTGGGTGGCTCCGTCGGTTAAATGTCTGACTCTTGCTTTCAGCTCAGGTCATGATCTCATGGTCGTGAGTTCAAGCCCCACATTGGGCTCTGCACTGACAACCTGCTTGGGATTCTCAGTCTCCCTCATTCTCTGCCCCTGTCCTGCTTGTGCTCATGCATGCACTCTCTCTCATTCTCTCTCTCTCTCAAAATAAATAAATAAACTTAAAACAATATTTAAACTTTACAAAAGAACAACAAACAAAACTCTCACTGATGGACTTTCTAGTTACTGTCATTGTTCAGACACTAAATCTTTTTTAGAAGTCGCTGGGTTATTTATTATAAATAAATTATGTTAGACTTGCTCTGCACTTATAATATAAGCTGTGATAACCAAGTTCATAGTGATGGAAACAGAAAAATTATATCACAGTGATCTGTAATAAGAAGAACAAGCATTTATACAGTGTCTTCTGTGTACCAGACCCTGTCCTGTGTGCTTAATATATATTAAGTCACTTAGTTCTCACATCAACCCTATGAGACTGTTGTCCAAATGCTATGTCCCATTTTGCTAGTTGGGGAAAGCAGGCCACAGGGAAGTTCAGGAACTAGTCCAAGGTTACGATGGAGCCAGGATTCAAACCCGAGTAGTTTGGGCTTACAGCCTGGGTTTCAGATCACCGCCTCAGTAGCCCATGTGTCCTAGTATTGAACTCCATGGAAAAACCACGTACATAAATAGCACATGGGGCCTTTCAAATAGAACGGTGCCTTCCTCTCCCCCATCTTTCCTGCAACTCCCTCCCCCCAGAGTCACTGGACAGAAAAGTAACTGCAGACAGTGTTTGTGGTGGGGAGGGGTGTAGGGGTGTAGGGGAAGAGCCTACAGAACCGAGAGTAAATCTGGTTTAGTTTTGTTCTGTGGTTTCTTTGCTGTTTGCTGCTCCGACAGGAAGTCCCCCACCAATCACTGAGCAGCTGAGCTGGACAGGGGTTGGGTCATCAGGAAGGAATGAATGGAAGAAGTTTCTGGGGTGTGGGTGTCCTGGCTCTCAGGGTGAGAGAACAGGCTGTTTGGTGTTTTAAGCTCAAGGATCTCCTGAAGGGGCCACGTGGCATTTACCAATGAGCCATCTGGCTTGACCCTGGGGAAAAGAGGCAAGACAAATGAATGCTTCTTGTGGGCTTTGTCTGGGGAGATTAGAGGAGCCCCAAGCCCTGGTGGATCCCAAGACAAAGGCCTGGAAAGTAGGGCTGTGAAAGCAGACATGGGGTCAGCCAGACCAGTGCCTCTGCAGTGAGCGAGGAGACACTGAAGGGCAATGGCTGATCTGAGAGCCACAGGGCCCCTTTTTAAGGGCGTGACATGGGTTCTATGGCCAAGCTGGCAGTGGAATCACTCAGAAACCTAGACAGACACCTGGGGACAGCAAAGGGCAGGACCAGAGAGCCCCCTGTCCCTGCCCTACCACAGGTGGAGGGCTCCTGGCCGTGTGGGCAGGGCAGTCCCACCAGCTTGATCACAGAAGCCTGGACCCCTTGGCACTTGATGGCATTCACCAGAGCAGCTGGATCGACACAAAACTGAAAAGAAGAAAGCTTTTATTCAGTGCCCTCCATTTGGGACACTTCTCCAATGGGCTTTCAGGAGAGAATATTCTAGCAAACCCTTATCTAATTATTCATGGGAGTCTATAAGTTCTCTAGGCATATGAACTTGAGAGGGGAGGTAGGGAGGAGGGGGTCAAGTAAATACAGGTTTTCACTTAGATCTCCCCTATTCCTACCCTAACAAGGGAGAGTCTGCAAAGGAACAGTCGGCCTTTTCTCTTTAGTGTTTCCGAGGTCTTCAATTTGACAAGGTCCTTTCTGCCTAAGATGTCTCCACTTTTTTCTGCATTTTTTTTTCCTCTTTTTTCTCTACCCCTGTTAAAGGCGTAAAGGGAGAGGGGGAAAGGGCATGGGTAATGAGAGAGTCTGCCAGGCCTGGGCAAGGGCTGCCTGTCTCTGCCCTCGGCAGAATCGAGCAGTTCCAGCAGGCTGAACACAGGTTTCTCTTCACGTCATCGCTGTGCCTGCTTAAGGGTGCCTGGCTGATAACGTTGGTTGACACACCAGTGTCCCTGGGAAACTCCAGGCGATGCAAACAAGCATGAAATGAAACACTGAGGACAATCTGAGGTTTCTATATACTCAGGCTGAAAGACACCACTGCTTTCATGAATCAAATCGCTGGGTTGACAGCTTATGCTGAGGTTTAATTGTTACAGCTGGGACGGAGGCCAACGTGTCCCTGGAGAGTCTACCTAGAACAGGGTTCTATGACTCATACCCTTGACAATGTGTGGTCTGTGAGGGAGAGACACCACCATTCTAGTCATGGAGGTGCCCAGAGGTGGTAGAAGTGGCCATGACTGAGAAAGACTCAATTCAGACCTTGGGTCACAACGGAGAACGTGGTGTTTGTGGCAGGTGAGGTTTCAGAGAACAATAACAAGACATTTCTTCATGAACCTAATCAAGGAGACACATTATGTGGTATGTTTGAATACTACCATTTGAATATATGGCCTTTGGCAGTAACTCGTGGATTGGCTTAATCAACTACATGTGGTATGCATACATGTTGTGTGCATACATGTACATGTGTGTGCACACACATGCACGGTGTGCAGATAGGAAAATTTTTTGGCAAGATACTGCCCTACCAGTCAGTGGGATTGGGGTAGGCATGGCAGAGATGCTGGTCAGAGCTTTTGCACCTTCATCTTCTTCTTGGGGAATTTGCCCTCCCATGATCCTAGTAGGATAAGCCTAATTCACCCTGCTTGTAGCACCTCGAGCCACGGATGTCTGGAACACATGTTCAACCAACTCAAGGGACCCCAGGCCATAGACAGGGCTGCACCAGTCTTATTTTCTCCTTCCTTTTTTCCTTTCAAGACATTGACCTAAGAGATGTGGAGATGGTCAAATGTTGGTGGTTATGTAGAATCAAGATGGGGAAAGTGTGAGGAGCCTGGCTGACCCCGTCAGTAGAGCATGCAACTCTTGATCTTGGGGTTGTAAGTTCAAGCCCCACAATGGGTGTAGAGATTCCTTAAAAATAAAATCATTAAAAAAAAAAGACTGGTGAAGTGTGCTGACAAGTAAGCAGAAAGGGAATGAGAAGCAGGAGACAGAGGCAGACACTCAGATGAAAGCAGAGAGAAGAGTCTGTGGACCCATGAGAGAGGCAAGGAAAGCTTGAGATCCCAACACCTCAGTTCTGCTCAGAGTGACCCAAAGAGCCTTCCCTGCAATCTCAGAGTCTGATCCTTTAACCACTATTAAACTCCAACCAGTTTGAGGAGTTTCTGTTTCTTGCAACAAAGTAATCCCTAAAGCAGTATGATTGGACAAAATGAGAGAGTAGGTGTCCAAGACCAGAAAGACAAGCATATCAAATGCAGATTGCTGGCTGGCTGTGATTTGGGTGAGGTAGAGTCAGTCTTGTGATGTGTGTACCAGTTCGTTTAAGCTTTGAGCTTTTACTCTAAGGGCCGTCAGTTGCTCTAATGGAAAATTCCACTCTAGGGCCGTCAGCTAGTATTTTATCAGAAAAGCCACACTCCAGCAGCAACCACCATAAGTGCTTTTGTGATCGATGTCTCGCTGAATACCTGAGGCTTTGTTAAGTAGCATAGTGAATGTCAGAAATGGAGTTTTATTGTTTAAATTAGTGCCTTGGTAAGAGGTACAATGAATATTAGAAATGGACTCTCGGGGCACCTGGGTGGCTCAGTCAGTTAAGCGTCCAACTCTTGATTTCAGTTCAGGTCATGATCCTGCGGTTTGTGAGTTCGAGCTCTGCGTCGGGCTCTGCGCTGACAGTGCAGACAGAGCCTGGTTGGGATTCTTTCTCTCCCCTCTCTCTGTACCCCTCCCCAACTTGCGCTTGTGCGTGCTCTCTCTCTCTCAAAATAAATAAATAAACTTAAAAGAAAAAAGAAATGGACTCTTATTGGGGAAATTAAAGGCATTCAAGATACCTGTGGATTGTCTAAAATATTTTGGTCTTGTACCATCCTTCACTGTTTCATGGGCAGCATGGTAGAGACATAGAGATGGTGGCCCAGGTCCCCCTCTCAGGAAGGGTTCACTGTAAGGAGTGCGGTCAGCAGACATCTCCAGCCACCCACTCCTCCAGGGTTGACATCAGCTGTAGAGAGCCTCCTTGCCTGAGGCCACACTTCCGGGGGTAGCCAGGACCCAGTGACTGAGCTCAGTACGGATAAAGTCCCAGCCATTTGGACACATTGCAAGACAATCTTGAAGGGTAGCATTCAGTCCAGAGCTCAACAATGGGACACCTGATGCCTCCTTGGATATACATCATCATTCATATTTTCCCTCTGCCCAATCTTGATTCCTTCCCCCTCCTTTCTAAAGAATTTACCTTAAATTGTACTGAACTGAAATCCTTCTAACTGAAGCAGATTCAAACAAAGCAGTTATTAATTAGTTAATAATAACTATTATATGATTCACATTCATCATACATTATTAACATTAATAATTCTCTTCAATTTGAGGATTATAAACCTCCATTATTATGAAAACAGATAGACACCTAATCACATCATACTCTCAATAAATTGGTAAGGGTTGAAACAAGTGTAATAAGTATAAACGAAGGGGTGCCCGGGTGGCTCAGTCCGTTGAGCATCCAACTTCAGTTCAGGTCCTGGGCTCGTGGTTTGTGGGTTCAAGCCCCACATCGGGCTCTGTGCTGGAAGCTCGGAGCCTGGAGCCTGCTTCGGATTCTGCGTCTCCCTCGCTCTCTGCCCCTCCCCCACTTGTGTGTGCTCTCTCTCCTCTCTATCTCTCTTTCAGAAATAAATAAACATTTAAAAAAAGTAAGTATAAATGAAGTGTAAAGATCATCTATACTCTGTGGTATTCGATTTTGAGCTTTTTCTAAGAAGCAGAACTAGCTGGCCATATTTGTTAACTGGTATCATGTCATTTGCGTTTGTTTCTGCTGCTGACTCCTTCCCCTGCTTTTACAGGGTTTGGTCCCTAACAAACGTTTTCCACCCCCACCTCTGTCTCAGCATCTGCTTCCGGAGACCCTGATTGGCGACAAATGGCATAGGGAGCCCCTGAGGCTTACAGCCCTGTGTGCAGATACTCACTGTCACATGGTTCATCCCAAATCAACATGTTGGCAGAGTGGTTTCCTTCTGAGGACTGCAGGGAAAGCATCTGTCCCCAGCCTCTCTCCTTGGCTTGTCAACCGCAGTCTCCTCCCCATGTCTCCATGACATCTTCCCTCTTCGTGTGTCTGCGTCTCTGCCCAAAATTCTGTCGGAGATCTCAGCAGAAGCACCATTAACAATTCTATTTCTAGAAGCATTCTGCTCATGATGATATACATGTTCTCTAGGACAATAGAAACTGGCTCTCTGCCCCTTTTCTCCCTGAGCTCGCACCAGATCCCCTTCAACATCCGCATCTCCACCAACAACCTCTTCAAGACTATCTAGGCTTTTTCCGTCCCGTGCTTTCAATTTGTCCACCTCCTACCCTTACCCCATTCCAAAGCCACTTTCACATTTTATCTATGTATTTATTTATTATTTTTTATTGGAGAGAGGGGGGGAGAGTGCATGTATGAGCAGGGGAGAGGGGCAGAGAGAGAGAGAGAGAGAGAGAGAGAGAGAATATTAAGCAGGCTCCATGCTCAGCATGGAGCCTAATGAAGGGCTCAGTATCACGATCCTAGGATCATGACCTGAGCCAAAATCAACAGTTGGATGCTCAACTGACTGAGCCACCCAGGTGCCCCCACTTTCACATTTTAAGGCATTTGTTACACCTGCATTCCACTTCCCAGTACCAAAATCTGTATTAGTCAGTGTTCTCCAAAGAAATAGAACCAATAGGAGACAAAGATCTAGATATAGACAGATTGTGATTTATCTTAAGAAGCTGGCTCTCATGTTTGTGGGGAGGAGAAAAATCTAAAATTCAAAGGGCAGGCTGGGAGACTGGCAATTGAAGTAAGAGCTATTGTTGCAACTCTTGACTCAACTGATGAGTCTGAAGGCTGGAAACTCAGGCAGACTCTCTATTTGTCCTCTGGAGTCAGGATTTCTTTCTCTTTGGGGTATCTCAGTCTTTGCTGTTAAGGCCTTCAACTGATTGGATGAGGCCCACCTACATTACGGAGAATAATCTACTTTACTCAGAGTTTACTAACCTAAATGTTAGTCATATCTCAAAAATGCCTTCACAGTAACATCTAGACTGGTGTTTGCCCAAGCAGCTGGGCACCATAGCCTGGCCAAGTTGACACAAAATGAACCATCACAAATGTGCACACTTAGGGATGGCCCCTGAGGCTTGGTCCTGTACAGTCCAGTATCTATGCATTGGTTAGAGGGAGCTCTGGCTACCTGTTGCTGAGGCCCAGTATAACACAGTCCTGCCTCTGGGGTATTGTTGCCCCCACCTCAAGTGACCCTCTTGTGCAAGGTGGGAGTAAGAGCCCCTGAAAGAACAGAATGCAGAATTTCCATTGAGCTTACCAAAAGTTTGTGTAAACTATTTGAGCCCATTAATTACAAAAAAGCGCATTTAATAAATTTATGTAATGCATGACCAAATCTGGTAGAAGATTTGGTCTCTTTACAAATTGGGAGCAAAGTAAGGGTGCCTGGGTAGCTCAGCTGGTTAAGCATCTGACTCTTGGTTTTGACTCAGGTCATGATTTCACAGTTCATGAGTTCAAGCCCTGCGTCGGGCTTGGTATTCTCTCTGTCTCCCTCTCTCTGCCCATTCCCTGCTCACTTGCTCTCTCTCTCTCTCTCTCTCTCTCTCTCAAAATAAATAAATAAAATTTAAAAATTAAAAAAAATTGGGAGCAAAGTTATAGGGGAGCAGTTCACCCTTATTTACTTCAATCTCCTTCAATAGCTATCATCACTACCAGGAACCTAAGAACATCATGACCAAACTGACTTAGGTCAGCTCATAATAACAATAATATGTAACTTCACTTTAGCTCAGAGTCTCTCACATGACCTGCCTTCTCATTTCATTCAGGTCTTACTGTTCAAATGTCATCCTTTCCGAGCAGCCTTCCTTGATGAATCTAACTACAATAGCCACTGGACACACGCACACACATGCACACACATATTCCATTATAAGTCACATGCCTCATGCAAAGCTCTATCCCTGGAGCATGGTACCACATAAGGCATATGTTAGAAGTTAATAATTATGCATTTATTGAACATATGAACAGACCTATGCGGAAAATCTACATGTCACATGGCCTATGGGGCACTGGAGCTTGATGGCACAAAAGAATGCTTTTAAACAAGTGGTCCACTGTCAACTTTTGGTTCTGTAACTCTTCATTGCCAACCTCTCCCCTTGCCATCCTCACCCTGATTCCTGAGCACCTGATTCCTGGTCTTCCACATAAGCTCACCTAGGTTCAATTTCTGGTCCCCCAGGAACAGTTCATCTGATCAGCCCATTGCATGAGAACTTTAGTAAATGTTGTTTAATGTCAAGTGGTGTGTTGTGATTCTTCATGGGTCAGCTGGTGTTTATCAAAACAAACACTGAAATACAGTGACAGGTTGCTAGGACAAGACCTAGGGGTTGGGGGTGGGGCTGCTAAGCAGAAAGAGTGTGCTAAATAATTTAATATAGCAAATGAAACTCTAGAGGGTATGTTAAGTCCACATAGAAGGACACTCCATTTTCAAAATTGCTTAGATAGATAAGAAGCAACAATTTATCTACCAAAACACTGGTATGTCAGTACAAATTGTTCTTCATTAAAGCAATTCTCCTAAGTTTCTAAACTGGGTACCAGTTTGTTAATATACTTGTAGCATATATATGCAAAAAAAGAAAAAGAAAAGAAATGTATGTCTCAGTAGATCTCTCCTAGAATTGGTTGATGTGAAGTTTTAATTTTCAGCACCAACAGAAATAATAGCAACTCGTGTGACTACTGGTGGTAATGGTGAAGGAGGTGGTAGTGATGGTGGTGACAGTGGTGGTGATGGTGGTGGTGATGGTGGTGGAGGTAGAGGAGATGGGGGAGATGGAAGTGGTAGAGGAAGAGGTGGAGAAGGTGGTGGAGGAGGTGGTGGAGGTGGAGGAGATGGAGGAAATGGAGGTAGAGGAGGTGGTGGAGGAGGTAGAGGAGGTGGAGGAAGTGGAGGTGGAAGAGGTGGTGGAGGTGGTAGAGGAGGTGGTGGAGGTGGAGGAGTTGGAGGAGGTGGAGGAAGTGGAGGTGGAGGAGGTGGAAAAGGTAGTGGAGAAGGTGGTGTAGGAGGTGGTGGAGGAGATGGAGGAGGTGGAGGAGCTGGTAGAGGAGATGGAGGAGGTGGAGGAGGTAGTGGAGGTGGATGAGGTGAAGGAGGTGGTGGAAGAGGTAGAGGAGGTGGAGGAAGTGAAGGTAGAGGAGGTGGAGGTGGTGGTGCAGGATGTGGTGGAGGAGGTGGTGGAGGTAGAGGTGGAGGAGGTAGTGGAGGAGATAGAGGAGGTGGAGGAAGTGGAGGGGGAGGTGGTGGAGGTGGAGGAAGTGGAGGTGGTGGAGGTGGAGGAGGTGGTGGAGGTAAAGGTGAAGAAGGTAGTGGAGGAGATGGAGGAGTTAGTGGTGATGGTGGTGGTGGTAGAGGTGGAGGAGGTGGTGGAGGAGGTAGAGGAGGTGGAGGAAGTGGAGGGGGAGGAGGTGGTGGAGGTGGAGGAAGTGGAGGTGGTGGAGGTGGAGGTGGAGGAGGTGGTGGAGGAGATGGAGGAGGTAGTGGGGGTGGAGGAGGTGGAGGAAATGGAGGTGGATGAGGTGGAGGAGGTGGTGGAGGAGGTAGAGGAGGTGGAGGAAGTGAAGGTGGAGGAGGTGGTGGAGGTGAAGGAGGTAGAGGAAATGGAGGTAGAGGAGGTGGTGGAGGAGGTAGAGGAGGTGGAGGAAGTGAAGGTGGTGGAAGTGGAGGAAGTGGTGCAGGAGGTGGTGCAGGGGGAGGTGGAAATGGAGGTGGAGGAGGTGGTGGAGGAGGTGGTGGAGGAGGTAGAGGAGGTGGAGGAAGTGAAGGTGGGGGAGGTGGAGGTGGTGGAGGTGGAGGAGGTAGAGGAAATGGAGGTAGAGGAGGTGGAGGAAGTGAAGGTGGAGGAGGTGGAGGTGGTGGAGGTGGAGTAGGTGGTGCAGGAGGTGGTGGAGGAGGTGGTAGAGGAGATAGAGGAGGTGGAAGAGGTGGAGGTAAAGGTGGAAATGGAGAGGGTGATGGAGGTGATGGTCAAGATGGAGGTGGTGATGGTGTTGGTGGATGGTGGCTGGTGGCTACAGAGGTGGTAGTAGAAATAACAGCTAACACCTCTGAACCCTTCTATGGACTGGCCCTGAGGGATGTGCTTTTGGGGACCCCCCCTTCTACCAGATCTGGCTTCAGATCTCTCATCTCCAGAAGCTCAGATTTCGTAGAACGCATTGGGACTGGCAGTCATGCAGGGCTGACCTTCGTCAACAGGTCCTTGCCTTTGCTGAGCTTAGATTTGGAGAAATGTTGCCATCTAGTGCCCCACAGGAGCCTTCACTGTTTAAGATGAGAAATAGCCTCCCTCCCCCCACTCCCTGCCCCACTTGGCTGTGCCTCTCCTAGACCAGAGGTCAGAAACACCACAGACCAGTACTGGGTGAGCACTGTTCCCTTACCTACAGTAAGAACCGTGGAAATGTCTCCAGAAAAATTTTTAATCCCTTTTATCTTTACAAAATGCACAAAGAGAAAGAGCTAGATAGAGGAAGAACAATAATAGAGTTAAGATTTAGCCACGAGTCAACACTTATTGCATATAGCATATTAAACTCAGTGAGGAATGGGGAAAAGACATCAAGAGTTCTAGATACTACAGTCAACTACGTGAAGGGAGTCTTGGCCCTCTGGGTCACCTCCTTTCTGAATATCTTGTACCCCTCTGGGACCACCAAGCTGTAAACCTTCCCACCCTTCCCCTGTAAAGCCCCAGTCTATTCTCTCAAGTTCATCCTCTTGGCTTTCTGCGGTAACAGCTAGTACATCCATCAGCTACACTGCATTCTGTGTTCCTTGACCTCTGCTGTCAGGTAGAAGAGGGATAGTGTTCATGGAAACCCTCAATGACTTCACAATGATTAGCAATTCTGTAGAGTGACAAGTGGTGAGCCAGGCTGGTGGGAGAGCAGCTTTGATCAGGAAGCTTTCTGTTGCTTCTCTCAAACCCCAGTCCTGCTCAAATTTCTACCATGATCTTATCATCGTGGTGGATATATCTTTTTTTAAGAGAGACAGAGAGCAAGCAGGGGAGGGGCAGAGAGAGGGGGAGACAGAATCCCATGCAGGCTTCGCGTTGTCAGCACAGAGCCCAGTGTGGGGCTTGAACTCACAAACCATGAGATCATGATCTGAGCTGAAACCAAGAGCTGGACACTTAACCGACTGAGCCACCCAGGCGTCCCTCATTGGTGGATATATCTTGATTCAGATTTACATAGTCATTTGTTTGCTTGATGCCAACCTCCCCAGCTGGTCTGTTGGCTCCATGGGCATGGGGACCAGGTGTGTTTTTTTCATTGCTAAATGCCCAGTGCCTAGCACCGTGCCTGGTTCACTGGAGTCCTCTGACGAATGCTGGAGAGAAAAACTGGCACCCATCTTTAGTGATATTTGGTGCAGGGCATGGAGACTGAGAGAATGGCATAAGACACTGGGGCTGTCTAGTCAGAAAGGGCACTGTCTAGTGTCATGATTCTCCAACTGTTTCCCCATAGCCCTAGGATCACTTGATCTTCAGCTGGAGCCCCTTTCCCATTGCAAAGAAGGCCCCTTCCTCTATCCTCCTCACCCTGCCATTCCCTGGGCCCAGGCAAGCCTTTAAAAGACTCAAGGCAGCACAGTGTGAAATCAGCTCATCCATCCGTTTCCTTCATTTTACAGACAAAGAAACCCATGGAAAGCAGAGAAATGGCGAAAGGTGACTGAAGACCAAAAAAAAAAAAAAAAAAAAAAAAGCGTATGTCAGAGAAGGGAATTGCTCTGTCACACTTCGCCCCTTACA
Organism: Cryptoprocta ferox; assembly: GCA_028646485.1. NCBI lineage: Eukaryota > Metazoa > Chordata > Mammalia > Carnivora > Eupleridae > Cryptoprocta > Cryptoprocta ferox. The sequence goes on along the minus strand of CM053559.1, from coordinate 39,659,341 downwards.
GCCCTTCACCATCATTCCAGAACGCTCATCGAGGCTTGTTCACTCCTTCAGGAATTCACAGTAAGCAACATCCAGGCTGGCCTGGAAACAAAAGCAGCCTGGAGAGACGTCAGGGGCTCAGTGCAGAAGAGGAACCTGCAGGCACGGAGGTGGCATTGAGGCTCCTGATGATGAACGGGGTGGGCACACATTTGGGAAACAGCAGCCACATTGAGACGTGAGGACAAAGGCTTTTCTGTCCTTTGCCACCCGCGAGGCGGTGCTTTTCTGAGCAGCTCTGATTATAAATCCCTGTCCTGCTAAGATGGGTAAACTTGGCAGCATTCGAGATCTGCCTTGTGTCTTAACTGTTTCTCAGTTGGTTTGGGTTTGGCAAAACCCCAAATGCATTCTGCCAAGTACTCTTTCCCTTAATTTCAAATCCCCTGAGTGGCTTAAGGGAAATTTCATCCATATGTTTCTGAGTCATTTGCTGTGAACTCATCTTTTGGTAAAAGAAATATGTTCTCCAGCCAGCACAGTTCAGAGAATAGCAAAGTTTTAGGCTGAAATGGGTCATGGTTTCTTTTGGAAGGATCTCCTGAATTTTCTGAGTACAAGAAGGAGGGAAGAGAGGAATATTTCCTGTTCTCATATTCCTTCCTCTTTCTGTATGTTCTCTGAATAAAACAAAAATTTTTTTAAATGTTTTATTCATTTTTTGAGAGAGAGAGAGAGAGAGAGAGAGAGAGAGTGGGGGAGGGGCAGAGAGAGAGGGAGACATAGAATCTGAAGCAGGTTCCAGGCTCTGAGCTGTCAGTACAGAGCCCGATGCAGGGCTCAAACTCATGAACTGTGAGATCATGACCTGGGCCAAAGTCAGGCGCTTAACCAAGTGAGCCACCCAGGAGCCCCTCTATGTTCTTTCTCAAGGTTTACTTGAAAACCTCTATTAAATTTAAAGCTGGTAAATGCCGTATTCGCATTTGGATTCTAAACAAAGCATACATTTGTAGTTTTCAACACAAATTCTCATTTTTAACCTACACCGTAAAAGAAACAAGCAAATATTGAACACATACCACAGAGCAAGTGCATCTCAGCAGCCTGGTGAGACAGACATCATCCTTGTATGTGAGGAATCTTAGACTAAAAAATATTAAGTAACTAGAAAAGGCGTGTACTTAATAAAAGGCAAAGTCAGAATTCAAATCTAGGGCTGACTCCCAAGTGCACGTCCTTTGCACCTGTGCAGACTCCCGCTCATGCACCTCGGGGAGGCCCAACATGTTCTCGTTGACAGTGATCATAGGAGCTAATGAGGGATTCTGGCCAGATGTGTTTTGTAAAGTCAACAGGGACTAGACTTGACATTACTGCCAAATAGTTATCCTCTTTTCTGTTGCCTCAGGAGAATTGAAACCCTAGATTACTCACTGTGGTGAGATGTCATATAAGTGACATGTCATGGAAATTGTCAGTCTTGTAAGTGAAGTTTTCGATATTGCTAATAATGATGACGAGGCTCCAGATAGAACTATCAGCTTGCGGGAATTATAGATAATAGGGGAACATGTTAACCAACACCATGTGAATGCAGTCTCAAAACCCAGAATGTTGAAAACTCCGCAAGACAAATGGCCCAGTGCCTTCAATAAATAGCAAAGAAAAAAAGAAACGAGGGCAAGGAAGCCTATAGATTTGAAAAGACAAGACATTTCGACTGAATTCAGTGTGTGGATCTTACTTGGATCTTGATTTGAGCAAACTAAGAATAAAAAGAAATCACGAGATAATCAGGGAAATTTGAGCACTCCCTGGATATTTTATATCAACAAATTATTGTTATTTTTTAGTTGTGATAATGGTATGTGATTATGTTTAAAAAAGAAAAGATAGACTGTTTACAGATGAAAGAATACGATGCCTTAAGCTTGTTTTATGTATTTATTTATTTTTAAAGCTTTATTTTATTTATTTTGAGAGAGAGAGAGAGTGCAAGCAGGGGGGGGGAGAGAGAGAGAGAGAGAGAGAGAGAGAGAGAGAGAGAGAATCCCAAGCAGGCTCTGCACTGAGGCACTATTGCAGAGCCCAACAAGAGGCTCGATCTCATGAACCATGGAATCATGACCTGAGCAGAAATTGAGTCGGACACTTAAGCAACTGAGACACCCAGGTGCCCCGAAGTGTAAACTTCTTTTAATGTAACGTGGAGTGGGGGGGGGGGCAAATAAAAGGACATTGACCACATGTGAATATTCATTGAGGTGGGTGATGGCACAATGGATTCCTTATAGTAGACAGACATTTATATGTTTGAAAGTGTCCACAATAAAATTTTAAAAAGTTATTATGACTAGGGTGCCTGAGTGGCTCAGTCGGTTAAGGGTCCGACTTGAGCTCAGGTCGTGATCTCGCTGTTCGTGGATTTGAGCCCTGTGTGGGGCTCTGTGATCACAGATAGGAGCCTGAAGCCTGCTTCAAATACTCTCTCTCTCTCTCTCTCTCTCTCTCTCTCTCTCTTTCTCCCCCTTCCTGCTCATGCTCTCTCTCTCTCTCTCAAAAATAAATAAACATCAAAAAAATTTTTAAAGTTATTATGATTATAAGAGTCTTTTTAAAAAATAATTCCTATATTTTGCTTCCTGGATGAAGTTAGAGAAAACAATTTTGAGCAATCTTAGACTAACAGTAAAATAAATGTACGCTGCCTCTCTGGCATCACATGAAAACAAAAACAAGAACTTTCAATTACATTGTTGCCATCACATGTTTTCTTTTGTAACTCTTTTGATGGGCATTTTCTAATATACACTAAGAGAGCACATGATGTGACCTGCTCCCATGACATTGGACTCTGGCAGTGTCAATAGCCACCTTGTTTCATCTGTCCCTTTCTTTCCCCCATGCCTGATGGACTATTTAAAGACAAATTCCAACACTGATCCTGATAAGCGCGGAGTAACGTATAGAATTGTTGAATCACTCACCGTTTTGTACACCTGAAACTAATAGAATACTATGTTAACTGGAATTCGAATAAACAACTTAACCAAAAAATTCCAAGCATCATTATCACTTCATTTGTAGAACTTCTGTATGCATCACTTATTTTTATCTCAGATTCATGGGATTAATAGACAAGCCTCAGATATGTTTGTGGAGTGTAGGGTCTGCCCAGAGATACGCAGAGATAATCTTGTGGATTTGGAGGTGTGAGGAGACGGGCCCGGCAGCTGGGGGAGGCTTTGAGGAAGAAAGGCAGCAGGTGCTGAGGAGCCACTGAGAAGGGCAGATCAGAGGCTCAGAGCCAAACCTGGGGGCCGCAGCTTCAGGGAAGGGACTCTCCTATCTGATGTCCAGAGCAGGGAAGGGCTGGCTATGCAGGAGAGCAGGGTCAGCCCGGTCCTACCTCTATGCTCGCCACCCAGGTAGTGTGGCCAGGGAGAGTGCCATGCTGGGACAGGCAAGGTTTGGGATACTGAAATCTGTTCACTTGAACTATCAGAATGTTTGTTTCCGCCCCATTTGATAGAAACTTCTGTAATGTTAATATACACTTCTCTGCCTCCTTAAGGGGAGAAATTGCAGGGAACATTTAGCCTTTTCTTGAGGACTTAAAGGTCATCGAGGACAGTTTTGTGTTGAATTCAAATATGGTCATGCCTCCAGAGATTTGAGAATGATTTTGCATGTGTGCTCCTAAGCCAAATGGCCTCTAGATTTTTCTATCTTTTTTTGTGTTAACAGGATTAGATGAAAGTGGAAGACAACTTCTCTCTCATCAGCTGTACCTTTCTACAGCTATCAGAGGACCGGTGTTCTGCTTCTGACTTGGCGCTTCTGACGAGGCTGTGAAGATTGTTACACCTGGGTCGCAGGTAAGAGTAAATTGGCTGTGAAAGTCCAAAGGGCTCACCTCTGAGTCAGGTGTATGGGTTTTTTGCCATCTATTTTGCATTTTCAGAGCCTCCTTGTGGCTTCCTCGTTAGTTATTAGTGGAATCCTGGGCAGTTAGGGCTGCTGAGTAGATGATATATCACTTCTGTATTGCTCACAGCTGTTTGATACAAGATCAAAAAAGAACCTAAATCAGATCTCAGCATTTTCCGGAGATCAGAAAACGTGGCAAGGCAATAAGTAGCTTGAAAATATAGCACAGCATGGTAAAAACATCCTCCTAGATATCCCGAGATCTTGGTGGGAAAGAGTTTCGAATGGAAATAGTAATTTTTATAAGCATGTCTTATTCTAAGGAAGTATATGTAACCAAAAGAGACACAGAACTTACCTTTAAATAAGAACACCTTCAACTATATAAAAAATCAGTGAGTCAAAAAAAAATATATCAGTAAGTCTGCGAGGAAAAAGGTGCTCATCCATGAAATGAATGAAAGACGCTTTCCCAAAACATAATATGAACCTTTGCGTGAAAACCAAGAGCAAGGCTAGAGGGCCATGACTCCCCAGACATCGGTGACAAGATTCAGTCACCCACATGAATAGCAGGTGGTCGCTTTTCCCCCTCCTTGCTGACAGTTTCCCTCTCTCAGCAAGGAGACCTTGTTTCCCATTTCATTTTGACCAACAGCAAAGTGTAACTGACGAGCCAGAAATGAGAGACATCTCAGGTCAGATCCTCATGGTGTTTAGGGGTTCCTCAGAACAAGAGACTGGAATGAAAGGTGCTGGCAAACAAGGGGCCTGGATGTTAGAAAGAAGGTTTTCAAACTGCAGGGAAAAGACAGAAGACATTTTGTGAACTGAGGCCTCACAGCAGTGACTCTCAACCTTCTCCATGTAGCAAAGTCATCTGGGGAACATGTGTTGGTTGAATTTCTCTGGTTGAGGTATAATTTAAATAAACTGAATGTACAGATAGTAAACGTACATTTAAGACCCCCAACTGCATAGGAATTTGGACAAATGCATATGCTTTGTCACCCACCCATCTATCAAGATATAGGCCATATCTGTCCACCCAGAAAGATCCCTCATGCACTTCCTGGTCGCTCATTGGCCGTACCTTCCCCCAGACAACCTCTCTTCTGTTCCTTTCCCCTTATTTTGGTTTTGACTGTTGTGGAACTTCGTATAGATGGAATCACTTTGTAGGTACTCTTCTGTGTGTGATTCCTCCACTTGGCATCACGTTTTTGGGGTCCATCCATGTTGTCACGCAAATCAGGACCTCTTTTCTGTAACCGAACGGTGTCTTATTGTATGGATACACCTCAGGTTGCTCATTCCACTGTAGTTGAGGGGCATCTGGGTCATTCCCAGTTTGGGGATATTATGAACGTAGCTGTGACATCTTTGGGTGTATGTACATTTTCGCTTCCCTTGGATAAAACCAGCTGCAGTGTTTTTGTCATGAGGTGGGTGTATGTATGTTTCACTTTGTGAGAACCTGCCAGACCAGTTTCCAAAGTGGTCACACCACGCTGGTCTACTGGCAGGAACCTGGGGCACTAGCGTTGTGCACCCTCATGTTGTCCGGTTTTTATTTCTTCTGTAGCCATTAGTGAGCATCTCGTTTCGATCTTACTTCGCCTTTCTTTGATGCCCAGTGGTGTTTTCACATGCTTACTGGCCACTTACATATTTTCCTTTGTGAAGTGCCTGTTCAAGCTTTTTGGCCAAAATTTTAATGGGTCTGTTTGTCTTTTTACTGGATTATAGGAATTGCTAACATATGCTGCATAAAGTATTTTCTCCAATACACATGTGGCAAATATTCTCTCCCAGTCCATGACTTCCTTTTTTTTTTTTTTTGACATTTATTTATTTATTTTGACAGAGAGAGTGCAAGCAGGGAAGGAACAGAGAGAGAAAATCCCAAGCAGGCTCCACACCAGGAGCTCAGAGCCTGATGTGGAGGTAGAACTCACAAACCGTGAGAGCATGACCTGAGACGAAAGCAAGAGTTGGACGCTTAATTGAGTGAGCCACCCAGGCACCCCAACTTATTTCTTCTTTCACTTAACAGTCTCTTTGGATGAGTAGAAGTTTTTAGTTTTGATGAAGTTCATTTTTATGCTTTTTTTCCTTTTATGATTATCTGGAAAAACTTAAAATAGGGGTGCCTGGGTGGCTCAGTTGGTTAAACAACCGGCTTCAGCTCAGGTTATGATCTCACAGTTTGTGGGTTTGAGCCCCACCTTGGGGTCTGTGCTGACAGCTCAGAGCCTGGAGCCTGCTTCGGATTCTGTGTCTCCCTCTCTCTCTCTGCCCCTCCCCCACTTGCAGTCTGTCTGTCTGTCTCTCTCTCTCTCAAAAATAAATAAACATTAAAAAAATTTACAAAAAAAAAAACCTTAAAATAAAAATACCCATGCCTGGGCCCTGCCTCAGAGATTTGGTTTAAATGGTCTGTGCTGGGGCCAAGCATGGTGCTTTTTTTTTTTTAAGTTTATTTTTATTTATTTTGAGGGAGAAAGATAGAGGCGGGGAGAGGCAGAAAGAGAGGGAGACAGAATCCCAAACAGGCTCCGTGCTATCAGTGCAGAGCCCGATGCGGGGTTGAACCTATGAACCTGTGAGATCACGACCTGAACTGAAATCAAGATTTGGATGCTTAACCGACTGAGCCAGCCAGGCACCCCTGGCATTGGTACTTTTCAAAGGTTGCTCGAATCCTTCCAATATGCAGCCAGGGTTGATAACCCCAGCACTAAGAGGAAAAATGACTTGAAATATAGAGGGCTCTAAAAATGAAATTCTAAACGTATAACAAGGCATAATGCAAATGAACATTGAGGAGGCACCTACAAACACCTCTGTGTCAGCAGGAGACCGTTTGGATGAGGGGATAGGGAGGGTAGGGAGAGGAACACGGAGTAGGGCAGAAGACAGCTGTGGTGATGGTACGGCTCTGGCCTCAGGCCTGGGAAACACTCAGAACTAAATATGGACCTCATAAAATTATGTCTGGGACAAGAAGATAAGCCAGAAGGCAAGGGCTCAGAGTAGACGAGGAGCGGATGATGGACTTTACCCAGCTGTGGTGGATCTTTTGTCCCTGCCATCTGGAGGAAAACAGAATGTGGACGGTTAGGAGGGGACAGGAGTCGAAGATGGATGGGGATGTGGGGAGGGAACGCTGAGCAGCTCTGAGTGAGTCCAGGTCTTCCCGCCCTGTGAGTTACAGTCTGGGGAACCGGAAGACTTGCAGAGGTAATTGACGAATCATGCTGTGATCTCTGAAAATCATGGACTAAGGGAACAGTGCCAGAAGTCCCAAAAGGAAAAAAAAATGCTCCCTGTTTCAAAATGAGGGCTGTCAGAAACTGTCAGGTCATGGCAGGGTCCAGCATTGGCCCCAGGGATGTGCCCCTTGAAGACCGGGCAACCCTAGGCAGCTGTCCAGGAAGCCCAAAGCCCCCCTGCCCACAGAAAAGCAGGTTTGACTAAAAATGCGATTGGCAAGGCTCTTCTCACTGGGATAAATCTTACCAAAACTGGCATTGGCCCAGCCCTGCCCCACTACACTTTCAGCTTCTCTTCTAGGAGTAATGATCCTATCATTAATTATTTGCATTTATTCAGTACCTACTATATGCTAGGCTAGTGTTTTCAAATTCTAAACTCTTGAGTCCTCAAGAATATACATTCAGCCCAGAGATCCGAAGATCCCTGTCTGAAAAGCACTGACTTGAGAGTTAAGAGGTAGTGAATGGAGAGCAGGGAGCCTGGGTGGTTCAGTTGGGTAAGTGCCTGACTCTTGGTTTCAGCTGAGGTCATGATCTCACGGCTTCGTGGGTTCAAGCCCCGCATGGGGCTCTGCACTGGCAGCACGGAGCCTACTTGGGATTCTCTCCTTCTCCCTCTCTTTCTGCCTCTCCCCCACTCATGCTGTCCCTGTGTCTCTCAAAATAAATAAATAAACTTATACAAAAAACAACTAGTGAATGAATAAGTAAACTATGGTACCCCTGGACAGCAGAATAGTATTCAGCACTGAAACGAAATGAGCTATCAAGACACAAAAAGACATGGGGGAATCTTAAATGCATGTTAGTAAGTAAAAGAGGCCAATCTGAAAAAGCTAGATACTATACGATTCCAACTATATGACATTCTGGCAAAGGTAAAACTGTAGAGACAGTAAAACGATCAGTGGTCGGCAGGGGTGCAAGGGGGAGGAAAGGAGGGATGATAGGAAGAGCACAGCGGATTTTTAGGGGAGTGTAATTACTCTCTATTATACTTCAGTGGTGGATACATGTCACTGTACGTTTGTCCGAACCCACAGAATGTACAACACCAAGAGTGAGCCCCAGTGTAAACTGTGGACTTTGGATGATAGTGATGTCAGTGTAGGCTCACTGATGGTGACAAAGGGACAGCTCTGGTGGAGGGTGTGTTGATAGAGGGGAAAGGTGTGCGTGTGTGGTGTAGGGGGTATATGGAAACTCTGGTTTTCTGCTCAGTTTTGCATTGAACCTGAAAGTCCTCTTAAAAATAAAGTCTATGTTTAAAAAATAAGAATGGGGAATAAAAATTTTGTAGAGAACATCTGGACTCCTGAAAGTACAGCTGTGAACCCAGTTGAAGAAACAGCGTGTAAGGGGCTTCATATGCATTATTTCTAATTCTTACAATCACCAGCAGGATACATGTTATTATTCTAATTTTAGAGGTGATTAACTGGGACAGATTTAAGTAAGTTGACCCAAATCACATTGCTAGTCACTGGCAGGACAGGATTAAAGTCAAGTCTTCCATGGAAATGAAAAACCCATGCTCTAGACCATGGCACCCCCCCGCCTCCCCCTGCTGCCTCAACTTACCTGTTGTGTACTTGCCTGCCCAGCTTCAGCTCCATCTCAGACCTTTCTCAGCCTAGCTTTGTTTGCATGTTTATTCCTTCATCCAAACCGTGTTGCTGCCAGGACCCCTGACCTGCCCTCAGTCCAGTCCTCGGTCTTAATTCCTAGCCCTGCTGACCAAATGCTTGCCACCTTCATTCAAAGCTAGCCAGCCCCTTACCCAGCACCACTCCTACCTCCAGCTTGGATTCTACCCTTATGCTCACCTGTATGCCAAGCCATGCCTCGCACAGCCCAGCCCCACAGCAGGGACCAGGGCCCTGTCCTGGTTCAAGGCACAGTCATAGATTCAAGGCACAGTTTGAGCCATGGAATGGGGAGAACTCCGGTACAACTGATGGAGAGCAAGTCTCCATCACTTCCAGGGAGTGATGTTGTCATATTATCTAAGATCAGTTATAGACTAACGTTGGACACCATCCATGAATTTGAGGTGCTTCGCTTTGTGAAGAAGCTTATATTCATTCCCATCTATCTCTGATGCCTTTTGGAATAAATGACTATAATGTCAATACCTTGAGTGGTAGCTTTCAAGGAACAGAAGAAGGACAACAGTCATGAGCTGCCTTGCAAAGTAAAAAAAAAAAAAAATGTGAGCCCCATTGTGGCATTATTACAGGGAAAAACTATCCATGAATTACTGCATCAATAATGCCTGTATCATGACCTCTTCTCTTTCCTAAGACAAGGCAGCAGATGGTCCATTCTTGTCTGGGAGGCAGTTTCAATAATGCTTATTCTATCTGTCCAAGATGGATAGAAATATCTGTTATCTGTTTAGATATCTTCTGGAATTTTGGATAGCGCATATCTATAATATGGTATTTCAACTTTTTAATGAGTTCATTTTAAATATAATTGCCATTCTAACTTTGTATGTGAAGTCAAGTTCATAATAAAGCTGTTATTATAGGAGGAAAAGTGAACAAATGGTCAGCCAGCCAGTAGGAGATAGAATTGGTGGGCGGAATTCCGGAGTCCCTCATGGCAGCCATTACATCTTTTCTCCACAAAGGTGAAGCAATGCCTTCTGGAAGTGCTAAGCCATAGCAAAATCAGGGATCATTAACTGAGCTCCATCTCCCTAAGTTGTAGTCATGGTCTATTGAGGGAATTTTGAGAGCCTGTAAATGTCAAGGGTATTCTCCTCTGAACCAAGGCTAATGATGAATGTCAACTCCATTAATTATTTCGTATTTGAGAATTGAAACATGTTTAGTCTTCAGAAGCTGTGATCCTGACTTCTTTGCCCATGAGGAACACTACTCCCAGGCTCATGCTGGTGTGCACTGGGATACAGATCCCGTGGTACCCACCTCCTGCCCCCACAAAGAGTTCATCAAAACCAAGTTTTTCCGTCTATCTTCTTTGCTCATCTTTGTGAAAAAATAGCAGCAAGGAGCTAAGGTTATAAAAGAGCTAGAAGGCTAGCAACGCCACAGTCTTACACAGCCGTTGCCCAGTTTTGTAATCAGTATTGATCAATACAGTAGCCACTAGCTACATGTGGCTACAAAGCATTTAAAATGTAGCTAGTATGACTAAGCACTAATTAATTTTTATTAATCCATTTATTTTTTTAATGCTTATTTATTTTTGAGAGAGCGCAAGCAGGAGAGTGGCAGAGAGAGGGGGACAGAGGATCTGAAGCTGTGCTAATAGCAGAGAGCCTGATGTGGGGCTCGAACTCATGAACCATCAGACCATGACCTGAGCCAAAGTCGGATGCTCAACCGACTGAGCCACCCAGGTGCCCCTTTATTAATCCATTTAAATTCAATATAAATAGTCATGTGTAACTAATGATGACCATATTGGACAGGGCAGATCTAGACTATCTGGGAAAAAGGAGAACTTGGTCATCAAGGTCATATTTTGATCCTGTACATCCCATCTAGAGGGATAGGAATCAGGCCCTCTATTATACTATGCATGGATCCCTGCAAACCCAAGCATTTCTAGAGTCTGAGATGCTGAGACCAAGCATCAAACCTACGGTTTCAACATCAACACACACAGCATCCTGAGCATCCAGAACCATAGGTTTCCTGTGCTGGCCCGGAGGACCTGGCCAGTTAAGACAGTAGGCTCAATGCACAAGAATGCCCAGAAAGTTGCCACAACTCAACCTTGCTACCTTTGCATCTCTCAGCAGAGAGCAGCAGCAAAAGGCACAGACTATGGCCAGTATGTGAGTACAACAAGTGTGCAACTTCAGAGTTCACTTTCTAACACCCAGACGCAGTGGCTGTGCCTTACCTCTCAGTTGGTATCCGGCATTACATTTTGTAAATTGGAACTTCTAGCTGTTCCTGAAGGAGATGCCAACAAGTGTTGGCGGGTCAACTCTTCATTTAGACTCTGACACATTCTAGTAATTTAACCCAGTAACTAGGTTGTGGGTGTGACTGGTGTTATCCTGGGCTCCCCAAGGTAGAGCCTTTCACTACTATTTATCAGTTGGCTAATGCATTTGCTAACATAGTTCATTTTCTATTAGGCCTCCAAGAAACTCATGGTGGCCACAACCACCTGGATACGAGTATAGAACTCATTTCATTTTTATGAATCCTCCCAATTGGGTTACCTGGGTATTGTAGCCTCAGTTTATACCTCAATTTTTGGCAAGCAGAAATTAAAGATGACTTTTTCCTCTGTGCTCTAGTACCACCATCACCAAGCTATCACTTTTCCTCACAGTTAAATTTTTCCTCTAATACCCATTTGTTCTGCTACATTTACGCCAGTTCCTGCCAGCCCCCAAATCTCTTAAAGCCATCATGATAAAAATAACTACCAGTACAAATGTCCCATTGATAGGCCAATTTATACATAATTTTACACCAGATCAGGCCTGTCTATAAGATTAAGCTGAACAAACTGTGTCCCTGGAGAAATTCTCCATGTTAGAAACCTAGTACAAATACTCACCATAATGCCCTTGTTCTGCCAATTCTTCCATGTACCCAAAACTCTAAGAAGATGACTAACACCTCTAGTCCTGTTTCCCATTGTGTAAGTCATACATCCTGGGGGACTGCAGCCATAGGGCCCCCGGTCCCCCAAATCCACCCCTTTCTTCACCATCCCCTCTTCTTGGCAACCAAGCTTGATTCTGTGTCATGACCATAGCACCTGGCTGCCTCCTCTTCTGGTAAAGGATATGAAAGCATTCCAAAAATTTTCAGCTCCTGATGAACTAGGAGATGTGACCTAGTATTATACCTCCTACGTACATAACCTCTAAATAACAATGCCCTTCTGTCACCAGTAAGTATCATGACCCAATAGACTGAGCTTGGATAGGGAAAAAGAATGTCTCAGGATAGAGACCATGTAAAGGGCTTGTCTTTAAAAGGAGCTGTTCTCTCATTGATATTGAATGTATGAACAGATGGATTCAATAAATATTTTTATTTACCTCAATACGCCAAGCTCTGTGCTAAGCACTAGGGATTCCTGGATATTTTCTGGCCCTCAAGAAGCTCACACTCTAGAGAAGAGGCAAGCAAAGATATCAATTATTGCAAAACAGAGTATGTCCCATGAAAGAAATAAGATGAGGGCACTCAGAGTAGGTCACATTCTTTATAATGGGGAGGAGGAGCAGGTGGTAGGGAGCAGGAGACATGCTGAGTGTAATAGCAATTAAGTAGATGGGGGTAAGGCTGGGACAGGTATTTCTGGCCACAGAAGGGATATATTCATTAGCATAAAAGAGAGCATCCATGAAATGACCACACAGAAGACAGATACCAGAGCCTGAGGCAAAGTAAGTGGGGGGGGGGGTGCAGTGGGAAGTGAGGCATCCTTAAGGAGGAGCAGCTATTTCCTGCTAATGGGCTTGATTTTATTCTGAAGGTCATAGGCAAACCACTGAAGCTTTTTAAGCAGGGGAGAAATATGATTAAGTTTGTGTTTCAAAATAAGGACTGAATCCATAGTATGGAGACTGAAAGGGAAGCCAAATCTGGAGGCAAGAGGACCGATGAGTGGCTACATAGTAATTCAAGAGGAGGTGACAGGGGCACCTGGCTGGCTCAGTCAGTAGAGCACCTGACTCTTGGTCTTGAGGTCGTGAGCTCAAGCTCCACATTGGGCACAGAGATTACTCAACACACACACACACACACACACGAATGGGATGACAGTGATCAGGATGAGGACAGAGCAACAGAGAGAAACGGGCAGTTTGGGGAAATATTAGAGGTAGAAAGGATACAGCTTAGTGATCAAACTGGCCATGGGGAAGCTGCAGGGTCAGGGGCACTCTTGGAGAACCACCAGATTTCTGGTCTGGACAACTGGGTAGTTGGGAACATTTGCTGAGACAGGGAATGAAGTTGTCCCATTATAAGACCCATGTTCACATCAGCGTCACCTTCCTGATTCTTGGGCTTTCTTGGTTTCTTAGTTTCAATCAAGCATCAGCCCCCAGTCTTCCCCTGCTCCACTCTTTTGCGCCATGAAGGACATCTGCCTTTGTCCCATTCTTGATCTTCCGTGGCCCCTTGATGCATCTTTAGAGCGGATCCTTCAGCTCACCCCACGGACCGCTAGTCACATCTCCACTGTTATTAACCAGTCCGACTTACGGATTTAACCAACTCACCCGTGTTATCACTGAAACTGCCTTCCTTTATCACCCTGTCAGCCTCAGCCCTGCCTTCCACTCCAGGCTCCATGGCGACACACCCCAGCCTGAACCTGGCCCCCTTTCAGAGCCACTCAGAGCCCAATAAAGAAGTGAGTTGATATCAATCCACAGCAAAACTCTAGACTAGACTATAAAAGAGATATTTTGTGAACTTTAAAGAGGCAAGTTGATGATAATTAGGAATAGAATAGAATTAAATAGAGTAGAATTAAATACTTCCCTTTTTAGTTATGCTTACTAGATTAATTAACTAGGAAAATGCTGTGGACAGAAGGGCATTCTACCAAATTTCCCTTGTCCTTATAGACAAGACTGAATGGTCATACAATTAGGCATGTTTGCCTTTGATTAGATAACTGTAGCTTGGGAATATGAATTAATTGATTAATTAAATGATTGATTAACTCCTCTGCAGGTGCTCAAAGACTCTGTCCTTGGTATTATCTTCAACAAAACTTTTGTCAGTGATCTGGACAAAAAGGGACATTATAGCTATTAAAATATGAGAACAACATTGAGCTAGATAGTTTAATGGGCTATCAAATTGGGAGTCTAAAGGATCTATATAAGTTGGGATGATAGGTCACAACCAACAAGAAAAATAATGGAGATAGATATGAAGTACCTCTTTGAAGAAAAAGAATTCCATTTGCAAGGATACAAAATGAGTGAATTGACAACAGTTTCATAAAACGAACAAAAAACTAAGGGCTTCCTTGCCACTAAGGTCAAAATGAGCAAAGACCTCTTCATTCCCCCTGGTTTCTCCAAACCCACCAGGCAGTCAGAAGCCAGAGCAAAGGAGACAGTGTTCCCCTCTGCTCTGAACATACTACCCAGCTTTTAGTAGCACGCTTAAGAGGGACTTTGCCAATGTGACTCCCTCTAGGAAGTAGGATGGGGTGGGATTATTTTATACACTTGAATTTAATACTCAGCATCTATTTGCATTTTAAAAAGAGAGAAAGAAAAATTGGGTGCATAGCATGTTAGTTACGAGTGAAGAATTTGGAGTCAGATTGTTCAAATTTCGATTCAGGCTCCTTTTTAGTTGTGGGAACCAGGCAGGTCACTTAACCTGACTGGCCCTCAGTCATCTCTCTCTCTCTCTTTTTTTATGTTTATTTTTGAGAGAGAGAGCCAGAGAGTGAGCAGGAGAGGGGCAGAGAGAGAGGGAGACACAGAATCCAAAGCAGGCTCCAGTCTCTAAGCTATCAGCATAGAGCTTGACGTGGGGCTTGAAGTCACGAACCGTGAGATCATGACCTGAGCTGAAGTAGGACGCTTAACTGACTGAGCCACCCAGGTGTCCCTGGCCCTCAGTCATCACTTAACACTGGAAAAATACTCCATCAAGTTCTCACGAAAGATCATGTAACAGACATACCTAAGCTCACTTTAACCATATTGAGGAAGGAACCCACAGAATTAAGAGCCCAGAAATGAGAAGAAAGATCTCGAGAAGGAAACAGTGACTCTCTTTAGGTGTTTGGGGGAGAACAGGAGAAGCTTTTTTCTGTGTTCTCTAAAAAGGACCATTGAGACCTATAGGTAGAAACTAATGCAGCATCGATGCCTTTCCATTCGCTGTAAGGAAGAACTCTTTCAACTCATACTCCCTGTGAAAAGCAGCGAGTATGCCGGGGCTGGAGGTAATCCAGTGCCTGCTGCACCACCACCTGCCAGAGGTGATGTTCAAGGGAGTTTTGTGCTGGGAGTTTGGGTGGGTTCGTGGTTCTGAAATCAGGCTGATCATCAGAGGCACCAGGTTTCATGTTCACATGCAGTCCGGATGGGTCTCAACAGGTCAGGGGGCAAGAATATGTATTTTAGAAAAGTTTGCCAAGAGACTGATGAAAAGCCATGTTTGGAAACCTCTGGATTATGACCTGTTTCCTTGAGTTTGAGAATCTGTGAGATGGTACGTGCTGAGTGGAATTTTGAAGAGGGAAGCTAGTGTAAATGAGGGCCAGAGTGTCTTTGGAGGAAATGGAGAAGGGAGCAAGAGGCTTACCCCGTTCCTGCAGCAAGGCGGGCTTGGCCAGGATCCATGGTGTCCCCACCGCCCTCTGACGAGGGGACGCTTAGGTAGATGTCAACTTCCTACAAACCAGCAGCATACATTTTACTTGAAAACCACTGTCACAATCTATCTCTCCCCCGTAGAATCCTATGACGAATTCTGTTTTGAGAGGCAAGCTAGGTCTTAGACAAAACAGAAGAGAAAGGGAGATGTCAACATACTATGGCTAATGAAGGGAACAGAGGAGAGGTGCAGGCTTTGCTCCTTTTTAGTTGGAAGAAGATGTTATTTCAGGCAACGAGGCATTTAAGAAAAGCCTTTAGGGGCGCCTGAGTGGCTCATTCAGTTAAGTCCCTTACTTTGGCTCAGGTCATGATCTCACAGTTCGTGAGTTTGAGCCCCGTGTTGGGCTCTGTGCTGACAGCTCAGAGCCTAGAGCATGCTTCAGATTCTGTGTTTCCCTCTCTCTCTGCCCCTTCTCTGCTCATGCTCTGTCTCTCTCTCAAAAATAAATAAAGATTTTTTAAAAAAACAAGAAATGCCATTAATTGTTTGTTGCTGTCACTGATGAGAAGAAGGTGGACAGTCAGGGAATGGACTTTTTGAAAGGAGCCATCTTCAAAAAGTAAGGAGGAGCTCATAGGCCTAGGCAGGTGTAGGTTTGAGTATTAAATACTAGTCAGGTCACTGGTTATGGTGATAAGCCCTTCCCTAGTTATCCTAGCTCGGCAAGCACCTCCCAGTTACAATATTGAGATAATCGTATTATAATTATGTGGATACATGGATACAGTTAATAATATTATAATTATGTGGATAATAATATAATATTGAGATACTAGCTTATTCTCAGAGTGGCATTTCCCAATTTTGGGCAAATGACATCTAAAGAACTCCAGAATATGCAAATATGCACCAAACATTGTAGCTGCGTAATTCGTCTACTGTATACTTTTACTACTATTTTTGAAATTTTAAAATTGTATGTATTTATTTATTTTGAGAGAGAGAGAGAGCACGCACACGCTGGGAGCGGGGGACAGAGGGAGCAGGAGAGAGAGAACCTTAAGCACGCTGAGCATGGAGCCCGAAGTGGGGTTCAATCTCATCACTACCTGAGCCGAAATCAAGAGTCAGACGCTTAACTGACTAAGTGCACTCAGGTGCCCCCTATTTTTGAAATTTATGTGGATACCATTGGAATTAATAAAACACACGGGTAGCCACGTAAAACCATGACTGAACTCACAGCAGCTTTTCATCCTAAAATTACTCTGATCATCAGGACCGAAGTACAAATCCTGTCATCTGGGCATGCACAGACCTCCCCTGCTTGCAGGAGGGAAAACTGAGCTCCATCGTTTAGGAGGGGCCTATTCGTGTACATTTTCCTCCCATACTCTCTGCAAATAGCTTTCTGTTGGTTCGCGTGGAGCTGGCTCTTCAGGTGTTGGGAAACGGGAGCCCAGAGAGGGGTGAAGGAAAGAGCAGTGATGTAGCTGCCTTCCGTTTGTGGTGGGAAATCTGTTTCCTATGTTTTCCCAGCAAACAGCTCGCTGAGGCTACCAACACAAGTGAAACGAAGTGTAATTTCATTTATTCAAAAAAGACTGCTATTAGAAAGGCGAAGAATTATCGGGAAGAGGATTGCCTGAATTATTCATTTCTTCCAAAAGTAATCATTGATTTTTCTACCATGGGCAAGGTTTGTAAACCGCCCTCCAGGAGTTTACAAAATAGTGGGGATGCAGCCAGAAAAGGAATGAGGAAGAAATGTCATGCATACCCAAACATTGGACCCAGTAACTTATTTATTACCTTCTATTAAATTAGATGATAGCTGTACGATTTGTAAACCTTTTTCAAATGATGCAATTCGGTGCAGGCACATTGTTGAAAATGATACATCCGCCCCCTGTGGTGGCAGTGTAAATTGATAGAATCCTTTACCAAACCAATTTAATAGTGCATTCAAGAGCCTTAAAATGTTCAAGCCCCTTGGTCCAGTAATTTATGGGAATTTTATTTTGAGTAAATAAGTCAAAGGAAGTTAAAGTTATATACAGAAATAACTTCACAGAGCACAATTTCTAATACTGAAAATTTGGAAGTAATCAAAAGGCTTAACAATAGAGGAATATTAAAGTAAATCATGGCAAGGCTACTCCATGAAATATTATGTAGCCATTAAAACGTTGAT
Organism: Cryptoprocta ferox; assembly: GCA_028646485.1. Taxonomy (NCBI): domain Eukaryota; kingdom Metazoa; phylum Chordata; class Mammalia; order Carnivora; family Eupleridae; genus Cryptoprocta; species Cryptoprocta ferox. Next base: position 39,641,651 of record CM053559.1, on the reverse strand, counting down.
AATAACTACAGAAACATGGCAAATGCAGAAGGTAAAGTACTGAATGAAAAAAAGCAGAATGTAAAATTGTTTCAATGGCATAATTATAATGGAATAAAAGTATATTACTTATATTACCTACAAATAAGGGCTAAATGGAAACATGAAAAAATCCAAATGATTTTATTGTTAGGAATTCATGTGAGAATTTATCTGTTTTTATCTTAGAGTATGTTTACATCATTATAAAGCTTAGTACACAAAAAAAATCTGAGCACGAGTGCAGAAAGGATGTCCCCAGGCTCACGGTCTTCTCTACTTACATATGATGGATTCGAGAGGCCATTGTCACTAATTCTCAATCTAAAATGTCCCTTCCCTCAGGTGGAGAGAGAAAATCAAACTTATAGTACAAGGCACTGCCGTGATAGGTTTTTCGCCCAAATAAGGCACGGCATCTCCCTTCCAGCCCAGAAGTAAGTAGCCGCAGTGTCGGATGCTTGCTGTAACCGGGGAAACAAGCCTGTCTCACGCAAACTCACAAAAACCCTATGAAATGTTCTCTTTCCAAAGGAGAAAACAGACTCCTGCTTTCCACAAGCAAAAACAAATCTCAGAGAGGTTATGTGGTTTGCCCAAGGTCACGAGGCAAATTGTAGTGGAACTGATTTTTGAACGGACTCCAAGGCCTCCTCGTTGTGTTCTCTGGAGCACCTGCAAGCCAGCTCAGGAGAAGATGAAGGTACATTGTCTGTGATGAAGCCCTAGCCAGTGTGCACATGGGATGTCAGCCCGCTTGGCCACTGAGAGTTTAGGCCAGTGCTCTCAATCCTGGTGGTACATTAGAATCGTCTGGGGTAAATTTAAAAAATTTTGGTGCCTGGAGCACCAAAGAGATTTGGTGAGATCCTCCAGAGATTTTGATTTCATTGGTCTTAAGTGTAGCTAAGACCAGGGTGTGCTATAATAACTCCCCAGGTGATTCTCCGCAGAACGAGGGCTGAGAACCACTGGCTTAGGCCCTTTGCATTTCCAGACTTTATCCTGGAAGCCTTTCAACTGGCCTCACAATGTGAATTAGAACAGCATTCCATTCATTAAAAATTTTTTTTATTGTAGTAAAGTACACAGAACATAAAATGGTCCATTTTAATCATTTTAAAGTATACCGTTCAATTGTATTAAGTACATTCAGTGTCGTACAACCATCACCACTGTCTAGTTTTGGAACATTTGCGTCATCCCAAATGGAAACCCAATAAAGCAGTCACTCCCCATTCCCTCCTACCTGCTGGCAACCACCAATCTGCTTTCTGTCTCTATGAGCTTGCTTATTCTGGGAATCTCCTATAAATGGAATCATACAGTATGTGGCCCTGGCTTCTTTCATTTAGCATAATGTCATCAAGGTTCATCCATATTGGAACATGTGCCAATATGTGTCATTCTTTTTTATGGCTGAATAGTATTCCATTGTACAGATACACCACATTTTGTTTATCCATTCATCTATTGATGGATATTTAGGTTGTCTCCATCTTTTGCCTTCCATTCACTCTTCTCCCTAAATCTGAAGTCCCTTAGGGCACAGACAACCTGGAGAGGAAGAGCTTGGAAGAGTCAAGGCTGTGAGATATACTTGTAGTTTTCAAAGAGTGCTCTCCTGGGGTGCCTGGGTGGCTCAGTTGGTTAAGTACCTGACTTCGGCTCAGGTCATGATCTCAGGGTTCATGAGTTCGAGCCCCATGTTGGGATCTATGGTGACAGCTCAGAGCCTGGAACCTGCCATGGATTCTCTCTCTCTCTCTCTCTCTCTCTCTCTGTCCCTCCCCCGCTCGCACTCTCTCACTCTTTTTCTCAAAAATAAATAAAAAAATAAAACATCAAAGTGTGATTTCCCAACCAGCAGCACTTCGGAACTTGCCAGAAGTACAAAATCGCCATCCCTGCCCTCAGATCTACTGAATCGGAGTCTCTGGGGGCAAGTAGTTATAAAACTCTGTTTCAACAAGCCCTCCAGGTGACTCAGACACAGGCTGGTGTTTGAGAACCACTGTGTCACTGACACTGGCTGGGAGCTCCAACTTGAGGCGTGTTTGCTGCCTTTACACAGGTCAAGCTGCCCCACACTGCGAACAAAGCACCTTTGGGGCAGTGCCGTCCAGCCCTGGGCAGCCTCCCTGGTGGTTTGGTAATAACATCCCGTCTGTCAGGATCCAAGTTGCTGGTGTCATTGGAGTTCAGCTGGTGCGTGAGACAAGGTTGACACAACTTCCTTGTGTTATCACAGCTCTCTGTAATAAACAAACACATGTTGTAAGAAAAGAGACTTAATTAGAGAGCTGCGTCCTAGCAGTTTTTGTTGAGTGTCTCCTACACAGGGAACCGCAATCAACATGCTCACTTCAGAGAAGCTACTGGAAAACAATAGGCAGGGTCTCCAGAGTTGTGGGCTTTCTGCTTCTCCTTCCCGCCTATGAGGATCCCTGCTCTTCCCACCAGCCTGGACTCCTGCTCATCTGTCCGTCCCATGGGCCACATGTCATGCCACCTCCACACCTTTGCTCAGGCTGTTTTTCCTCCTTATGACACCCTCCTCCTCATTCCCCACTCATCAAACCCCATCCATCCTTCATTATTCAGCCGACTTCCACTTTCTATCCTGAAAGCCAAGGTGGAGGGGAGGGGGCAACCCAGCCGACAGCCATCTCCTCTCTTGGTTTTGGTGCCTTATTCCTTATTTATCACACTTGTATGGCCATCTTCCATTTGGGGTCATTAAAAAAATAGACACTTAATTTTTTTTTTATTTTAAGTTTATTTATTCATTTTGAGAGAGAGCATAAGCAAGGGAGGGGCAGAAAGAGAGAATCCCAAGCAGGCTCCATGCTGCCAGTGCGGAGTCCGATGGGGTCTCAAACTCATGAACCATGAGACCATGACCTGAGCCAAAACCAAAGAGTCTGGACACTTAACCGACTGAGTTACCCAGATGCCCCAATAGACACTTTTTATAGAGCAGTTTGAAGTTCATAGCCAACTTGAACACACAGCCACCCCCATTTCAACCTCCCCCACCAGAGTTGTTGGTGAACCACAGTGACACATCATTATCACCCAGAGTCCATCCTTTACATCAGGGCTCACTCTTGTTGTACATTTTATGGGTTTGGACAAACGTACAATGACATGTATCCATCATTCCAGAATCACATAGAGTAGTTTCACTGGCCTAAAAATTCCCCACCTACTCATTTCTCCCTCCCCACAATCCTAGGCAAGGACAGATCCTTTTACCGTCTTTGTAGTTTTGTCTTTTCCAGAATGTCACATAGTTGGAATCATACAGTACCTATAGTACATAGCCTTTTCAGATGGAATTCTTTGATGTAGTAATATGCATTTAAGGTCTTCTATGTCCTTTCATGGCTGGAAAGCTCATTTCTGATCATTTTTCTCATATTATTATTTTGTCCTTTGTAAGATTTTAATTCCCAACTAATCTGTAAACTCTGATATATACAATGTAGCAGGTAGGGGAGGGGGATGCTGTTTAAAACCGTGACTGTGGCCACTTCCACATGTTAGGACATAAAACTATCTTACAGTGGAGAAGCACGCTATGTGAGCCTTGATGAGACTTTATGGCTGAGAAGATCAAACTCTGGGTATGGCCTGGGAAGTAAAGGGGAAGGTGAAGAATGAGCTAAATTCTGAGGATTGGAGGAAGTAGTTAGCAGGGCAGACAGCAGCTCCCGAGGGAGAGCAAGCCCGTGAAGGTATTGCCAAGCCAGGGCCTTAAGGGAACATGGTCACTGATCCTGATAAGGGACAGGACATTGGCTTTTCTGCTACTGCCTGTACTATGCTGTGCCCCAATTCCTCTGCTTAGACCAAACACAAAGCCTAAGGCACAAAGGATAAAGGAATTGGGGGTCTGTACAGCTGAGGGTGACAATGGCAGGGAAAGAGCAGTCACCACCTGGGCCTGACAAGCCTGGTGGGCTGAGCAGGAGACCACTAGCTGTCAGAGACAGTCTCTGGAAATCGTGATGAGGGCCCGGCTCTCACAGAAGGGGAGATAGGACTCAGCCAATTAATCTGAATCACAAGAGGATGAGCCTGGAAGGCTGGACCTTTCCAGATCATTCTGCTGTGATGGTGGTTAAGTTGGCAGACTAGGGGGAGGGAGGCATGTGGGGGCTTTAGCTGTGTTTCCTGCCAGGTAGTTTAGGGGGTCTAATACGTTAGGCAAAACACAATAAAAGGAACATGCATTGAGTATCTAATGGGTGCCATTCATTTTTTTTTTGAAATTGCCCAAACAGGAAATTAACTGCGTTGATACTTTTGGAGACATATGTCTGTGCATTCAAGTGGATGGAAGATTCCCTTCTAAGGTGGATCTTGGACCTATTCCTCTGTTTTCCCTCCCCTTTTCTGAGCCAAGGTCATGAACACCTTCAGTTCAAGCCCTTCTATAATCTGATAATCTGTTGGTTCTATCTCATCTTGGCTAATGGGGAAACCACACTGCACCACACTAACTGAACGCACAAAGAACATCTGTCCCTCGGGAACTTCTCAGGATTTAGACATTTTCTTTGTTTTCTTAATTTGAGAGAGAAAGAGCACGTGTGTGCTAGTGCACAAGCAGGGGAGGGGCAGACAGAGAGAGAATCTTAAGCAGGCTCCACGCTCAGCACAGAGCCCAATGAGGGGCTTGATCCCATGACCCAGGGGATTATGACCTGAGCTGAAATCAAGACTCACATGCTCAACTGACTGAGCCGCCCAGGCACCCCTAGACATTTTCTTCAACCCACTGCTGCACAAGACCTGTCAAAAAGGCTCAGCTGACAAGGACCATTACAAGGATGTTGAGTCTAACCAGTTTTCCAGAGCAACAGAGGGGTGGTGGCATGGGCCTCAGGAGCCTGCCTGCCTAGGTGTGAAGCCTGGCTAAGGATCATGAGCTCCGTGACCCCAGGTAGCATTCTTAACGGTTTTCCTGGGCCTCAGTTTACTCATCTGCAAAATAGGGTGAGCATATTACCAATCTCACACTGTTGTGGTAAGACGTAAGTAAGGGTAATCCACATGGTGGGCTCAGAGCTCCCAGTGGTGCCTCGTAATGCTCAGTAAGCATTAGCTATTATCGCCCCTGGTTAAGTCACAGCAGCCAAGGACTCTATTATGCTAGCTCTCAGTGGAATGCCTTCTATTGGATTATGCTGTGGCTTGTTGCCATTAGCCTCTATTAAGGGACAGCCAGTGGCACTTGTTACTGGGTTTGCTCTAAAGAAGTTGTTGGGGACACTGTTTATAACATTGCAGTGTCTTCCTTAGAAGAACTCTCGAGAATCTTTCTCTCCGCCTTAGCCTGGGAAGTTGCTTCTCCTGAGCACTCTTTTCTTCATATGAGTGCCGTGAATGATTTAACCACCAGGTTTCTGTCCTCGTGGTGGTGGCCCTGAGAAGGCAAGTGCAACTTTCCAGTAGGTATTTGTGTTTAGGGTTCATAGCTGCTCCATTTTATGACCCTGCCCCTTGTTTTCCTTACAAGGCATCATTCTCTGACTGGGAATAATAATAATAATTAATGATGATGATGATGATGATGATGATAATAATAAGGGTGCCTGGGTGGCTCAGTTCATTGAGCATCTGACTTTGGCTCAGGTCATGATCTCACAGTTTGTGAGTTCAAGCCCCATGTCAGGCTCTGTGCTGACAGCTCGGAGCCTGGAGCCTGCTTCAGATTCTGTGTCTCCCTGTCTCTCTGCCCCTACCCTGCTCACACTCTGTCTCTTTCTCTCAAAAGTAAATACACATTAAAAAAATTTTTTTAAAAATAATACTAATCCACGAGCACCATCTGTAGGCCAGGCTGGGGCTAGGAGCTTTACACAAACTGCCATCGGTGTTCGCCAAATTCCACTAGGAAGACATTATTTCCAATGTCTACATAAAGAAACCCGGGGCAGGAAGATGGTGGGATCTATCCAGATGGTGGGAGGGGAATAGGTCCCCCGGGATTCCAGCCACACCGTCCCACACGCCTAACTGATGTTCTTTCCTAGAACGGGAGACATTTCCGTGTTCTGTCACAGTCCTTTAGGGAACAAGGTGTGGTATAAATAAATGAATCACATTTTTTTAATTTTAATTTTTTATAGTTTATTTTTGAGTGAGAGAGAGCAAGCAAGCAGGGGAGGGGCAGAGAGAGAGGGAGAGAGAGAGAATCCCAAGCAGTCTCTGCACTATCAGTGCAGAGCCTGACGTGGGGCTCAATCTCAGGAACTGTGAGATCATGACCTGAGCTGAAATCAAGATTCAGTCGCATAACCGACTGAACCACCCAGCAGGCTCAATGAATCACATTTTAAATGATGCCTTCTCTTGCTAGTTCCCTTATTTAACTCGTGGCACTATGACTGTGGTGTCTGATGCTTCAAAGTCCCCTGAGGATCCCTGACCCATAGCCCTGGCCCAAGAGCACAAGTGAATTCTGCTCCTGGCGCCAGGCACATGATCTGTCAATCACACGGGGTGCCTTCCTCATTCTCATACCAGGACTGGCAGGGTTTGCATTCTGGGTCATCCACTACTCGCTCCAGCCTCATTATGTCATCAGGTTAGTTCCCACGTGAAATGTGGGATTGGGAGATGTTCCCACGTGTCCCTGGACGAGGCTGCATGACACAGCAGGTAAGACCCAGGCTCTGGAGTCTCTCGCTCAAAGTTGAATCCAGGACTACTTCTTCCTACTGTGCCTCAGTTTCCTTATCTATAAGACAGGTACAATAACAATACTAAAACCTGTTCGTGGGGAGGCAATGTAGTATACTAATTACGAACACAGAGCCCAACGCTCTTTGAATCTAGGCTCTGACACTGGCTGAATGACCTTGAGCAAGTTTTTTAACCTTTCTGAGCCTAGATCTTCATCTATAGAATGAGGGTGCTGATAGCTACTCCTTCAGAGGAGAAATAACATAAATCAATGTACAGTCGAATAATTTAAACTACGCTTGGCACATAGTAAGCACCATATTAACTGTTACCTCTTACCACTGCTATTATTATACCTGCAAGATGCTTCGAGTGGTTGGCAAATGCTGTTAGCTATCATCCCTCCAGGCAGCATTCGGAATCTTTGGTCTCCTCCTGTGTGGGCAGGGGCACACTCTGCATGGGTAGCTTGAGTGTAAATCCTCCCAAGCCCTCTGGCCCTGCCAAAGCAAGGAGGGAAGGCTGGAAGGAGGGCAGAGGGGGAGGACAAACCATCTTAGATGCACCTGGAGGAGGCTTTCTCAGCTCCTCAAGATGGACAGAGCCTCGACCTTTGAATTTCCAAACTCAATAAACCCAGAAGCTCAACGCTTAAGCAGTATGTGGACAAATGAGCTTCGGAGCCTGACTACTGAGAATGTATTTCTTATGCAAATTCACATGAACAAATAGAACACATTCTTCCTTTTCCAAATAACTCAGCCTGGGAACAAGAAGCCAACATCTGTTTAAGCAGGGGTGAGGCTGTGGCCCAGGTGGGGTCCATACCAGGCTTCCCACCACCTGCTCCTCATGGCTCCTGTTCTCTCTGCCCTCCTGAATCACTTTCTCTTACTGTCATACCTCCAGGCATGGAACACTACCTTGGCAAATTACAGATGAGGTCAGAAATAGACACAGGGGTGTTACTGAGAAGAATTTCTAAATAGAGAAAAACATCTACAGAAACAGAAGCTGGAGTAGAGCAAGAAGAGAATTTTAAGGCTTCAGGTAAAGGAATAAGCATGATAGAGAAAAACATAGGAGAATAGGATCCAAGTGTCAGGATGTATTATGTTTATTATTTAACCCTTCTTAAATGCTCACTGTGCACCAGGCATGCATGCATCATCTCATTTGATCTTTGAAAGAAGATAGATGCTATGATCCTCATCACTTTATAGATGGGGAAACTGAGGTTTAGAGAGGCTTGGAGATTCGCTTGCTCATCACTGTGCTCAGTGTGAGTCAGGAAAGATTGGGGAAGATTCAGAAAAGATCCATGAAGATGTAGAGGGATCTGAAATTCACAGCTTTTATCGAGAGGCTTGAAATCCTAGAATTGTTTAACATCGTGAAAGAGGGCTGGGAAGAGGGTGCAAAGGGGAGGAAAACTTTGTAGTGATACCCATTGTCCCCTTTTCCTTTTCCTAATGGGTCCTTGAGTGTCCCAGGGACATGGCTGGGGGAACTTGCCTCACCCTCAGTTCCAGGAGAGGGTGCTAATGTGCTCAAGCCAGTCAGCACTGAGCATCTCCCCGACAAGCTCCCTCACAGTGAGGGGTGCAGGGGTGGGTGGAAGACCCACCTTGCGCCAATGAGATGAGAAGCATGTTTCCTGGGGTCTTCTGAGAAAAAAGCGTCTGTTCCCTTTTATGGAGGCTCCTCTCTCCACCCCTCCCCCCAAAAATAACTGTATCCACTGGGGCTGAATAAGGAAGCATGTGGCCGTGAGTGACAACAACTAATGGTTGCTTTCAAATATCCATTCTCCCTTTCTTCTTGGGTATAAGAATGATTGATTCAATTTCTGACTAGGTACACTTGAGTCCAGCAAAAGATTCTATTTCCCAGTCTCCCTTGCAACTGCCTTATGTGGCTACGTTCCAGCCAATGAAATGTAAGCAAAAGGGCTGTGTGGTACTTCCAGTGAGTCTCTTTACAAGTGAGAGGAGACAGGACTTTCTTATGTTCCTTCCTCTTGCCTAGAATTCAGAGGTAATGGTGAGAGTTCCAGCAGTCATGTTGGGCCTCACGGTGACCTTGAGAAAGGCAGCCATGCCCTAAGATGTGCAACATCAAGTTAGACAGCTGGGCCCATGTCATGATGGAGCCACCATACTTGCCATGGACTGCCTGTCTCTGGATTTCACTAACATGGGGGACAAATACACATCTATCTTGTTATAGCCACTATAACAGTGGATTTTCCATCACATAGAGTAGACTCAATTCTGACAGATGGGCCCACACTTCTGCTTACAACCATCTTGCAGCTACAAAGGAAGGCAGACTTGGAGTAAAGCTGATACCATGGTAGCAGAGCAGAAACAAAGAAACCAGTTCTTTCAATACCATAGAGCTGCTGGATCAAGCTTCTCCTGAATCTGACATTCATCATAGGACTTTATATCATACATGAACAAATACAATTGCTTTATTCTTGAAGCTTATTTAAATTGAGGACTTTGCTACTTGTAGGCAAAAGCATCTTAGTAGCTATATACTTACCAATACTCTTCAGAAGGTAATACTTAGTACACTGTATTTCATTCCCAAAGAAAGCAGTATAAGCAGAAGTGTATTTAAAGTGCATCTGGGCTCTCCTTACAGTGGACTCATTGAACACATGAATAAGGCCTGGATGATTTTTTTAAAATCACCTAACATTTATTGAGTCCCTGCTACGGACCAGGTATTTGATGTAAATTATTGTTCATCCCTGCAATGGTACTGACTGGCAGAGATTCTTATTCTGGTTTTACAAATGGTGAAATCAAGGGCCAGAGCTTTAAATAAGTTGCTCAAAATCATATATAACAGCTTGGACTGGGAACCAGACCTGCAGAGATGCCACACCCATGAACTTTGCACCACACTAAGCCCTGGCCACTGGTCCCACGTGCCATAGTATTCTGCAGCTCCTGTTGTTTTAATTTTTTTAATGTTTATTTATTTTTAAGAGAGAGAGAGAGAGAGAGAGAGAGAGAGAGAGAGACAGCACAAGTGGGGGAGGGGCAGAGGAAGGGACACACAGAATCCAAAGCAGGCTCCACGCTCTGAGCTGTCAGCATAGAGCCCAACGCAGGACACAAACTCACAAACCCTGAGATCATGACCTCAACCAGCTGAGCCACCCAGGCACCCCATAGCTCCTATTGTTTTCATCTTTGCTTTTGGGAACCTTGCAGCTTAGGCAAGTTTGAAGAACATTTGTATCAGACAAGAGGGGTCTGCCATTGGGTGACCCAGCATATCTTCCTGGTCAGAGGTACAGTTGTCCCCTCTTTCTTGCCTTGTCTTGCCCTCTTCCACTCTCTGGCTTTCTCTGAGCAAGGGTGCATTTGGACACGTGGACTCTCTATCTCTTCCTCTTTGGGACTGAACCAGTTGTTGAGAGCTTATGTCCTGGATATTGGATCCAGCTCATTGTCTGCCTTCACAAATGACTCTGTCTCCCTAGTGTTTGTGCCACTCCTCTGCTAAATGTTTGAATATTTCCTTTTCGTTTAAGATTTAGAGTTGAACATTATGCTCCAAAATGGCCTTGGCAACCAGTTAAATAATGCTGATTTAGTGTATCCAGACTGAGCATACCCAACGTCATCCAATTCACTGGGTTTTTGGGCCCTGTTTTGTTTTGTGTTTGTTTATTTTCTGCCTGCAAATGGGTACACTGAAGAGTTTTGTATAATATTTACTGAAGTTAAAGCATGTCACGTTCATTTGCTGACATTACATCATTCAGTGAGAGCAAACGCTGGCTCCGGAGGTGACATCATGTGAGCTGTACTACCTGTGACCCTACACTGTGTAGAAACAATCCCCTTGTGTTCAATATTTCCAGATATTTCAAAGTGAAAAAAAAAAGGCCAGATAAATAAAATTTCTTTCCATTGGCCCAGTTGCCATGCTGCTTCCTTGGATAAGTCACTTTGCAATCATCAAATGAGGTAGTATCGGTGAAAGGAGCATGGACAGGAATATATCAATATCAGTCACTGATATTTCTTAGAATGCTAGTAACATCAGACAAGTCAGAGTCTCAAGCCTTTCTAAAAAAATTTTTTTAATGTTTATTCAGTTTTGAGAGACAGAGAGAGACAGAACATGAGCTGGGGAGGGGTAGAGAAAGAGGGAGACACAGACTCCAAAGCAGGCTCCAGGCTCTGAGCTGTCAGCACAGAGCCCAATGCAGGGCTCAAACCCATGAACTGCAAGACCATGACCTGCGCCGAAGTCAGGCTCTTAACTGACTGAGCTACCCAGGCGACCCTCAAGCCTTTCTATACATAAGCCACTATAGTATAATTTATCATGGAACTCTCAGTACATAAAATAATACCCAAGCAAGTTTCCCAAATATACTGATTCTCTGGAGTGTTTACAACTCCCGTGATCCACTTAAGAGCTTTACTAGTAGCTAGTAAAAGAAGAAAAAAAGTACCTATTTCCTGGGTCCTTCTTCATCCAGGAAATAGGTACTTCCCAATAAGCAACTTAAAAGCATGAAATTCTATCTTAAATATATTTTATATGCTCATACAACATCTAGCAGAGCACAGTTAAGATAATGTATTTCAAGAGCATGAGAAGACAAGCCACAGACTGGGAGAAAATACTAGCGAAAGGGGGCACCTGCGTGGCTCAGTCGGTAGAGCGTCCGACTTCACCTCAGGTCATGATCTCACAGCGTGTGGGTTCAAGCCCCACATCAGGCTCTGTGCTGACAGCTCAGGGCCTGGAGCCTGCTTCGGTTTCTGTGTCTCCCCTTCTCTTTGCCCCTCCTCTGCTCATGCTCTGTCTCTCTCTGTTTCTCAACAATAAATAAATGTTTAAAAAAATTAAAAAAAATAATACTAGTGAAGGACACATTCGATAACAGACTGTTAACCTACGTGTGTCTGGGTGGCTCAGTTGGTTGAGCATCCAACTTTGGCTCAGGTCATGATCTCACGGTTCATGGGTTCAGGCCCCATGTCAGGCTCTGTGCTGACAATTTGGAGCCTGGAGTCAACTTCAGGTTCTGTGTCTCCCTCTCTCTCTGCCCCTTCCCTGCTCACGCTCTGTCTCTCCTGCTCTCAAAAATAAATAAACGTTTAAAAAAATTTTTAAAAGACTGTTAACCAACCTGGGTGGCTCAGTCAGTTAAGTGTCCAACTTCAGCTCAGGTCATGACCTCACGGTCCATGAGATTGAGCCCCACGTCGGGCTCTGTGCTGACAGCTCAGAGCCTGGAGCCTGCTTCAGATTCTGTGTCTCACTCTCCCTCTGCACCTCTCCCACTCAAGCTCTGTCTGTCTCTCTCTCTCAAAAATAAATAAATGTTTAAAAAAATAAAAAATAAAAGACTGTTAACCAAAATATACAAAGGACTCCTAAAATTTAACAATAAGAACTCAAACAACCCGATTTCTTAAATGGGCAAAAGATGGGAACAGACCTCTCACCAAAGAAGTTACACAAATGGCAAATAAGCATATGAAAAGATTCTCGTATCTTCTATCAATAGGGAATTGCAAAATAAAACAATGAGAAACTATTATATACCTATTAGAATTGCCAAAATCCAGAACATGACATCACCAAATCCTGATGAGGATGTGGGGTAATAGCAAATCTCGCTCATTGTCGACAGGAATGCAAAATGTTAAAGTTAAAGCAGGGCAGCCACTTTGGAAGACAGCATAGCACTCCCTTATAGAGAAAAATACACGCTTTCCAAATATCCAGGAATCACGCTCCTCGATGTTTACCCAAATGAATTGAAAATTTATTTCTACAGAAACCTGCACATGGGTGTTTACAGCAGCTTTATTCACAATTGCCAAAACTTGGAAGCAACCAAAGTGTCCTTCCGTAGATGAACAGATACCTAAACTGTGGGGTATTATTTGGTGCTAAAAAAGAAAGGAGTTATTAAGACACAGAAAGACATGGTGGAACCTTAAGTGCGTATTACTAAGTGAAAGAGTTCAATCTGAAAAGGCTATGTACCATATGATTCCAACTATGTGACACTGTGGAAAAGGTGAAAGTGCAGAGACAGTTAAAAGATTTGTGGCTTGCCAGGGGTGATTTTTAGGCCAATGAAAGTATTCTGTATGATACTATAATGGTGGATACATTTCATTACACCTTCGTCCAAACCCACAGAATGTAAAACCCCAAGAGTGAACCACAATGGAAGCTATGGATTTTGGATGACAATAATGTGTCAGCAAAGTTTCATGAATTGTAACAAATGTACTGCTCTGTAGGGGGTGCTGGCCATGGGACAGGCTATGCACATATGGGGGCAGGGGGTCCCTGGGAACTCTGTACTTGCTTCCACATTTTCTCTGAACCTGAAACTGCTTGAAAAAATAAGGTCAGTTTTGCCGGGTAATTGCAAAGGCTCCACCAAAATCAGCTCTAGGTAGAGACACCACTGTATGCCTCCATTATCCTGGAGGGTGGTAGCACAGTCTGGTAATGCGTTTCCACTGGACACAGTCATGGAAATAGAAGAAGTTTCTGTAACCCTGGAAACAAAGCCAGACATATCATTTCAGTCTAAAGGGCAGATTCTAAACAGCCCTGATGCTATCCAATGCCATTGCGAATGCCACACACGTAGTACCCACACTACACATGCCGACCGTAGGAGGTGCGGCAGGAAAGTCCCTATGTAAAGATCAGCACCTCTGCTCTGAAATTAAAGAAATAAGTGTGGGAGAACATTGAATGCAAATCCTTTCTCTTCCAAAGCTAAGAAAGCTATTTCGTTGCCGGTCAGAAAGCGTCTTTACAACTACTGACAGCTCAAAGACTCAAAGAAAACAACCCCATAGGGAAAATCATTTTACTGTGCCTCAACGGTTCTGAGGAAGTGCATGAACATCCACATGAAAGTGTGCTCACATAGCTTACATATCAGGGTAACTGAACTTGGGAGGTTCATATTTTAAATGAAAATAAGCATGGAGTGCAGCTCCCTATTCGAAGCTCTACCAAGAACCAAACTTACAATTTTGGCTTCTTCGAAAGGACCTTGGAACGCATTTAGTCCAACCTGCCCACCAATGAAGGAATCTCTTCTAACATATATTTGATAAACCATCTTGCTGCCTCTGGCTTAGAGAGAGAGAATTTGCTGTGCCCTAAAATTCCCTATTTCACTGTTAGGACATTTTTGCTCATCAGTAGCAAAACCTGCCTCCACCTAACTTCTAAACAGTGTGCTGTGCCCTCCTTCTAGAGCCAGAGGATAAGAATGATCCTCTTTCCTGGCCCTAGCCCTTAGCAGCTCTGTGTCCTTCAGCAAGTTACTGAATTCCTCTGTGCCTCAGCTATATCCATATGATGATAGCACCTACCTCCTAGGGCGGAAATGAGGATGAAATATTAGCACAATGCCTGGCTTATGATTAGAACAGCTTATAAATTAGCTGTTATTATAATTAGCTATTCGACACAATAATCCTTCCAATAACTACAGAATGGTGATTCCATTATTAAGCTTGCAAGGAGACATTCTCAGATTCCTTTAAACCAGTGATTGTCAACCTTTCTGTGGAATACTTGGTTTGGGGGGGAGCATACACTTGAAGGATTTAAATGGCATCCACATTATCCTGAGATTCACCTGAATCAGCCCTGTTTGGATTTGCCTCTACTTCCCTGATTGAGTCTCAGCGAGCCAAGTTCTCACGTGTTCTCATTTCTCTGGTACCAGCTTGCCATCAGATTCTACCTGTGACCTCTGACCTGTGACCAGTGGCAGGCTAGACACTGGCCGTATATATCACATGGAGCTCAGTTCAGCAATCTCACTTTCTGGAACTACATAACAACAGAGACAGTTAAAAAAAAAAGTTTTACATCTTGCCAAAATTTGGCAGCATGCTTTGGTAGAGTTCGAGGCAATGCAATAAACCATCATGCGCCAATTGAGAAGTGCTGTCTTAAGGAATGAGATTTATTTGGAGGCCACCCTGGGAAATAGAGGAGTCTAGAATCTCCACCTCAAAGCCAGGCTTCATGGAGATTAGTGCTCAATCCAGGAGCTGGAAGGTTGCTTAGGATACAATGCGCTCTAACAACTGGGTTATAACAGTAAATAAAATTGCCATCTGTTGAGCTCTTAATACGGGCCAGGCACCATGCCAAGCATTTTACAAGTGTTAGTTATCTTTTTTCTTAGATCTGTTTAAATTGTGAAATAAAATACTCTTAGAATAAAGTGTTCAAAACAAATGTACAGTATAATGAACAGTCACAAAGCAAACGCTGACATAACTACCTCCGGGGTCAAGAAACAGAATACCTTCAAGCACTGCAGAATCCCTCTGCCCTAAGTATCATCGCCAACTGTCCCAGAACCTTCCCGTCCCCTTTGTGATTATCACTTCCCTCCTTTTCTTTATAGTTTGCTCAACAAAATATGCCACACAAATAAACTCTATTATATATAGTTCAGAGTTACCAATTTTTAAATGTCAAAGTAAAATCATATACAATATGTTCTCTCTTGTGTTCAGTATTGTGTTTGTAAGATTCGTTCATGTTGTTCCTCATAGAATAGTTCATTTCTGGTGCTGTATAGTACTCCATTGTGTGACTATATCACAACCTGTTTATTCATTCTATAGTTGACGGATCTTTGCACCGTTTCCAGCATGAGGCCATGAAGAAAGTTACAGACAAGCTTGTATGTATGCTCCAGTGTATATGAGGAGTTCTTGTGAGATACATATATCCAAGAATAGAATTGCTGGGTGGGGCAAGATGCATGTTTTCAGGTTACTAGATAATGCTTAAGTGCTTTTCCAAAATGGTTATACTAACCTACATTCCCACCAGCAGCATTTGGATTTCCGGTTCTCCTCATCTTACTCATCAGCACTGGTATTATCAGATTGGTCAGATTTTGCCAGTCTCATATGCATGTGTAGGATATAATTGTAGTTTTAATGCCTACTTTTCTAAAATTTCGAGTACATTGATTCCTACTCCATAAACTCATCTCCATCTTCCTGCTTTTGCTCAACATTGTGTTTGTAGAATTCATCTGTGTTGTTGCACATGGAGTCTCGCTGTATTTCCCTTATTAATGAGGTTGATTGTATTTTCATATTTTTGGAGCCATGTGCTGTTCTCTTTCAGTAAGCTCTTGTTCAAGTCTTTTGCTTGTTTGTCCATGGGCTGTCTTTTTTGTACTGAGTCACAGGAGGTTTTCCCCAATTTAAGCCTAGCTACTGGTTCTCCAGTGGTTTCATGTGCTCCTTTCCCTCTCTCCTGTGCATCTTTCATCCTCACAACAAGCCAAAGAAAATAATATGTTGGCATCTATTTCACAGCCAAGGAAACAGAATGGAGCCTTGGGAAGGTCACTGCCCTGTTGGGGGTGGGGGGGGGGTGGTGGTGGTGGTCAGCTGGCTAATTAGCCTCAGAGCTGGGAAAGCAAGCCTGATACGCCCACCTTGCAGCCTGGCTGGTCCCCCAGGCCACACGGGGGCGCCCCTCCAGTCCTTCCCGGCTGCACGCTCCTGCCACCTCTCTGCCCCAGCTTCCCTGCTCGCTCTTCTTCCTTCCTCGTGGCTTCTGCTTTCTGCGCTCTCCTCGTATGACCTTTCTAATGTCCCTAGTTCCAAATGCTTCACTCGCTTGGGTCCTTCCGACTCCCTGAAGGAGGTCATCAGTTCCATGTGGCACTGTCTCCGTCAGGGGTGGCCTGCCCTGCAGACCACGCCGTGGCCGTGACTCAGGCACTCTCCCAGGCCAGCTGGCTGTGGCCAACGTGGCGGATTTTCGGGGTCATTGGAGAAACTCAGGACAGAGGGACCGCTCCGCAAAGCAGCTGTCTCCAGATCTTCACTCTTCAGGCTGATCCTTGCCAGCTCCTCTGACATCTCATCATCCTTGTGACAACTGCCAATCAGTGTGTCCCACACATCTGGGAGTCTTCCAGGATGCCACACTCCCCCACCTAAGCCCAGCCTAGCCTCAGTTCCCATCAATTCTTAGCAAATCCTATTGGGCCTAAGTCACTCTGAAGTCTAGCACTCTCTCCAGGGTAGCCCCACCCTAGCCTCCACCCTGGTCCGGTTCCCCCTCGGGACAGACAACCACCATCTCTTACCCCGAAGCCAACTAGCTACCTCACCTTCTTTCTGCCTCTGAATCTGTTTTCTACACAGCAGCCAGAGGGATCTGTTCAAAATGCTTGTCCGATCATGTCAGATCTTTCAAAATTTTCTACTGGCGTCCATTGGTTCTCTTGGCATAAATACCAAAACACATAAGATGAACCCCAAGGCCCTGCAAGGTTTGGCCCTTGCCTCCTCTTCACTCTCCCCCTTGCTCCCTGCTCTTTATTCCCCTGGGAAGACTTCCAGTCCTATTGACAGACCAGGCACGCTCTCCCCACAGGGCCTCTGCACTTGCTACCTGAACCACCTGGTATACTGTGGTCACCCCACACCACACTCCACCTGGGGAATTTCACCCCTCAGCAATTCTGGCCTCTCTGACAGACACAGACAATCTACACTTCCCTGCAGACCCAAATAAGGTTCATGCAAACAAGATAGTATTGTCTTCTGCCTATCAGACAGGCAAAGATTAGGATCATTGTTAAAAGCCTGTGTTGAGGCTGCAAGAAAGCATGCACTCTGATTTGTGCTCATTCAGGTACCACCTGAAAGGTAGGAAATATGGCAACAGCTATTATTTAAATGTGTCATACTCTTTGCCCCAGCATTTCTACTTCCATGAATTTATCCTTTAGAAAGAAATACTCCCACCAGTTCATGTAAAAGGTTATGTGGAACAAATGTTATGTTAACATTGTTTATAATAGTGAAAAGTGGAAACAGTACCTGTACTTATCAATAAGACGCTAGTTAAACTGTGATACATTCATGAAATGGAGTATTAATCAGCCATTTAAAAGAACTGTGTAGATCTTCTTGTATTCATGTGGAAAGATGTCTAAGATATATCAAGATAAAAAAATTAAAAAGTATGGTTCCATTTTTATTGTTTTTAAAATGATGACAGGTGTATTTTTAAAAGTTGGAGAAAATACACCAATCTATTGACAGTGGCTATATCTCTAGGGAAGGCAGATGAGTTAACAGGGGATTTTTCTCTTAATATATTTTGGTAAAGTTTGATTTTGCTATTTTGTTACCACAGTTTCTAACCTGAAAAAAAATTGGGGTGGTTGGTGACTCCGTTGGTTGAGCATCTGACTTCAGCTCAGGTCATGATCTCACAGTTCATTGGTTTGAGCCCCACATCCGGCTCTGTGCTGACAGCTCGGAGCCTGGAGCCTGCTTTGGATTCTGTGTCTCCTCTCTCTCTCTCTCTCTGTCCCTCCCCCACTCACACTCTCTTTCTTTCTCCCTCTCTCTCAAAAATAAACATTAAAAATTAAAAAAAAAAAAAAACCAAGAACCACATTTATTCTCTCATAATCCCAGAGGCCAGAAGTCCCAAATCGAGGTGTCAAAAAGGCAGCGCCCTCCGGAGGCTATGGGAGATCTGTTGCTTGCCTCTCCTAGCTTTTCATGGCTGCTGGTGTCCCTCGGCTTCAGGCTGTGTCACTCCAGCCTTCAAGGCCCCTGCCTTCACATCTCCATCTGCTCCACCTTTACATCATCTTCTTCCCTTTTTGTGTCATTGTAAAATCTCTCTCTGCCTCCCTCTTCTTTTTTTTTTTTAACGTTTACTTATTATTGAGAGACAGACAGAGCATGAGCATGGAAGGTGCAGAGAGAAGAGGGAGACACAAAATCCAAAGCAGGCTCCAGGCTCTGACCTGTCAGCCCAGGGCCTAATGCGGGGCTCGAACTCACGAACCGCGAGATCATGACCTCAGCCAAAACCGACTGAGCCACCCAGGCACCCCTCTGCCTCCCTTTTAAAAGGATACATGTGGTGGCTTTTGGGGCCCAGCTGGATGACCTGGGATAATCTCTCCAACTCCAGATGCTTAACTTAGTCACACCTGCATGACTCTAGCATCTACTACTGGAGGTAGTGCCATCATAGGTGTCAGAGATTAGCACCTAGTGTCTCTGGAGGCCACCAGTCAGCACCCTGCAGGTGTCATTAGCGACTCTGAGTAATGCCTTTGCAGAATGGAGACCCATCACGTGTCCACTTCTCCGGTGGCAACTGCCACAGAGAAAAGCTCAGTAACCAGAAGTTGTTCTGCTTTGCCACTCCCCACCCCAGCCCTCAAAGGGAGAAGGAAATGGGCCTCTAGTTCCTTTAGTATAGCTGGCTTCCCCAAGTCACAGATTCTCGAGAAGCCAGAATGGGTCTGGAACTGTGGCATCTTTTCATGAGTGATCTCCATCTGACATGCTGCCAATACCCCTCGGGAAGGATAGATGATTACTGAATGGGTAACAAGACTAAAATTATTTACAAATGAGCCTTGCCCACTAAAGGGGGTTTGGGCTTTGCTCAACATTTGATTTCTCTCCTCTCCAGCACTCTGAGGACGGCTGTGCCAAATTCGTCCTTTGGCTTTTGTGATACTGGATAAGAGGACAGGGAGAGACCGAAGGGCACTGATTAGGTAGAAGCGAAATTAGTTTGTCTTTCCCTGATGTACTTCATATAAAAGTATAGCCTCTGGGGAAGGGGCCACTCCAATCCATAATAGGGTCATTCCATAGTAAAAACTATCTTCTAATCCCTGGTCTGGCTCCCCAAGCAGCCTCATAAACCTGGTTCCCTGCTGACAGGAGCAACTTATTCGAGTTATTGCGTGTGTTACTTGTTAATAATTCCTTGGCAAAACCAGAGAGCAAAACCTACTTTGGGCCTTGGTCCCCACCCCCACACTCCCACCATGATAGGGTTCTCCTGAGAAGCTGTCAATCGGTGGGGTTTGGTATCCTGAGATTGCATCTGGGCTGGCCCCCAGAGTCCCCACTGCTAAGCAGCAGGGGAAAAGCTCTGACAGCTGAGAACGGAGGAAGGTCGCCCTATCTCATCATCATGGTGGTGCTGATCATCGATCTTATGCTCAACCCTGGCTGTTGCTCAGGACCTCCCCTCCATCACCCACCCACCCCCCACAGGAAGGACCTGGGATGAAAGCAGAGGGGAGCTGAGGACCACATACAGACTTCCATGAGGTCTGCAAGTGGAAGAGGATGGTCTTCTCTCCCTGATCCCTAGAATAAACACCAAGAGGGCCACACAGCCATGGGAGAGGGCCAAGGAGAGAGCAGGATGCATGGGTCTAATTTGAAAAGTGAAGAAGGGTTGAGGCTCAAATGTGGTTCAGCCCAGCACACCAGTATAGAACCCCAGAAACAAGCTCACCCACAACAGTCCCATCGAGAACAAGATGTGTGTTTGCCTGGAGTGCCCTCCTTATCACAGAGTAGTAACACACCCATGGATCCCAGGGACATCATTCCTTGGAAAGCTGCTTGCTTCGGGGGAATCAATGACAGGCCTGTGGGCTTTCCTTGTCTGTGTCGCAATTAGAACCTGGGGTTGATGCCACAGTTTTCTTGAGAACACATCGGTGCAATTATAAAGCATATCAGTGGGGCAGTGATTCACTCTGCAAAGAATCTAAACAAACTAGTCCTTTCTAAGTTCCAGCACAGCTTTTTGTGAAGGGAGGCATGCTTGTTTTGTGGTTGAGGAAAAGAATGCATATCACCAGTTCTTACTTGCAGTAACTTATCTGTGCGGTCTGTGAAGTGATTAAACCCCTTTTGGGAGATAGCCTGAACTGGAGAAATGGAAATAAAAGTATGCCTCATCTAATACAGTGCCTGCACTGGTAAGTTTGAAACAAGGAGCTCAAGGGGTTTGACAGCATCAGATCAGATTATGAAAATTTCTCAGGTTAGTTTTGTTGAAAACTTGGTCCTTTAAAAAAGTACATCCCTCCATCAGGAAAAGGCTGATAGGTATAACTGTATAAAATGTAAAGACTTCTAAATCCATGCATACACATGCACACACACACAAAATCCACCAGAAATAAAGTTAAAAGACAAAAAGAAAATCAGGAAAATATCTTGCAGCTTAGAACACAAAGGTTTAACTCTATTTAATATATAAAGAGCTTTCACAATTCAGTAAGAGAAAGGCAAACACTCTGATAGAAAAATGAGCAATTAAAAAAGAAATAAGAATCATCAATAATCAGAGATCCAATGAAAATAAATAAGAGATAAAGTTCTTTCCTATCAGGCTAATGGATGAAAAAGAATAAAAGATATATAACAGATGAGGCCATGAGTGGGAATTTTCACACATGCTGGCCAAGTTTGACAATTTCAAAATTTTAAACGCATATCCCCTCTGACTTGTTAATTTCACTTATAAGAAAGCATCCCAAATAACCATGAATATGAGAAAAGATTTAGCTACAGTAAACATTCATTATAACATTGTCAATAATATATATATAAAAGAAACAACCTAAATGCCCCAAATTACAGATTTAAATATAATTTAAGAACAACCATTTATTAGGATACAATGCAGTCTTTTTTTTAAGGTTTATTTATCTACTTTAAGGGAGAGAGAGAGAGAGAAAGAGAGAGAGAGCACACACAAGTGGGGGAGGAGGAGGGACAGAGAGAATCCCAAGCAGGCTCCACACTGTCAGTGCAGAGCCCAACTCTGGGCTCAGTTTCACAAACCGTGAGATCACGACCTGTGCTAAAATCAAGAGTCGAACCCTTACTGACTGAGCCACCCAGGCACCCCTACAATGCAGTCTTTAAAAGTGATTATTTAAAAAGGGTGATTTCGGGGCACCTGGGTGGCTCAGTTGGTTAAGCGGCCAACTTCAGCTCAGGTCATAATCTTGCGGTTCCTGGGTTTGAGCCCCACGTCAGGCTCTGTGCTGACAGCTCAGAGCCTGGAGCCTGCTTGGATTCTGTGTCTCCCTCTCTCTCTATCCCTCCCCCATTCATACACTGTCTCTCTCTCAAAAATAAATAAACATTAAAAAAATTTTTTTAATAAAAGGGTGATTTCATCTATTTGTCGACTTTTACTATATAGCTCTAAACATGTAATTTTATGTGGTATCCATATATATATCTGTATATATGGAATGCAACTCTGAGTAAAGTCATTTTAGAGATTGGGATTTAAAAATTTATGATATATATGACAGGGGCACCTGGGTGGCTCAGTCAGTTGAGTGCTCAACTCTTGATTCTGGCTCAGGTCATGATCTCACGGTTCATGAGTTCAAGCCCTGTGTCGCGCTCTGCACCGACAGCATGGAGCCTACTTGGGTTTCTCTCTCTCTCTCTCTCTCTCTCTCTCTCCCCTCTCTCTCAAAATAAACAAATAAACTGTATGAGACAGATCAACAGGTATATAGTTATATAGATATCAAAATATTAACACTTATTTCTACATTTGTAATAACTCATTTATACTGCTTGTTTTTCTTCTGTTTTGTAAAAATTGCTTTGTATGCAAGGCGAAAAAATACAACCATTTCAAAAAGACAGAATGCATATAAGGGCAAATATCCTTGAGCTGGAAGCATCCCTTTTGGTCACTGAGGATTCACAGAGTAAGCAAAAGAAGTCCACGGTGAATCACTTAGAATTAGGATAGCCATATAATTTATCACCAAAACCAGGGCACTTTTGAGTCTGAAAGGAGAAGCTATTAATAATTTTGTATAATCCGGGATTCCCCAGGCAAACTCAGCCAGGTGGTCAGCCTACTTAGAATGAAAAGTCTGTTTAACTTGCCTTTGAAAATGACCCACAGTTGGAGGATTAGCATAAACCACAAACACAGAGTTCCCTTTTATCAGTACAGTTGGGTTCCATTTCTAAACATGCTGGCCAGATGGCTAAAGAATCTTGAAAAGTTCAAGTTTCTCACCTGATGAGCTCATTCAGATCCACAGAGCCCTAATTTTGGAGATTTGCTCTTGATAAAAAGTATTTCTCAAAGAAATATACCACTTGCCTCAGAACACACACTATTATACTCATTTTATCTCATACTGTAGATTTTAATCTTGGAAACATTGTGTAACACTTTTAAACCCTTCCTGATTCCAAATCCCCTCGTGACTTGCCTCTTTTCCACTGAGGGCTTTGTTTTAGGGAATTATTGTCTGTGTGACCTGAGGCTCTCACTTTAGAAGGCCACTGTTCCCCACCCATACTCTGCACACAGGCCATTCCCATCCTCCCGCCCCCACTGTCTTTTCCGGGGCCAGCTCAAATTTCTGCTCTATCCCAAGCTTTTGTGGCCACCAGTAACCTGTCCTGCTCTGACACCTGCGACGTCTATTATCTGCACATTGGAACAGCACCTTCTCACAGGATATCCTGTTCTCTGATCACTGATTGCACACACGTCTCCCTCTAACTAGACTAAGCTCCTTGCAAAAGCGACCACTCACCGTCTCTGCCTCCTGGCACAGGGCCAGGTAAGGCCAGGCTGTCAACCTCTCTTATGCAAATCATAAAATGAGGGTTGCAATTCCTTCATATGCCCCACCTCCCACCCAAACATGAGTAATTACTAGGCATTATAAGAGACAATTTTTTTTTTTTTTTGATCAGCCAGTCTCTGAATGCCAAGGTATTTGCATTGGTGGAAAAATTAACTGAGGTGACTGGTGAGGCCTTTCCCCCCTAAAAGCACCATGAAATGGTACACACTAAAGATTCAGAACAAAGTTAGAACAATTCTGCTGGAGAGTAGTGTCTGTGTGGGACAGAGGGTTGCATACGGAGAAAAGGACGAAAGCCCAGATAGGCTCTATTAACACATGGGACACTATCACTCCCACCTTCCAATACTTCACTTAGATTTGATTCACCCTGTATGGGGCCTACATGGAGCTCATCAGCTGATCAATGCTCCAACATTTGCCCTCGCCTTGCTAAGAGTCCAGCACCTGCCATTCCTTGGCATCGATCGCAAACCAGGAAACATACGTTGCTAAATCCATCATAGGTCAATTCGTAATTGAAACAACACTCTTTGCACCTCCTGCTGCCAAATTTATAAAGTGATATACATGTCAGTGTCTCTTCCTCCAACCCAAGCCTAGGATGGGTTACACCAGAACAGTAGTATGAACAACCAAATTTAGACAGCAAGATCGTTTTATTTATTCCATCACGCAAGGCACTGTATTTCCCATACAACTCCCAGCTGAAACTGCCAACATTTATAAAAAGTCCTCAGTAACTCCCCTTCCTTTCTGCTAGTCCCTCTAGTGCCTTCGCGAGCATTAGGGGAAGACACACGTTCTCCAAGAAACTTCACTTCTGTGGGTTACAAGATAGTCTTATGGTCCTGATTTTGTTAGAACAAGCCACTTCCGTGTCATCTGCCTAGAAAGTTGTCACACTAAATCTATGAGGTCTGTGCTATGAATGACACTCCCTTAAATGTGGCACATTTATACAGTGCACAACCGGTGCAATGGCCATGGTCAGGTGTTTGGTAACTTTGGGATATAAGACACCAGAAGGAGGGAACTGTGTTTTATTTTACTTCTGCTCTGCACTTCAATTTCATCATCTATAAGTTGGGAATAATAAGAGCTTTCTAGCATGGGTGCCTTAGCACTGATGAACTTTCCCATTAGAGTAGGTAAGCAATGGTCTGTAAAAGGGTTCAGAGAGTAAGAAAGAGGTGACCATATCACTTGATCACTGTGTAAGAACTATATCTATTTCCTTTGATTCTGCAAATAGTATTCATCCAATAACATAATTTGGCTTTCATCCATTGAAAGGAAAAAGACCTTGGATTTTCTTCATGGCGATGGATGACGGGTCTCACAGCCCTAACCACACTCCTACTGGGTATCTGTGAGGGGGAAAAGCCCACAATGGCAAAGAGGTTGCTGAGGGTTAAATGTCCATTCTCTGGAAATGAAGAAGAAAAAAGGAAACTGGAAATTAGTTGTCCTACATCAGGGTTTCTGGATCCTAACACTGTCATTTTGGGCTAAATAAATCTTCCCATGCATCTAAGAGCAGGATATTTACCAGCATCCTTTGCCTCTACCCACCAGATGCCAGAAGGACACCCCCCACCCCCGTCATGACAACTAATGACTCCAGATATTGCCAAATATCCTTGGAATGAGAGGGGAAGGCAGCAAGATCATCTCTGGTTGAGAAACACTGGCCTACGTGGATTTAAGTTTATAGGCTTAGTATCATCCTTGGGAAGTATTAATCTATGAACAAGTAGGCCCCCAAGCCACAGACACCTAGGCCCTACTCTATGTTCTTCAGCAACTGTCTTATGAACTTAAAGATACCAGGCTTCTATATCCTGTCATATAAATATAATCCAAGGGCGCCTGGGTGGCTCAGTCAGTTAAGCATCCAACTCTTGGCTTTGTCTCAGGTCACAGCCTCACCATCCGTGAGATCGAGCCCTGCATTGGCCTCCATGCTGACAGTGAGGAGCCTGATTGGGATCCTCTCTGTCCATCTCTCTATGCCCCTCCCCAACATGTGCTGTCTCTGTCTCTCAAAATAAACAAACTTTAAATATATATATATATAACCTAGACTCTGGCCTCACATCTTCAGGATTTCCTCCTTTTGAAGGTATTGGGCTGGGACTGAAAGAAAGGTGTTAGGGGCTATTGGGGGCTGCTCACAGCCTAGGCATCCCCCTGCTCACTTTGTGCCTGGCCACCTCCTGGGGCTGGGGGACTGCCATCTTCTCTTGAATGATGGTGCTGCTACCACACAGGACTGGCAGGAAGTAGAGCTAGCAACTTTTTTTTTTAATGCTTATTTATTTTTGAGAGAGCACTAGTGGGGGAGGGGCAGCAAGAGGGGAACAGAAGATCCAAACCAGACTTTGCACTGACCGGGTGTCAGCAAGCCTGATGCGGGGCTTAAACTCACCAACCATGAGATCATGACCTGAGCTGAAGTCAGACACTCAACCAACTGAGACACCCAGATGCCCCAAGCTAGCAACTTTCAACCCTACATCTATGGCTCCCATATAAGTGTAAGCCCCTAACTAGATTTCTCACAACACAGCTACCTAAGACCAGGTCATTTAAAACCTTGAGGGAAGCGAAAGAAAAGACAACACAGAAAACCTTATGACTGGTTACTGGGTTTGAAGGATTCCAGACTCATAGCTAGACCATCCCAGAGAGGTTCCCCTGCTGGACGATGCCTGGCCCAGCTCTCAGTGAGCAAGAGGCTCTCACCTGCCTGCTCCCCAAACCTGGGGAGCTCAGTCCTGGTCCCAGGTCTGCTCCCTCCCTCTCCTCCAGCCTTCTGTGCCCATGGCTCCTTCTTCTTGCCCTGGGATGATGGACAGATGGGAATATCCCCAAAGAGTCTCAACCACTAACCACAGGGGTTGGCCTTTTCACCCCTTCCGAGTTGGAAGAATAATCTCTCAGCAATTCAGTTTCCTAAATCTAGATAGCTGGTTTGGAAAATCACCTTGGGGGAAGCTTTCACCAAGAGTCCAAGCTGGCTATAGCCATTAGGCCCATCTCTATGGTACCCATGAAGTGGGCATGAGGTCAGGTTTCCAATGATCTTCCTAACATGACCCAGTCTCCATCATGAGATGTCCTATGACAAGTGTTGAACAATGACACCCATAACACACTTCTCAGGAATAAAAAATACTTTTTAAAATATTTTTAATGTTTATTCATTTCTGAAAGAGAGAGAGCACAAGCAGGGGAGGAGCAGGGAGAGAGAGAGGGAGATACAGAATCTGAAGTAGGCTCCAGGCTCTGAGCTGTCAGCATAGAGCCCGATGCGGCACTCAAACTCATGAATGGTGAGATCGTGACCAGAGCCGAAGTCAGAAACTTAACTGACTGAGCCACCCAGGAGCCCCTAAAAAATACTTTTTAAGAGATAGAGTGTTATGATCTGAATGACTGTGTTCCCCTCACAACTTCATATGTTGAAATCCTACTCCTGACGCTAATGGTGTCAGGAGGTAGGGCCTTTGGGGCTTGGGGGAAAGATTAATTAGGTTGTGAAGGTGGAACCCTTATAAAAGAGACCCTAGAGAGCTACCTCACCCCTTCCACCACACGGGGACATGGTAAAAAGGTGCCATCTATGAACCAAGAAACCGTGACTGAACCCTGAACTTCCCAGTACCGTGGTCCTGGACTTCTGACCTCCAGAACTGTGAGAAATGAATTTCTGTTGTTTATGAGTCATTTGGTCTTTGGTAATTTGTTACAGCAACCCAAAAAGACCGAGACAGAGTATTTTCAATCCATAGGAGAAAAGAACATTTTTTTCCCCTAATACACAGTAAGACATATAAAACAAGAGCAATTAAAACTGTGGAACTGGGGGGCACCTGGGTGTCTCAGTCAGTTGAGCATCCGACTTCAGCTCAGGTCATGATCTCATGGTTTGTGGGTTCGAGCCCGGCGTCGGGCTCTGTGCTGACAGCTTGCTCAGAGCCTGGAGCCAGCTTTGTCTTCTTCTCTCTGCCCCTCCCCCATTCACGCTCTGTCTCTCAATAATAAATGTAAAAAATTAAAAAAAAAAAACTGTGGAACTGGTATGCAAAAGTCAGGCCAAGCAATGGAACAGAAAAGAGAGCTCAGAAACAGACCCATGTATATAGGAAGTGAGTATATGACTGATCTCTGTGGAAAGGCTAAACTATTCAATATATGCCTGGAGAAAACTTGTAACTGCTTGGAAAAAAGCTGAAAAATAAAAATTTTTACCTCACATCATTAACCAAAAATATCTAAGAGCTAAATGTAAAAACAAAAACCTGTAAAGCAGAAAGAAAAAAAATAAAAGAAAATATTTTATGGCCTTAGGGGAAAAGAAGGTCTTCTTAAGCAAGACACAAAATGCAAAAGACCTGAAGTAAAAGTCTAATACATCTGACTACAACCAAATTGGGGGGGGGGGGGGGATTGTGTATAGAAAAGATGTCACACATGAGGTTAAAAGAAGAAAAGCATAAAGCTGGAAAATTACATTATTTTCAAGCAGACAAAATCTCTAAATCTAGAATGTAGAGAGAATCAATAAAAGGATCTAAAAATACCAATAACAAATCATCAAAAGATACTAACAGCAATTTACAGCATGAAAATACAATGGACATAAGAACGAATGCTCAAAAATATACCAAACATGAGGAAAATACAAATTAAATAAGATTTTTTATCCTAATCTTGGCAAAATTTAAATGTTTGAAAATGTTGGATATGAATTAGGGCATGAGGAAATGGGGGCATTCCTACGCTGCTAGTCAGAGCATGAATCAATCAGCTACCTCAGAAGACAATTTGGCAGAACTATGAAAATTTAAAATGCACATACCCAGCGATTCTACTTTTGGGTAGAAAGACTCCTTTGTGTGCCCAGGAAGCAGATATAAAAATAAAGATGTTGACCACCCTATGTTTTGTAAAACCGAGAAACCTCAATGTCTATCACTAGGATGCCAGGCAGGCTCTGGAACATTTTGTGGAATATTATGCAGCAATTTAAAAGAATGAGGTATTTCCATATATAATGAGATGCAATAGCATATGTGACATGTGCAGAAAAATATCCATGAAACGGTCTGTTGCCCCTGTCAATCTTGTTTATGCTCATGGAAGGCTTCTTTCTCAACCAAGGATATAAAATACGCATTTCTACAAAATGATGTTGTTCATGTTTAAAAGAAAATAAGAATGTGCATGCAGCAATATCATCTATGCCTGTAATGATAAATATATACAGTAGGTAAATGTTTAGAAAATGGTAGGAAAAACTGCCTTCAGATTTGGGGGTACGGGAGTGGTCCGGGGGCAGAGGAGGGATCACGTTTGAAGGAAATACTCAAAGGGCATTTCCCCCTTATCACTACTGTTTTCCTGTCTCATGGGAACACATTCATTCATGTGTGATTTTTAGGATTCAGAATTAAATTTTTTAATAAACAAATGTGGGGGGGGAGAATTTGCAGAGACCCCACTCTGCTTACTATTAAGACAACTATTGACACTGTCATGCAAAAACAGTTTTGTCTCCAACCACACTTTGGATTTTGCAGTTTCTTTGCATAACAGAAAAGTCTTGTAGGGCCCTCCCCAGAACAAAGGGACATGTGTGGGCCCTGAAGTCCCTGTCCAGTGAAGTTTCAGGTAGAAGTTTCTGACAGAAGTCTCCACCAGTTGATGCAGGACAGTAGCCCCATACAAAGGAAAAGAAGCTTTAGTCTCCTTTTTTTCCCTTCCAAATTTTAATTTAAATTCTAGTTAGTTAACATATAGTGTAATAGTGGTTTCAGCAATAGAATTTAATGATTCATCACTTACATATATCACCCAGGGCTCATCCTAACAAGTGCCCTCCTTAATGCCCATCACCCATCTGGCCCATCTCCCACCTCCCTCCCTCCATCAACCCGCAGTTCATTCTCAATAGTTAGAGTCTCTTGTGGTTTGCTTCCCTCTCTCTCTTTTTTTCCTTCCCAAATGCCACATATGAGTGAAATCATATGGTATTTGCCTTTCTCTGACTTATTTCACTTAGCATAGTACATTCTAGCTCTGTCCACATCTTTGCAAATGGCAAGATTTCGCTCTTTTTGATGGCTGAGTAATATTCCATTGAGTATATACACCACATCTTTATCCATTCATCAGTCGATAGACATTTGAGCTCTTCCCACAGTTTGGCTATTGTTGATAATGATGCTATAAATATTGGGGTGTATGTATCCTTTTGAATCTGTATTTTTGTATTCTTTGGGTAAATATCTGGTAGTGCAATTGCTGGATCGCAGGGTAGATTCATTTTTAACTTCCTGAGGAAACTCCATACTGTTTTCCAGAGTGGCTGCACCAGTTTGCATTCCCACCAACAGTGTAAGAGGGTTTCCATTCCTCTGCAACCTCGCCGGCATCTGTCATTTCCTGTGTTGTTAACTTTAGCCATTCTGACAGGTGTGAGGGGGTATCTCATCATGGTTTTGATTTGTATTTCCTTGATGATGAGTGATACTGAACATCTTTTTATGTGTCTGTTAGCCATCTGGATGTCTTCTTTGGAAAAATGTCTATTTATGTCTTCTGCCCATTTCTTCACTGGATTATTTGTTTTTTTGGGTGTTGAGTTTGAAAAATTCTTTATAGATTTTGGATACTACCCCTTTATCCCATATGTCATTTGCAAATATCTTCTCCCATTCCATAGGCTGCCTTTTAGTTTTGTTGATTGTTTTTTTCACTGTGCAGAAGCTTTCTGTCTTGATGAAGTCCCAATAGTCCAAGTTTGCTTTTGTTTCCCTTGCCTCCGGAGACGTGTCTAGTAAGAAGTTGCTACTGCCAAGGTCAAAGAGGTTGCTGCCTGTGTCCTCCTCTAGGATTTTGATGGTTTCCTGTCTCACATTTAGGTTGTTCATCCATTTTTAATTTCTTTGGTCCAGTTTTGTTCTTCTGTATGTTGTTAAAGAGACATCATTTTCCCATCGGATAGTCTTTCCTGCTTTGTAGAAAATGAGTTGACCATATAGTTGTGAGTCCATTTCTGGGTTCTCTATTCTGTTCCATTGACCTCTGTGTCTGTTTTTGTGCTGCCTTGATGACTACAGCTTTGTAATAGAGCTTGAAGTCCAGAATCACGATGCCTCCAGCTTTGCTTTGCTTTTTCAAGATGGCTTTGGAGTTTCCTTTCCAAGTAGAAGGATGGCCAGAAGCAATCACAGGAGCCCTCCCAGCATCAGAGGGTCAGCCTCTTTCTGACTGGCAGCTGCTGTCTGCATGATGTAATAATGTAATCATTGCATTAATTGCAATAATGTAATAATGCAACTGAAGTAATAACCGTAGCAAACATTTGCAACTGTCCTTTGTGTGCCAGGCCCTATGCTTGAGGCTCAATACCCAGCATCTTGCTTAGTCCTCACAACAATCAGAAGAGAAGAGCCTTGATACCCATTTAATAGATGAGGAAACTGATATCGGGATGGATTAAGAAAGGTTCTCAAGCAAATGCTGACTGAAGAACAATTCTAATTTTATACCTGCCAAACTCAAGCCAGCGCTCTGGCCTCCACCCTGCACTGCCTCCCCAACGACGTTAACTGGTAAGTTTGTAGGGGGTGCACAGGAGTCTTAAATTTGTATATATTTCTATTTAGGTTAAGGGCCAAAAGTGAATCGTACAAGAGTGCTAAAGAGACGCTATCTCCTCTCCTGTCTAACCCCTGAGAAAGAGCAATGGATAGAAATGGGGCCGGCTCTGCCACAATGGGGGGAGCAGAGAGGTCTCCTCACCCTGTAGCATCAGAGTGCTTCCGGAAGCCCCAGGAGATCAAAGTCATACATGAATCTGCCTGGGGTAGCAAGGCAGCTTTACCTCCCCTCAACACATTCCCCCTTTGGCCTTTCAGCCAAAGTCAGAATGCAAATGCATGTTTTTGTAGTTCTATTTGTTAATGGAGTCCATGTTTATTCAGAGCAGACACATGGCTAGGGCCTTATAGTGAAACCAATACCCAAAAGCCTGGAATGTCTATTTTCTTTCCCACCCCCGTTGCTACTGGGGGGTCTTTTATCCCAGTCCTCTTTGATCCAGCAACATGTGAGGGGCAGGGAAGAGGCAGGCAGCCTAACAAGGCCAGGGAGCCGGCACACCTGCCCTCCAGATGCAGCCTGGAGCGCTTCTAAAAGGTAACAACGTATGTAACAAATTTCCCCCCAAATTACAATTCGCAGAGAGAGTGGGTGAGGGAAATAAATTTAGAGGGAAGAGTGGCAGATGGGATAGATGGATTCAATTAAGACAAAGAACATCAAACAATTCCAGGGATGCCTCATTTTAATGGAATGTCATTTTCCCCTCGTCGCCTCCAGGGAGCTCCCAACAACGGTCTAGGTAGGAAGTAGGGTGCACGCACAGTGCCTCGACCCCAGCAGGAGCTTAATATCCTCAAATGAGAGAGCTAATATTACCCCTTCTCTTCTTTTCAATAAAGAGGGAAAACAGCCCATGAATCAGACTAAGTGAATGCAGGCTGCGTATTAGATGCACATCTCTCCAGAACCAGGTGTTATTCAAATTAAACAGGTATTTTCCACTGTCATCTCTGTTGAACTGATTTCTTTATTTGGTCTATGGAAGAGTCTCCTTTTCAATTAAACCAACCCCTGTTATTTTTCTAAGAAAGATAATAAAACAATAAAAATATTTATAACCCTTTTATCTTCCCAAACATTAATCATGAAGGGAAGGTGTTACACCTTTGCTAGACGGTTTTATCACATAGATATTATACTAATGTGTTCTAAATGACTGTTCTGCAGATCAGTTTATACCTGTGAAGAATGTACCAGATTCTTGTTGCCACTAACAAGATTTGTAACTCTTTACTACCAAAAGGAATTCAAGTCTGCAATAAATTTGCCATACATATAGTTGATACATAAGTATAGACATGTATATAATAGTATACATGCTCCACGTTGACCCAAATACTACTCCCAACTGACCTCAATTTTTATCTAAAGCCAAGTGTAAAAGTCCAGTAGTTTCATGAGCAATGCTTCCTTCATTTTCTGGCTCCCAGTGGTATAATTTAATTGACAGCCATGTTATCCAGTTACAAAGTCATAGGTGGGTGAGAGTTTCACAGAGTTGTTACTATTACCTCTATCATCCGTGGAGAGACTGCGCAAGGCTGAGAGTGGAAACCGCAATTATGCTCCGGAAGTCTAACTGCAATAATGTATACGGCGGCGTTCTGATGATCAGTTAAACAGGCAATGTATCCAATGTCTATTTTCTCGAGATGCTAAACCACTTTGAGATTCCAGTCCATACTTTCCTATGTTACAAACGAAAATGCTCCCAGCTAGAAGGGAATAATATTCAGGCTGTCACACCAGCTTCAGGGTTCTGCGCAGAAACAATCTCTACTTGAGAGGCTCAGCTGGGGGAGTAAACTAATGTTAAAATATAGAACCACTGCCTTGTTTTCTTCTGAGACTGAGGTGCCCTGACTCCCCCTGAAGATAAGCCACCTTTCGGTTTTTGAGTGGTTTAAAATGGCTCCTGTGAGAGGAGAAAGAATTTTCTGGAAGCTCCCAACCACTGGGCTTGAGTCCCTTCATCACTTTACTCTCCACACACCTCAAGGATGGACAGCAGGATTGTAACAACCACCAGTGCGGTAGCATTGCTCTCGGTGAACACTTGTTTCCAACAGTCACATCATGACCTTGTCATTGTAGAATTCTTTCCATAAAGTAGTGATTGAGTTTAAATAGGAAACACTTGGGATGCCTGGGTGGCTCAGTCGGTTGAGTGTCTGACCCTTATTTTGGCTCAGGTCATGGTCCCAGGGTTGTGGGATCAAGCCCCACATCGGGCTCTGAGCCTGAACGTGGAGCCTGCTTAAGATTCTCTCTCTCTCTTCCTTCTTCCCTCTCTCTCTCTCTTTCTCTCTCCCCTGTCCTTCCCCGGCTTACGGATGCTCTCTCTCAAATTAAAAATAAATAAATAAAATGTAAATAAATAAATAAATAGCAAAACCCTGAATACCCAGAGATGAAGGTAAATTATAAAAATCTGCATGTAGGAGATACTAGAGTAAATCAGTCCCACGAAGCTGGCATGGATGATACGAAACACTTTACACCCAAACCATTCTGTATTAGTTATGTATTCCTAATTAACAAGTTACCCCAGAACTTAACAACTTAGAACACCAAACACCAATAGTTTAAGGCATAAACTTAAACCATAGTTTAAGGCAATCAGGAATACAGCCATGACTTGACTGGGTGCCTCTGCCCCAAGGTCTCTCTCACACTTGAGCAGGGCTGTGGTCTCATCTCAAGGCTTGACTGGAGAAGAGTATGTTCCCAAACTCACTCAATACGGCTATTGACAGGATTCAGTACCTCATGGGCTGCTGGACCAAGAGCCTCAGTTCCTCACTGACTGTTGGCCAGAGGCCTCCGTCACTTCCCTGCCACATGTGCCTCCCCAGAGGGCAGCTCACAAGATGGCAGTGGTCTTCCTCAGAGCCAGCCAGTGACAGCAAAAGTGACTAAGACAGAAGCCACAGTCTTTTTGTAACCTAACCTCGGAAGTGACATCCCATCTGTTATGCTATATTCTATTTGTTTAGCTGCAAGTTACAAGATCTGGCCCATGCTGAAGGGGAGGGGGATCACACAAGGGCATAGATACCAGGATGTGGGGATCACTGTGGTCATCTTAGAGCCTGCCTACTACATCTTCCCTTGCACTCAGAATAGAGGAATAAATCCAATTATGGAAGGCAAATCAGAACGCAGTAGGGGAAAGGAAAAATGTTCCAGATTCTAATTACTTATGCTTCTGTGCTCTCTCCCTCCCCAAATCCAGCCAGACATCATACCCTCGGATGAGGTGCTCTCTTCACAGAACCTCTCCTACCTGTGCCCTCTTCTCCAACTGCATGGGACCACCAAAGTTCCCCACCTCAGGAATACTGCAGCACTACTTCTAACCTGCTTCCCTATCCAATATATCCTGGGCACCACGGCCTTTCTAAGTCACACTTTCTACTTACCCTTACACCGCAGAAAGCCCCTTCAGTGGCTTCCCATTGTCAGAAAATACCCAAACACTTTAGGCTTCCATTCAGTGCCTTCCATAATTTGACCAGGCCTGACAATAATCCCAAACCCCCAACAATAACCCACCATCCCAGGTAAACTACATTTAACCCCAAACACACCAAGCCTGTGCTCGGCTTGAAACCTCTGTCACCATCACTCTCCTTCCCTCAGCAAGACCAGTCTTCACCTATACCATGATAAATCCTGCCCAATGTCCAAGATGCACAGCAGATCCTATCTTCTCTGTGACACGTTTTCTGGTCATTCCAAACTAGATCTTAGTTCCTCCTAGGAGGCATAGCTCTCAGCAAGCACACCATTCATTTCCCCGGGGCCAGTCACTGTACTTGTTTTTTCCAAGTGGCTGTTAAGTTTCACACCTTCCTTCTTCCACAAAGACCACCAGACTGCATCTCCACACTGTTCTCGGTCTCATTTGTCTTCCTCTGTTGAAAACACTAGTCCATGACAGGCAATATTTGTTGAAAAGATGGATCCATCCATGGATATTTGGAAGGATATGCCACAGTGTCTAGCATATAAGAGGTCAGTAAGTACTATATATTTGTTAATACTACCAATCCTTAAAATGAGAATTCTCCACTCATTGGCATTTTAGCCACTTAGTGGTTCCTATGTAGAAACCCTTCCAAAGGCAGCAGAGGAAAATCAAACTTGTCTGGAACTGAGAAAAGGTAAGCCCATTCACACAAATATCACAACTGGAGACCAATCCACAGCTCCTCCTTCATGGCCCGTCCTAACCGTGGCCTTGCCAAGTGCAGGGGCACTGGATGGCATAGCCAGGGCAGAACTCCATCAGTACAGAGCAACTTCAAATCAGTGCACCTCGGCCATAGGGCAGAAGCAGAGTGGTAAAGAACTAAAAGGGTTCTGGGGCAAAATGAAAAATATATCGATTGTGGGGGAGTGTCCACATATTTTAGGTAATTCCTAGTAAAAGAAAGGATTCAAAGAGACAGACAGAGAGAGAGGGAGAGAGAGAGAGAGAGAGAGAGAGAGAGAGAGATACCAGAAGACCTTTTAAGGCCTTTGTTGCCTTCCCCTAGGGAGAAGAGGGGATATCTCAATTAAAGCATCAAACATCCCAAATCCAGAGGAAATCTAACGCTTCCTTTCTAGCTGGCCAGAGTTAAGCCTGGAATGAATTCTCCCAGGAGTCGGATTCCTGGCCATAGGTTTGCAGGCGCTAATCCGGCCACCCTCGAACCACCACCGTAGGGAGCGCTGGAAATTGCTCCAGGGGCTTGGCCCAGGAAGCATCATCTTCCGAGAGAGGGAGATGCTCCCAGACTATCCTGATCCTGGAGCGAGGTCTACGCAGTGGTTTCCCTGAGCGCCCGAGACACGCATCGCTCAAGGAATGTGGGGGCACCGCGGCCCTGAGTTTTAAGCTTTGCACGTCCCGCAGCCTCACTGAGATGGGTAGGCAACTACCCTCGCCCCAAACTCACCTGCTTTTTGGAACCACTTCCATCTACCCATTGGTGTCAGCTCCCAAAGGCATCCCCGGAATCCTCCACGGTCCAAGGTCCACCGTGACAGAGAAGAAAGGGTGAAGGGAGAGGTGGCTGGGCGAAGAGGTCACCATAGTCCCCTCCCTGGCTTGGGGTGCTCGTCGGGGGACGGGGAGGGGAACACCTGCCCGGCTCCTCCCCACAGGGTCGCGGGGGCGCCTCACGGTGGACCTCAGGGAGCCGGCAAGGGAAGGACACGCTGGAAGAACTGCATGCAAAAACTTTCCGTCGTCTGGCGGCCACTGTGCTGCAAAGACCAGCCCGCCTACGGCCCCGGGTCGTGCCTCTCCCCGCTCGCCCCGCTCGCCCCGGCCCCTGCGATCGGGGCTCGGGCCGCCGGGCGCAGGCGGCGGCGGCGGTGGCTGCGGCGGCGGCGGCGCAGCAGCTCGGCGCCCGCGCGCGCTGCAGCCTCGGGGCCCGGCACGCGGCGCTGGCCCGGCGCGCGGCCCCTCCCCCGGCGGGCGGGCCGGCAGGCGGCGGGCGGGCGGGCGCGCGGCGGGCTGCAGGCGCCTCTCTGCTGCCTCTGGCGGCCGCGCACCGCCGGGCCGAGCCCAGCCGGCCCCGGGCGCCGAGCGCCGGCTCCGGCTCCTCCTCCTCGCTCGCTCTCCCCTCCTCCGCCGCCTCCCCGCTCCCTCCTCCCGGCCCTCCCTCCCTCCCCCTTTCAGAGCACTCAATGTCGGAACGTTCCGAAGATGACGTCGGAGCGTTCTCGAATCCCGTGTCTCTCGGCTGCTGCTGCCGAAGGAACAGGGAAAAAGCAACAAGAAGGAAGAGCAATGGCGACACTGGATCGCAAAGTGCCCAGTCCGGAGGCGTTTCTGGGCAAACCCTGGTCCTCCTGGATCGACGCCGCCAAATTACACTGCTCCGACAGTAAGAACCCCACCGCCTCCTCCTCCTTTTATTATCCTGTAACCTTTCCATTCACCTAGAGCCACTGGGAAAAAGTGTGTGTGTGAGAGAGAGAGTGGCCCCCGGTGTCCTCCATGCTTCTCCCTCTCTCTCTAAATAAATACACACAGAGACTGATCATCAATGCACAGAGAGAGGCCCTGCTGCCAGGGCTGTCTGTCTGTCTGTCTATGCCTGGCTCCCCGTGGCAGCCCGCGGGGTGGGCTTTCACAGCCCCACGGTGTATCTGTTTAAAAGGCTACTCTGTTGCTGGTTGCATAGTTTTTTTGGTACCTATCTGGGCCAGGTAGATGGCAATCCGGACTTGGGAGAAAATGTTGCATTGTCAATTTTTGAAAGATTTTCATGTACAGTATTTATATCGATCTGTTTGCAAATAAACACTCTCCCTGCCCCCCTTGACTTTGGCTTTTTCCCCCCTTTTTGATCTTTTTTTTTCTTTCCTCATTCTCTTTTTTTTTCCCCCTTTTCTTTTTCATCTGCAGATGTAGATTTAGAAGAGGCTGGAAAAGAGGGTGGAAAAAGCAGGGAGGTTATGAGGCTTAATAAAGAAGGTAAGTGGAGCTACTGGCATTTTAGTGTTAGCATGTGTGGCAGAATCTTCACAGGATTTCGACTATAATGTGAATTGTTCTGCTGGGTACAGAGTGACTAAGGCTTGTCAAAAATCGAGCACGCCCAGGTGACTACTGCTTCATGTTAACTTCTTTCAAAGTATAAATACAACTGGGGGGTGTGGGGGGAGACCGTGGAAGACAGAAGTTTACAACACTTTAGCTGGAGTCCACGTTTGGACCTTCTAATGCAGATCTGCCATTCACCTTTGGAGCATCATTGCCAAATGGTGGGGGGTGGGGGGGAGTTGAAATTTCTGAAATGAGCAGGGCTCCCTTCTCCCGCATCCAGGCCTTCCTTGTGGGTAAATACACAACAGTTTAATGAGCCCCACATGGTCAGCCGTTCCAGCAGCCACTTCTCCGCTGGAAACCATTGTACATGGTGAACCTTTGCAGCAAGTTGCACTTGGCCCACTTTGTGCGTGGTCACAGATTGTTACGTGGCCAGTGGGGTTAGGGACCTCTGTGTGTGCGGCCCCCAGCCGGTCGCCCATCTCTGTGTCCCCAGCGTGGAAATACAGTACCTGAAATGGGACACAGTGAGTAGATAGGTCATCCCAGACTGAGGCAGGGGAGGGGAGCCACAGTCTGGAACTGGGCATCAAACACACATGGTCATCATAAATAAATCATATCCTGTTCGCGTTTGTGGGCCTGCCATGTATAACTCTGGCCCGTGGGTTCACATGGAT
This sequence comes from Cryptoprocta ferox, assembly GCA_028646485.1. Lineage (NCBI taxonomy): Eukaryota > Metazoa > Chordata > Mammalia > Carnivora > Eupleridae > Cryptoprocta > Cryptoprocta ferox. The sequence goes on along the minus strand of CM053559.1, from coordinate 39,603,523 downwards.
CGACTCCAGAGGCCACTTTCTGCCGAGCAAACGGATGGGTTTGTTTGAATTGTGATTTACTAACTGGTATCTTGTAAACACGGTTGGCTGGAATTGGGGGGTGGGAGGGAGGAAGGCATGAGGGGGCAGAAGAGGTTGGTGGAAAGTGTGGAAGGAGTTCAGCCATAACTAGGCCATGGGAGCGTGGCTCATCCAAAACTAATGGAGGGTAGACCCCAAAGAATGGTCTCCCTCATAAACCAGAATATCGCCCTGTAAGGCAGTTAAAACCTACCTGGAAAGACAGACTCATTTTGTGGATCAACACCTAAGTCAGTCGGTTTTCTGTGCCCAGTGATCTCCTGACCATCCAGGGAGAGGAGAATTTGTGCTTTAGAAAAAATAGCATGGAGGTTAAAATGCATGCATATTCAAGGACAGTTCTGTAGCATAGTGTTCCTGCTAATTAAGCACTTTGGGAACGAAACCTTATTCAGAAGATGTTTGCCTCTAAATATCTTCATGTGATCTTGCCATGTGTCTTTAGGACGCGCAAGGGAATGATGTCGAGTGGACTTCTTACAAGTGGCAGCTTATTTGCGCTAAACGCCCATGTGTGTTGGCAATGGAACGTATCACTAGAGATTGTTTTCTTTACGAACTCTTGAGATCTTTAAGAGCTTCTGGGACTCGGTTGTCAGGCCCCTGGCCATGCCAAGGTTTTCACAGAAGAAGATGCAGTTGTGAAAAGCTTTAAGTTAAAGTTGACCAGAGGTCGTGGAATGGTACCCGTTGGCACCTCTCAGGCCTGGGGGGCGGATTGTGACCATAACACGCAAAACTCATATTCTGCACTCTCCTCCCTGCTTCTGTTTCCAAAGACTCTTGTTCTCAGATGCTCTTCACCTCATGAGAAATAGATTTTTTAAGGGAAAAATGAAAAGCTCTCCTTTCCTCAGAAGTCACAAGTGGCACATCCTGCTTATTATAGCCTTTGTCCTGTAAAGGTACAAAGGTTTAGCTCCTAATTATATGCATTTGCATTAAGGACACCCACTGTTCAGTGTGCAACGTGCGGTTGCTGAGTTCAAGGAACAGCCACCTATGGGCTGAAATCTCTTTGTTCATGGGCCCTGGAAGAGCACACATGGGTTAGCAATCCCTGAAGGTCCCCCTGGTATGTGCATGCAGTTCTCCTTACAGGTAGAGTACACAGCACTAAATACCTGTTCCCCCGTGGGGAAGAATTTCAGGGTCCAGCTGGGACTCTGCGTCGGGGTATTCGGTTGTGGGTACCTCCTGAAACACAGGTGGCATTGGTCTTGCCGTGGGCCCTCCTGTTGAAGTCACCACGTGGGTGGCTTCAAGATGGATACATGTTTGTGGATACGAAGCGGCCGTGGTGTGATCGTGGTTATCCGTGTGTGTGAGGTACACACATTGACCATGACACTGTTGATAGGCAGTCTTGAAGTGTGGGCATTAATGGCAGTGAGTGAATAAAAGAAAGTGTAGGAATTCTAATGGAGAAATGAAGGGACATGATCACATTTTAATATGATATTTTAAATTGCGGTAAAATAAATATAAAATTTACCATTTTAACCCACTTCCAGGAGTACAATTTGGGGGTACCAAGTACATTTACAATGTTGTACAACCATCATCACTCTACATTTCCTGAATTTTTCATCATCCCAACCAGAAACCCTGTACCCATTATATAATAGCTCTCCCTCCCCCCTCCCCTGAGCTCTGGTGACCTCTAGTCTATCTTCTGTCTTGATTATGAAATTGTCTATTTTAGATTCTCTCTTTCCCTCCCTCCCCCACCCCTCTTTCTCTCTCTCTCCTTCTCTCTCATTTCACTTAGCATAACATTTTCATCGTTCATCCACGCCATAGCATGTGTTGGAATTTCATTCCTTTATACAGCAAAATAATATTCCATCATGTGCATGTTTATTTATCCAGCCACCTGTTGATGGACGTTTGGCTTGTTGCCACCTTTTGGCTCTCGTGAATGCTGCTGTGATATGTTTTGTTGCCATGTGATATGTTTCGTAGACTAAATTTCAGGGAGGAAAGTTAGGCTGGAAATGTGAAAGAAGAAACATAGTATCGCCTTCTGCCTCTGTCTGGTCACAGCTTCAGAAGACACAGGAAGGACTTTCTGAATAATCTGATTATTGGTATATACTTCCTCCTTCATTCCTCTTTCCTTTCACCTTTTTTGTCTTCCATTCACCCATTGTGAAATGTTAACTGAACGCTTCAGAATTTCTGTAAGGAATTCTTCACATTAATGTTATTTTATCTAAAGTTAGCTAAAAGCGCCGTCAAGAGGAATTTGCAAACACTTTTCCACCTTGCCAGATCATCACCTTGGTTCGAAAAGTGTGCTGATCTGTACTTGGACACAGTTGCATGGGGTTATGCGGAGGACAGACCGGAGCACCAAAGGAGCAGGAGAGAGGGCTTTGGGTCATCTTCGTACAGTTCCCCTATATGACCTTGGGAGCATCCGTTCCCTTCCCTGGGCCTCTTCTCTCACTTGTAAAGTAAGGGAGTGGGATTCGATGTCCCCCAAGATCCCTTTGAGATTGCTGAACCTCACTTTCCCTACTCAGTGTACCTCTATTTGAGATGGAGTCATGCCAGACAGGCTGTGTTTTAAGAAACAACAACAAGAAAATGAAGCCCTCCCATTAAAAATACATGAAATTCCTACACTCCGGGTCTATCTTCTCATTTTATCTCCTCCTGGTGGCAAACTTCACTGCCTCACATACACAGGCATATTCTGTGAATAGTCTGTAAATAGCATGTAGTCTTGAGGGCTCTGAGAAAACTGAGGGTCTGAGTTCAGAACGCAGGGGTATGTGTCACCTGGAGGGGAGAGTAAGTTGGCTTCAGTCAGCGTGGACCAATGAGGCCCTGAGATTCCCTAAGAGGAGGGGTCCAGGAAAAATTCAGCTAGGATAGAAAATTCCAAGGAGGGCTCTTCATCTAGTTAACCTTTTAAGATAATTTTCTCTCTCTAGCTTCATAGATTTATCTGAAGACTTTTTTCCAGCTAATTGGGGAAAAGCTCTGTGATGGAGGATGGTCTTCTTTTCTCATGGTCTCATCTAAACTTTTTTTAAGCATGTCAGTTCATAAATAAGGAGCAGGGTGCATGTGGCTTCTAAGTGCTGCGAACTGTATACTATGGAGATAGTAACAGAGTTGTGAGGATTGATTGAGATAGTACAAAAGGACCCAGCACATAGTAAGCACTTAATGTTTGCCTTTATCCTTTTTGTAACTGTTATAATGATTATGTTTACCATTTATTAATGAAGCTATTTCTAGAAAACTTTATTATTATAGTTAACTAGAACTTTTAACTAACCAGTGACAAATGGAAGAGATTACTGTATCAGAAATTTCATTTTTGGTGTAAACCAGGTTATCATAATTTTATAAAGCTAGTGATTTTTAAGAAAAAAAATGATTTCTGTGATATCCATGTATTTAACGGCACACAGTTGGTATGTAGTTTGATAAGTTTTATCAAGGGATAGAAAAAATATTTAGGCAGGTTTGGGCCTATGGCTAACAAGTGTTTACAGAGTTCTGTCTGAGGACTGGTGAGATGTAAACAATAATTTAGAAAATGATCGATACATTGTTTTATCTGGTCACTGAGACAAGAAAGTGCTCGATAGATCCTTGTTTGGGCCTTTTGGAAGCCTACACTGGTTACTTCGGGCATTTGTGTTTTAACGTTCCCAGATGTTTTGCTTTGATGGAGGGAAACTTGTGGAACGTTTCCTTTGTGAAAGATGCCCTGGGGCTGGTAAGATCTTGCCGGGGACGTGAGGGTTTGCTGCTTTCATGAGATGCAGGTAGAGTTGGGGGGAACACAGAAGGAAGCAGGGAGCATGGGAAACATGTTCAGTTCAGGTTTAGGAGCCTTGCAGCTGTGCCAAATTGGAGGGAAAGATGGCAAGTGACCCGGTAAGAGTGAAGTGTTCTTAGATGCCGAGCCAGAAAACCAACGACTGGTGGTGGAGATTTATGGGAACATGCTGAAGCCTTTCCTCTGTCATTATACAGACACCTCCGTATCTATGCTAATAGGAGATGGGAAGACACCAAGTCCACAGATTACACAGATAAACCTCATTTTTGCCATTAATTTCAACTTCATTCTCCATTAAGCCTACCTGCCTTCCCTTTTGCTCATAAGCAGCAACGTTTGTTGGCTTTGGCATTTCATTATCCTCGTCTTGCCCAGCATTTGGGATGAAAGGACAGGAGAGACAAGTGGCCTCCAGGTGGTAGGGAGGAAGCTGGAAAGGAGGAGAAGGGCTTGGAGAGTGAATTCACTTTGAAGCAGAGAGAGTGCGTGTTTCCAAAGCCATCTAGTTTTGAAAATATAAAGCTTCTGAAATAAGTATTTATTTATTTTTTATTTGAGAGAGAGAAAGAGTGCATACAAGCAGGGGAGAGAGGCAGCGGGAGAGAAAGAGAATCTTAAACAGGCTCCATGCTCAGCTCGGAGCCCGACGCAGGGCTCCATCCCATGGCCATGAGCCGAAATAAAGAGTCAGACCAATGCTTAACCAACTGAGCCACCCAGGCGCCCCATAAAATGAGTATCTGTTACACATACGAGCATTTCCGTGTGCCTGCGTCTTCATGTGGAGAAAATGTGGCTCTCACTCCTTCCAAAACAGGAAATCAGACAGGGTGGGCACACTTGGAAATGCTGTATGTGAATTTGGCTTCTACACACAGTTCCCTGTGCTGGGTTCTCATCGGATGTCATTCTACACAAATAATTTTTTTTTTTAATCTCAAGAAGATGTAGACTTTGATACATACCACACTCATTTACATGCGTCTTGTTTTCTTTAATAATGTTTGCGGGTTATGAAATTCAAGAGGGGGTGTGCAGTGAAAAGAAAGCCTCCCTCCTTCCCCGTCCCCAGTTGCTTCCAGTTGATACATATATGGTTTTTCCTTCTCACTTTCCCCACACAGATGCTACCCTACTGTCGGTACTGCCTAGTGTCTTGCCATGTCCGTTCATCTTACAGAGCGGTCCTTATCAGTGCGTACGGAGCTACTGCATTCTTTTTGGGTGTGCCCATGTGATGGGATCATAACTTAAGCCTCTGAGTGTCTTGCTTAGTTTTTTATACCCCCCTCCTGCTTTCTTGGCCTGCGTCATGCATTTGAGACCGAGTGACCTCTCACAGTGTGCCAGCACCAGGCTAGGCCTGGGGAGACAGCAGTGGAAAAGCACAGCCCCAGCCTCGTGGCCATCCTAGTGGTGAAGGCAGACATGTAAGAAGTCATGGTGTGACCGTGGTGAGTGCTCTGATAGGGGAAATTGGGGTGCCATTGAAAGGCATGTTGGAGAGACCTAACTTACATTAGGGGCTCAGTGCAGGCCTCTGCGAGAAAGTTTTATTTATGCTAAAACCTAGAGGATGAATGCAAATTTCCATGTGCTTCCAGGGCTGGCCAGGATGGAGTTAAAGGAAGCAACATGTGTAAAGGCCCAAAGTGTGAGAGTGTATAGAATGTTCTAGAAAGAAGAAAGTCTGTCACTAGAGTGAAGCTAGCAAAGCAGAGAATAAGAACAAAGCTTCTCAACCGTGACACTACTACTTCATGGTGGGGACTGTTGTGTGCATTGAAGGGTGTTTAGCAGCATCCCTGGCCTCTACCAGTAGAGTCTGGTGTCTGCTTCCCCAAAAATGTCTCCAGACATTGCCAAAGTTCCCCTGGGCTGGGGCAAAATCACCCTGATGGAGAATCACTGGTATAAGGTGAGGCTGCAAAAGTAAGAACACAAGAAAAGTAGACGGAGGTATTCATGGAAACACTCTGCTCCCCTCTGTCTGTGTCCTAGGCCTACATTCCAGGTGAGTCAACCATACTGCGTACTCAGCAGGCGTTTATGGACCTGTGACTGTCCCCCAGCACTGGGCCAAATTTAGGAGGGGCTAAAGAGAGAAGACTCCATCCCTCAAGAAGCTCTCCTCCAAAGGTTTCCAAGATGACTCCTTCAAATCTTCAGCTCCAATCTGTCCTAAATGGTGACAGTCGTGAGTTCAGGTTCTAATTCTGGGTGGCCCACCCTCCCTCACTGTGGGTAGAGGAGGCCCCGAGGTGCCGATTCTGATAATGACGGCATTTATTCTACGGTGGCCCCTGATGTCAAAAGCACCATGGTGAAACATTAAGTATTTCAGTTTATATTTAAAGTCAGGCTGGAAATACAACTGGCGCTCTGTGCAGTTTGATTACCCATGAGATTTGTCTGCAATGGGGCTGCACATGATGGAAAGCAAAGCAGCTGGTTTCAGGATTTCCGTGTTAAGGATTAGGAAATAGGAAAGGCAGAGGAAGTCTGATTCCTGAGGGCTGCTGAGCTGTGCACTAAGTGGTCTGTGGCATTATTCAGGACCACAAGGGCATGTTCACTCCAGCCAGTGGTTCTCAGGGGCTGGCTGTCTCTGCATCAGAATTGATTTAGGTTCGGTTTCGGCATGGTTTTCTGTGTACGTTGTGTTTATATCCTTTGGGCCAACCTTTCATCCATGACAGTTCGTTTCATTCATGACATCCTTCAGAAGTAGACGTAAAATGGTAGAAGCAGACACAGTGAGACCCTGTCCTAGTCAACTCCCTTTTACCCAGGGACCCCATGCTCTGAGGCAGCCCACTGTTTACATGCAAACCAGGATCATGTAGTGACTGCAGTAGGAGTGATGCTACCACAATGGTGACATGGGTCGTTCCTCACCTCACTCTTCCTCACAAGAACAGCTAACAACTATTCGTGGACAAGGCGCCACTGGGAGAATCCTAGAATATGGGGGTAAGGCTGATGCATCCCCTGCACCATAGAGACCAAGACAGACTGCTTTGGAGGGTCAGAGGAGTACTGCTCCATGACTGCATTGCCCCCACCCCCACCAGGCCAGCGCAGTACCACATGGACAGATTGCCTTGAACCAAGGCTCCACTAGGGAGACGAGAGCCCTGGGTGAGGGAGACATCCGGTTCTTGGGAGTCCCCACTCCAGTCTCACCTCACAGGGCAAATCTGTGGGGCCTGACCACTGGGAGTCCAAATGTGACTGCAATAATCAAATGTAGCCATAATGGAGAGGCAGAAGTTTAGCCAGTGGGTTGGCCTTCTTTCCAAATTGTGGAAACTGAATGTCAAGGACTGACTTCCATGTCTGTGTCTCCCAAAATTCTCAGTGCAGTGTTGTGTCGATGGTGCGCTCCGGCTAATGCTGTTTGGCTGGCTCTCTCTCATTCTCTCCCGTGGCAGAACTCTGATTGGCCACTTGAGCCAAATGGACCTAGCTTGGGACCCTGATGCACTTGAACTAATGATGACAGGCTGGGAAATCCCTTCCTGCAAGTAGGCTAAGGCTGAGGATCCTTACCATTCAGGGGCTAGACTTGGCTCGCCCAATTGCCTCTAAGTAAAGCTGGAATTCAACTGTGAGGAAAGCTTTTGTTTTTATGTAGATGCTCTATCCCCTTACCTGTGGTTTCATAACACAATTCCACTTGCCAATTTTAAAGGATCAGGTGCTTAAAGAGAAAGAAGGAAGCCAATTAAGTACTCACTAGAGCAGGACAAAGTAGTATCAGGTCACCATAGTGGGGAAGATAAAAGTGACTCAGCAACAGGCTCTTTGAGCATGGAAGCAGGTATCAGCGCATCCAGTCTATGAAGCTACATGGGATTCTCTGGATCGAGTGGGGGAGCTGCCCTGCTTCAGTACACCTGTAGGTCCTGGGTACCTGGGATGGGCGTGGGAGATAGGACACCAAACCGATGACACTTGCCAGATTATAAAGATGGTTGAGACACATTCCTAGTTTGGTCCTATCAGACCAAGGTGGAATCTGGCCCTTTTTAAGAGTATTTTGGGCACAGGGGCTCCTGGGTGGCTCAGTCAGTTGAGCGTCCAACTTAGGCTCAGGCCATGATCTCACGGCTCGTGAGTTCGAGCCCCTCGTCGGGCTCTGTGCTGACAACTCAGAGCCTGGAGCCTGCTTCCTGCTTCAGATTCTTTGTCTCCCTCTCTCTCTGCTCTTCCCCCACTCACACTCTGTCTCTCTCTCAAAAATAAATAAACATTAAAAAAAATTTTTTTAGAAAGAGTGTGTTGGGCACAAAAGGGCAGATATTGTGTATTCCACTTCCATGAGGTTCCTAGAATAATTATGTTCAGAGAGACATGGTAGAACAGTGGTTGCCAGGGGCTAGGAGGCGGGGACCAGGAGAATTAGTGTTTAATGGGCACAGAGTTCCAATTGGGAAAGATGAATAAGTTCTGGAGATGGATGGTGGTGACAGTTACAAGACAGTGTGATTACACTTAATGCCTCTGAACTGTACACTTAAAAATGGTTAAAGTGGCAAATTTTATGTTATGTATATGTTAGCACAGAAGTGCATCGGTGTTGCAAAGTGGGAAGTTTCACAGAGCGTTTTGTAGATCCTGCCTCTGCTACTTACTAGGTGGGTAGAGAGATACTTCTCTGAACCTCAGTTTTCTCATTTGCAAAATAGGAATAAGCTCTGAAACTAAATGAGGTGCTCTCTGGCATCCAGTAGGTATTTAATAATGTAAGCTGCTGTTAGGATGATTAGGCAGCAATCACTGCCTTGACCAGGCATTTGGGTCCTCTTCTTTGCCTTGGCAGAGCCTCCACTTCCAGGGACCAGGCAGCATCCTTACTGCTTCGGCAGAGTGCCTGGGGTTCACTAGGCATCTGTGGTCAACGCTTTGTCCCTGGTTCTTTGAGGGCGCCAGGAACAGAATCAAAAGGAGTTGGACCAATGTCCCTGTGCTATTAGTTTTCGAGAGTGAATAAGTCTCAGTGAATCAGTGTGGTCATTCTGGGGACCCTGCACTGAAATCTTGAGGTCCTTAGCCTTCCAGGCTGTGGGCATACTGAGTCAGAAGGACTAGGCGTAGAGCACAGGAATGTGCACTTAAAACTTTTTTTTAACGTTTATTCATTTTTGAGAGAGAGAGACAGACAGAGTGCGAGCAAGGGAGGGGCAGAGAGATAGAGGGAGACACAGAATCCAAAGCAGGCTCCAGGCTATGAGCTGTCAGCACAGAGCCCGATGCAGAGCTCGAACCCACAAACTGTGAGATCGTGACCTGAGACGAAGTCGGACGCTTAACCGCTAAGCCGCCCAGGTGCCCCAGCATTTTAAACAGACTCCCCAGGTGGCTTTGCTGTTCACCAGACTTTCTGAGCCACTGTTTATTGGCTATGAAAAGTGGTTCTCAATTCTGCCCACCTCAAGAATCCCTTGAGAAGCTCTTTAAAAACAAAAACACCACTCCCAGAGATTCTGACTCCATAGGTCTGGTTTAAGGGTTCTAGGAAGCTGCTTATGTATCTTTAAAAATAATCATCCTAGCTGCCATTTATTGGGCATTGACTGGATGCCAGGCACAGAGCTCAATGTGCATTTTTTCATGTGATGCTCATGACTACCCTATGAGGCAATTCCCACGACCAACCCCATTTTAGCAATTGCAAACTGAGTCTCAGAAAGGTTAGGTGATTTACCCAAGGCGATACAGCTGGGAAGTAGTACGAGCTGAGATTTGAACCCAGAGGCAGGCTGATTGCAGAGATTGTATTCTTAAGCACTGGGTCACAGGATAGCCCCAGGAGCCAGGTTAGGACTAAGGTGAGGCAGGCGGGGCACCGGGGACACATGTTTAAGGAGGTGCTTTTCATCCTAGGACCAGACCTGCAAGGGAGAATGTGTCCCTTTAAGCAAAATGGTTCCTGTTTTCTTCACCCTCCTGCGGGTAAGTGGGTAAGCCTGCTGAAAGGGCTCCAGGGCTCGCCAGCAGTGGAAGGCTTTCCCATCCCAAGGCCCCAGCTTTGGGGCCTCTGTGGTCAGAGCCCTGGCCTCAGGGAGATCTCAGGAGCTGACTCAAACTGTTCCCTTTTGGGAGAAGGTGTTACCAAAGATGGTTGCCAAGCAACTCCAGGGCCGTCTATCTACAGTGGTGATTTCTCTCCCTGCCCCTTTTGAACATCTTCTAGGTTGCTTCTCTGTTGTGAGTGTTTCCACGGAGGGTACATTCCTTTGGATGATGGAACAGAGACAGCTTTTCAGTACCTGCCACCTTAGAGGTGTCCTTTTGATGGGTGATGTGCCTGCTAAGTGGGTGTGAAAGACCTTTGCTTCCTTTGCCACACTGAAACCCTCGTTGTCACTGGCTCTGAAGGGACTGGAGCAGCCAAGAAAGACACAGAGTGCATCTCCCACATGAGGCCAGGGCCATGTGGTAATGTTTGGTTCCATGTACTCTTCATTAACCACTGCAGTTAGCCTTTTAGACATGCTGACCTCGCTGGTCCTGGAGGACCTGTTGTTTCTGCCTCTCTCTCTCTCTCTCTCTCTCACACACACACACAGTGGTTTCACAGACCAGAAGAACTCTTGATATGTGTCTCTTCTTCAATGCTGCCCCCTCTTCTGCTCAGTCACCTCACTGTGTGGGGTTTCAGGTGACCTTTGACAGGCCCCAGACCCCTTGGTCTGCCAGCCAGTGGTTTGATCCCTCCGGCAGGGGCCTAGCACGTAGGATGGAGCACATTCCTCAAGTGACAGAACTGGCCCCAGACCGGCGGGAAGAAAGAGAAATACCAGAAAGTGAAACTAGTCACATTTGGGTGAGGTTGACTCCATTTGGCCTACTCACCAGTGATGGCCCCACTAGCCACGTCCCCAGACCCCAGGCTTCTGTTTCCTATGCTTCTTCCTTGACCTTGACCATTGCAGCCTTCCTCACCATCTTTTAAGAAGCAGGGCAAGACTGGTAGAGAACACCCATGTCCTCTTCAGGACTCATTCAAACGAGTCCTGCCACCTTGGCTCAGGCCAAACACTTAATGGCAGAAGACAATTGAACATAGAGGTACCTTCAGTTTTATGCAAACCCAATAAATAGTGATCCAGTCTTAAACAGATTAGGAAGCTATTTGCTTTCCAAATGGAATTATTGGAGATTTCATTAAATAGTAGACTGCCCTAGAGCATTTTGGAAACCATACTTTCTTTACCAAAGTTTTGGTGACACCCACTTTTATGCATCTTCTGCCTCCTTGTGTCCTGTCTACTCCTCCCTCCAGAGTTTGCTCTGTGTCAGCCTAACCCTGCTCCCTACTCACACTGCAGACGTTCCCTCTGTGTGGCAACTCTGGCGTGTCTGCCTCCAGTCCTGGCCTCTTCTGCACAGAGTGCTCGGCTCACTCCTCTGGTGTGCTGCACTGGACAGCCCCCCACAGGCATCCCCACTGCATCCTGAGACTCCCCTAGGCAAGCGCAGAGTGGCCTTCGTATCTTCCCTTCTCCACTGTCTTCAGAAAAGCCCCCCACCCTTCCTCCCCCCTTCCTTCTCTTGTGTGAAGAGTTATTCTCTGCACCTCTTCATTTCTTTCCACTCTCCCTGCCCTCATCCTAGGCTAGCCTGCCACATAGCCTACCTAGATTTTTTTTTTTATAATAGCTGCTTAATTGGTCTCCCTGACTCCATCTTCCTGCATACCACTTCAAAATTAATCTCCTGAAAAGTCACATTTTATCAGGTTGCTCCTCAAGTGAAAACCTTTCATCACCTCCCCGGCGACTATAGCTAATGCAATATTCCAGGCCCTCTGTGCCTCACCCCTCCAAATGCCACAGGGGGGTTGCCCCTCACAGCCTGAGACAAGCTATGCTCCTTCTAGTCACAGTCTCTGCCCCTGTGGGGTCCTCCACTTCTAGATCCTTCCCCTCATGTGAAGGTCTCTCATTGTGCACGGCCCAGGCCACATTCTCTCTCTGAGGAAGCCTTCCCCAGCCTGTCAGGCTGCTTAGCCCAAACCTCTACTGGCTGTACCCACCATGTACTTTGGCCTGAAAGTCTTCCACTTCATGGCCATTCTATTGTCTACTAGACCATTCCATTGTTGCCAGATGGGAAAGGAGAGACCATATCTTCCCTTTTTTTCCCCCTAAGATATTTTCAACCAATAGTGTGCTACGTTTTGGTTACACATCCAATTTGTTTTTCAGGGATGTGTCTTGATGTACTTGTATTTTCATTTTTTTTAAGTTTTTATTTATTTATTTTGGGAAAGACAGAGACAGCAGAAGTGGGGAGGAGCAGAAAGAGGGAGAGAGAATCCCAAGCAGGCTCCATACTGCCAGTGCAGAGCCCAATGTGGGGCTCGAACCCACAAAGCCATGAGATCATGACCTGAGCCTAAAGTAAGAGTCAGACACTTAACCGACTGAGCCATCCAGGTGCCCCCTTTCTTTTTGATTTTTTAAACTGCAGTTAAATACAAATAACATAAAATTTAACCGTCTTAACCATTTTTAAGGGTACAGTGTAGTAGTGTTAAGTACATTCACATTGTACAACCAATCTCCAGAACACTTGTCATCTTATAAAACTGAAGCTCTATATCCTTTAAATGATTCTCCACCTAGGTTTTCACTTTTAAAAGTAGTCTGGAGATGACCTATGAGTTTCTTTGATTTATCACCTGTTATTTTAAAGTTGTTGAGACTCTAAGAATTGGCAGGACTCCTCAAGTTTCTGTTCAGATGGTTATTTGGAGCAATAATGCAGAAAGGTCAGCTTAGCTAAGCCCAGCTTGGGGTGCTGCGGCTCAGGATCCCCCATGGGTCCCTCTGCCAACAGTGAAAATTCAGGTGGAAAAATGCTAGAATTTTGGCGCAAAGTCACAGATACCTCTGAGCAGCCTAGTGGTTCTCAGTTCAGATTTGATGTAACCCCCAATCTGCACCCTTCTCTTTTTTACCCCTCCTTATTATATTAATAGTGAAATTTTCACATCTATAAAAAAGTTGTGGGGCACCTGGGTGGCTCAGTCGGTTAAGCATCTGACTTGGTTTTGGCGCAGGTCATGATCTCATGGGTTCATGGGTTTGAGCCCCTGCATCAGGCAGCACAGGGCCTGCTTGGGATCCTCTCTCCCTCTCTCTGCTCCTCCCCTGCTTACACCCTCTCTCTTTCAAAATAAAATAAATAAACTTTAAAGAAAAAGCTGAGGGACCCCTGAGTGGCTCAGTTGGTTAAGTATCTGACTTCAGCTCAGGTCATGATCTCACAGTTCGTGAGTTCGAGCCCCACATTAGGCTCTGTGCTAACAGCTCAGAGTGTAGAGCCTGCTTCAGATTTGCTGTCTCCCTCTGTCTGCCCCTCCCCCACTTGCACTGTGTCTCTCACTCTGTCTCAAAAATAAATAAACACTTAAAAAAAAAGCTGAAATAATAGTACTATGGTCATTCATATGAACACCACTTAGAGTTAAGAATTATCGCACATTTTATCATGCTTTCTTATAAAGATATATATTTCTATATGATTTAAAAATGAGTTGTAGACACGATGACACTTCACCTCAAAATATTTATCATGTTGACACACCTTGACTGTGTAACCTTGGACTACTCACTTATGTTCTCAGAGCTTCATCTTATTATAAATATGTATGTGTGTTTTTTGCTGAACCATTTGGAGGTATGTCGCAGACAGCATGACACTTTACCCATCAGTACTGCAGTGTGCATCTTCTAAAAGTCAAGGCATTCCCCTACATAATCATAATACCAGTATCACATTCAGAAAACTAATGGTAATCCCCTAATAATATCTAATCTCCAGTTCAGATGCATACCTCCCCTAATTGTCCTCCCAAAAAAGCTTATAGCTACTTTTCTCTTAGCTGCTTTTTTAATGTATATAGCCAGATTCTATCAAGGTTCATACATTATATTCGGTTGCTATGTCTCCTTCATCATTTTTAATCTAGAACAACGCCCCCCATATGCGTTTGTACACCTCGATGTATGTTCATACATATTTTTTTGTGTATACATCTATAAAACACGGCCACTTAAAATGCTTCACATTCTGTCAGATCACTTCCTCACGGGGTCATTTATTTTCTTTCTCTATGCCTTATTTTTCCCTCATCGTGGAAGTTAGAGCTAATGTCTCAAATTTAGGCTGAACTTTTGGCAAGAAATACCCCAGGTGATTCCGAGTGCTTCATTAAGCATCTCCCCAGGGACACACAATGTCAGGGCACCCCATTATGAGGTATTGGTCACTTGGTAAGGGGATGCCCACCTCTCTGCATTGAAAAGCTGTTTTCCTCCTTCAATTGGCATGTCTTTCTGTGGGTGGTGCTTTGGTACCAAGTGAATGCCCAGTTCCCCAGTAAGAAATTTCATGGAACTGGCTTGGGATCCATTGATAATCCCTACCTGGATCACTGGCTTCCTTGGTGGTTGTAGAATGGTCATTTTCAAAGTCTCTCATTTTGATCTACATTTATTGGCTGGCTTTCTTCTATAAAGAAGACCTGTTTGTTACTCATCAGCAAAGGTTAAATTTTAAGTTCCTCCTAAAAAGGCCAACTTTTCCCCTCTCATTACCAATTTTCAGAGGAAGGAGGTGAGCACCCATGATTTAAGCTAAGGAGGAACAAGAGCAAGCCTGGGCACATCAGCATTTCACTAGGATGCATGTGAAAACCCATTATGGATGGGAAATTCTAGATAGAGCGAGCTTTGTAGTGCAGACATCAGATGTAAAGTGTGACCACATCTTGGTTGGTAGAGCATGAGTTTAAAACCATTGAGTAACATTATCCCACACACTCAAAGTGACCCTCTTCTTTGATTTGAGGAAGGAGATAATTACACTTAAAATAATCCTCCTCCTGGGGCTCCTGGGTGGCTCATAGGTTAAGCGTCCAACTCTTGATTTCGGCTGAGGTCATGGTCTCATAGTTTGTGAGTTCAAGCCCCATGTCGGGCTCTGCGTTGGTGGTGTGGAGCCTGCTTGGGATTCTCTCTCCCTCACTCTGCCCCTCCCCACTCATGCTGTCTCTGTTTCTTTCAAAATAATGACATAAAAACTTTTAAAAAAAATCTTTCTGCCACCTTTCAGCTAGAGCCCAGAATTTAACCTGGGTCTGGCGAACTGCTGAAGTTAAATTATAAACCACGATGAATGACAGTCTGTAGGTTATAAAGCTAGAGCGATATGTCCTGTATCATTGATTCACTAGAAAGTGATCAAGTGTCCAGTTGGCTCTGAATTGGACTCTGTGCAGGATGTAATGGTGGAAAAGCCTTGGTACCTGCCTTCCAGGAACTCAGGAACTTGCTATGCACTTGGCTGGAAACACTGACCTCCTAGAGAGTGAGTGTAGAATGTGACCTGAGTGCCCAGGGACTCAGGAAGGAAGATTCTAGTCTGCTGTCTGCACAGCCTTTGACCTGCAGGGGCTGTTTGGTTTATGGTTCTATTCAAAGCACTGTGAAGGGTGTGTAATAAGAGTCAAGTTAATGTTTGAAGAATGAATGAATGAATGAATGCATGCATGCATGCATGCATGCTTCATCATGGATAGGATGTGGACATTGGACCACTCTACAGGGACAGAACAGCACAAGTAAAGCCCTGGTCAGGACTGTGAGTTCCCTAAAAAGTCACTTTTAGGGAAAGGACTTATGGAGAGCCCTGAGCCTCCCATTAATACTACGGAGAAACAGTTCATAATCTATTCCAGTTGTATACCTACTCCATACCCAACACAGCTCACTTTTTTATGATGTAGAATTTTCAGGAAATAGGCTCCTTTTTGGTTTGGTCATGTTTGTATGTTTTGCTTTTTCCATTCAGTGTGCTGGGGGAGGGATGTTCTCTCTCTCTTTCATACACACATACACACACACACACCCTTAGGTCCTGCTGCCCAATTAACCTGTAAGTTCTTTCCTATCATAATCAGTGTGGTGCCAGTAGATGTTTTACAACTTACTCTCTAAATAAATTTGCATGTAGACATATATGTTTATTATACATTTTACTGATGAGAGGCTATTTACCATACAATTTACAAACAGTAAACAATTTGATACTCTTTATTGTAAATTTCACATAGTCAGTTGATTCTCACAGAATGCTTTTGTTGATTTTTGCCAAACTCTTGGGTCCCCGGCCAACCTGAGATTGAAGTTGACAATCAAGTATATCTCTGACGTAAGTGTTGGTTGGTATTTTCATGTAAGTCAGCGGGTAAGATGAAAGTGAAAGAACAAAGATGTATGTTGGAACTTCACTCGATTGTTGGTGACAAGAGTGACTTCCTTGCTGAATTGGATAATAGTTTTCAAGTACTGAGAAAATATGTCCTCATTTTTTGTGCTAGGCACAACACAGCTATAGACATGGTAGACTTTTGAATCTCCATTAGTAAAATTTTCTCCATCGCTTTCTTAAATTTAGATAACCAAAAAAAAAAAAAATGAATTGAGCCCTGGTTTGATAGCATTTGATAATTTCCATGGTGTAAATTCTCACCATCACGTTTCAAGCTATCGCTGAACTCTGAGTTGGGAAGAGATGTGCATCACAACACTATTATATAGGATGTCCACCACACAGATATAATAGATGTAAATAACTTTAAGAACAGCAGTTAGCAACCTATGGCCCATCATTGAGATCTAGCCTGCCACCTGTTATTTTATAAATAAAGTTTTATTGGAACACAGCCACATTCATTCATTTACATCTTGTCCTGGTTACTTTTGCCCTTTAATGACAAAATGGAGTGGCTGAGACAGACACTGAAGACCTAAAATATTTACTACCTGGCCCTTTCTAGAAAAAGTAGTCAACTTGTGCTGAAAGCCTAGATAATCGCAAAATTTAGCAAGATAAATAAGAACTGATAAATTTTGAGTATTCTTTTAAAGATCTATAACACATTTAATTGTAAGCTTTTATCATGTAATTTTTAACAATATAATAATTCGCTCACCGTATTCCTGAAAATTTAATAATGAGCCATTGCACGCCTGTACAGGCTGGATTCAGCTCACCACTGCAGCGCTTTGAGGGCCTCCGCTTTTAGTGCCAAAAAAGGAAACTGTCACTAATAGGAAGAAGCAGCTGACAATACCAGATTGGAGGGGAAGCCTCAGCAAGAGGATTTGAACTACTTGAAATTGTGGTCTAATTGTCCACAGAAATCAGAAGAAAGCATTTTTGAGGTTAGTTTTCATATAATTTTTTTTCTGTCTTAGGGTCTGGGTTTGTTTTGGTTTTTCAAATGAGTTTTCTTCAGAGCTAATTTAAAAACTCAATACAGCATGCGTTCCTTACCAAATTTTGTGAGCATCTGTCTCGAGCCCATTTAGCCCCTGACAGATGCCCAGCAGCTTCCAGAACTCCCACAGATGTTCTGTGTCCCGAGAAGGGCCGACTTCCTGTTACCGGCCACGAGCGAGAGGAGAGGTGGGCCCACCAGTTGCAAGGAGCAGGGGTTTTCCTTGCTGCCATTTCCTGCCAGTTGCCTTTGAATGGATTACAGATGGTCAGAGAAAGACTTCTTGGCACAGCGAGGGGCCCAGTCTCCAGTGCTTTGTGGGGAAGGATTTATAACAGGATGCCAGTTTGTGCCTACCCAGAGCGGGCCTGGCTGCCGAGGCCGTACTGAGAAAAACCAGCTGCCTGTGGCGATGGGGTCTATGGGTGGAGGGGGTGGGCAGGGGGAAGGGGATGTTTACATCTGTGCGGCATGTCTCATCCAGTGGGGTCTCAAACTGTCCCTCGTCCAAAGGGGTTGGGCTTCTACGGAGATGTGAGCACCTGGGAATTAGATATTGAGGTAATGTTCTGGATGTGTCAGGCTCTTAGGGGAGGTATAATAAATCCTCATTTCTTTTCAGGGTGAGGCAAAGGAAGGTGTGCTGTTTCCTTTTTTTTTTTTTTTTTTTAAGCCACAATATAGAGCACATTTAACTGTTAAACTTTTAAAGATATACATTACATTTATTATTTTTACCATTTTTTC
This sequence comes from Cryptoprocta ferox, assembly GCA_028646485.1. NCBI lineage: Eukaryota > Metazoa > Chordata > Mammalia > Carnivora > Eupleridae > Cryptoprocta > Cryptoprocta ferox. The sequence continues at coordinate 39,585,590 of CM053559.1, read as the reverse complement.
CTTTTGTTTCTTTTATTTATTTTGAGAGAAATAGAGAGCAGGCTGGGGAGGGGCAGAGAGAGAGAGACAGAGAGAGAGAGAGAGAGAGAGAGAGAGAGAAAGAGAATTCCAAGCAGGTTCTGCATGGTCAGCACAGAGCCCCATGCAGGGCTCGAACTCATGAACCATGAGATCATGACCTGAGCCAAAACCAAGAGTCTGATGTTTAACCGACTAAGCCATCCAGGCGCCCCATACTATTTTAACCATTTTAAAGTGTTCGATTCAGTGGCACTAAGTACGTGCACAGTGTTGTTTAACTATCACCACTAGCCATCTCCAGAAGTTTTCCAGCATCCCAGACAGAAACTCTGCACCCAGTAAACAGTAACTCCCCATTCTTCCCTCCCCTTAGCCCTGGTAACTTCTACTCTGTCTCTCTGAATTTCCTTAATCTAGGGAAGTGGAATCATGCAGTCTTTATCCTTTTGTGACTGGCTTATTTCATGTACTATAATGTTCTCAAAGTTCATTCATATTGTAGCATATATCAGAATCTCCTTCCTTTTCATGAATGAATAATACCTACTACATTTTGTTTGTCCACTTTTCCATTGATGGACACTTGGATTGTTTGCCCCCTGTGGCTGTTGTGAATCGGTGCTGCTATGGACCCGAGTGTTAGATGGAGTCAGATGGAGAAGTCGGTTTGTCTGGGATGAGTCCTCGGCCCTTCTGAGGTCACTCAGCCCATGTGCACCTCTCTGTCAAAGCTGCCAGGAACACGGGTGCAAAAGGATGCTGTTCGGGGCACGTCAGCCAAGGGGCGGAAGGGGTGAGCACCCCCTGGGCTGCATCTGCTCAGAGGGGGCACCTTTTCCTAATCTGCACAAGGATGCTCCTAGAGGAGCTCCCCTGGGGCTGGAAAGCTGAGAGGCCAGAGTGCACCTGGTGCTTTCGCCTCCTGGGTGGGGGAAGCTCTTGCTGGGCAGAGGCTGGTGAGGAGGGCTGGACTAGCTGCATCAGGAACCCAGGCCCTGGGCGTCCCTCTGCCAGAAATCAAGGCAACCTTGGGCAGTTACAGGGGCAGGGTCCCTGAGCTTCATCTGTGAGAGAGAGAAGGGCTGTAAGGTGCCCACCGCACAGAGCCGGCAAAGTCCATCAGAGAGAGGAGAGATGCAGGGCAATGTCTGGGTGCCTTTGGGTTCTGGAATGAAACACTACAGACTGCCTGGCTTGTAGACAGCAAACATGCATTTCTCACAGTTCCGGAGGCCAGAAGTCTGAGAGCAAGGCACCAGTGTGGTCGGGCTCCGGTGAGAATCCTCTTCCGGATCACAGACTTATTGTGTCCCCACATGGCAGAGGGCTAAGGGAGCTCTGGGGGGGTCATTTTTATAAGAGCCCTAATCCCATTCATGGAGGCTCCTCCCTCATGACCAGAGCAGCTCTCATAGGCCCCACCCCTTAACACTATCACGTTGGGCATTAGAATTCCAGCATGTACATTTAGGGGGACACAGACATTCAGACCAGAGCAGGCAGGCCTCTGGGGATAGAGGGTGGCCAGGGGCATGAGGCCAGAGAGCAGGCTTGAAGGCTCAGGGCCTAGAACAAGATGGTGGTGGAGCTTCTCAGAGGACAAGAGATGATGACACAGAGACCTCAGGAGGGAGAAACGGGGAAAGTGAATGGCTACATTCTTTCTGGCCAAAGATGGTGGCAGAGGGAGGAAAAGAAAGAAGGGGTGGCATTTTTCCTTAATAAATAAAATTATTTGGCACCACATGTACAGAGCCCTCTGCCAGGATGTAGGAGGGACACAGAGCAGGGATGCTTGGCTTGTGATGGGTGAATCCCTCCAATTGTGCGAAGACTCTTAGAGGGCATGTTTTGTGCATGCACACATTTTCTGGGCAGCGGTTCTATGGCTTTCTTGAGATCTTCAAAGGCATGGCACGCCCTCCCACTTTCAAAAAAACATGGTGTTGGGTGCCTGGGGGCTCAGTTGGTTAAGTGGCCGACTTTGGCTCAGGTCATGATCTCACAATTTGTGGGTTTGAGCCCCCCATCGGACTCTGTGCTGACAGCTTCGGATTCTGTGTCTCCCTCTCTCTCTGCCCCTCCCCTACTCCTGCTTTGTCTCTGTCTCTCTCTCTGTCTCTCTCTCAAGAGAGAGATTAAATTTTTTAATTTAAAAAATATTTTTAAAAAAATTTAAAAAACATGGCGTTTAAAGAAATTTCTAGCTCTTAGGGGAGACACACATGTGCCCAGATATAGCCAAGGCGCGAGCTTCACAGAACCGGGATCCAAAGCAAGCAGGGAATGTGTGAATTGCTTGAGGAGTTGAATTTTGGAGTTAAGGTTTCATGACACCTTTAAATCTCCTCTGAGGAAGAGTCTCCCCTGGAATGGGGTAGAGAGCTGGGGAGAAGCCTGGGTAGTGAAACCACGTTAAAATCTAGCTCTGCTGACATGATTTGTATTCAGGGTTTTTATCTGAAGACAGACAGAGAGAGAGAGAGAGACAGGGAAGTAGGCGAAGAAGCCACCTTTGAATCTCCTCCCTGTGTCTGGCTGCCAGTAGAGGAGATTGTTGGTAGAGAAGGAAAAGAACAGGCTTGGCAGTCGGATCTCACTGACATCTTGGCCCTGCTTCCTGAAGGCTGTGTGACTTTGGGCAAGCGACCTCACTTCTCTGTGCCTCCGCGGGCTCGCCCTGACAACAGCAGCTGGTCGCAGGGAGGGTTAGGGCTCACTGAGGAGCGGGCACACTGCTGATGGCGAGGAGACAGCAGCCCTTATTCCCTGGCAGAGGGGACAGGTCAGAGAAATCCAGGGGCTTCCACAGGTTAACCGCTGGCTGGGTCTGCATAAGGTATAGGATGAGCGAAAAATGGTTCCGAATTTGAGCAAAGGACAGGAAGTGTCGTGGAAGAAGGTGAGTTTGGAAACTTCCGGTGAAGGGTGGATTAGAAGGAAGGGCCAACAGGAAAGAGTAAGGTCTGAAGTGTTGGGGGTGGGGGCGGTGGCGGAGACTGGCCTTCCGCCCGACCCTCACTCTCGCTGGGCGCCCGCTGATCGGGCCCTACAGCTCGCCCTGCACAGCGGGCTCCCAGTGAGAGCGTGCACAGGGCCCGCGGAGCCAGGCGAGGAGACGGGGAGCTCCTGAGCACTCCGGCCTCCTGTGGGCCAATGAGGGTTCCTTTCCAAACAATCAAGCCACCCGGGTCATGGACCCCTGTTCTGTGAACAGAGACGGAACTGGGATGTTTGAGAGCAGAAGCCCTCTGCTTGTTCTGTGCGAGGCCTCTCACCGCGCCCAGCTTCATTTTTCCCATCTGTAAAATGGGATAATCACAGGTACCTGATAGGGTTGCTGGGAAGATTAAATAAAGGGAACATACAGTACTTTGCACCATGCAGAACCCTCCGTCAGTGCTCGCTGGTCATTTCCTTTCACTGCCATTGAGCATCCCCGGAAGGGCAGACCGGGAGCGTTGTTCAGAACGAGGCACGCAGCATTGGCAAGGGCTATATTCTGGATGCCGTTGGACTTAACAGCTCATAAGGAAACAGCATCTAGTAATGGCCCATAAACTGGGGCCCTAAGCAAGGGGCTGGCAGCCTGCAAACCCAGCACATCTTTCAGGTCTATGCCAACATTTCTAGGGGAAAGGATTATTTTTTTTATCATTGTATTTCATAGGGAAAAAAATACTGCCAACTAAACTATAGGCACTATCCATTCTAAGACTCTATCTGGATTTTAAAGATGTTACAGTGGGGAGGGGGGTACAGCTTAGAATTAATGAAATAGAGTAGGGCAAAAATAGAGTATAAAGCAAAATTTACATTAATTTTTAACGTAAAGCCTAAAAGTTTAAGAAACACTGAAAGCTCTTGATATAGCCCCAGACTGTGAAAGCATGAGAGAATTTACCTCCACCTTCAGGGTGACTCTGTTTCAAGGGTTGAGCAGGGCGGAGGAGCGGCTGGGTTTTATCTCTCTGTAAGTTTAGATGGGAAGTGGGGGGCGGGGAGGTCGAGGAAGTGACCCCAGACTCTATAATGCGCTGTCATCCTGGGGCCTGAACATCTCAGGGAGCCATCACTTGCATTAACTTTGCTTAGAAGGAAAATCTACATACAGCACTTTCAGGAGGAGAGAGGTGTTAAGATGAGTGAGTTAAGCATTCTGATCAGGTCATGATCACACAGCTGGTGAGATTGAGCCCTGAGTCCGGCTCTGCGTGACAGCACAGAGCCTGGAGCCTGCTTGGGATTCTCTCTCTCTCTCTCTCTCTCTCTCTTCCTCTCTCTTTCTCTCTCCCTCCCTCCCTCTCTCTCTCTCTCTCTCTCTCTCCCCCTCTCTCTCTGCCCCTCCCCCCTCAAAATGAAGAAACTTTTAAAAATGTTTTTTTTCTTAATACAAAAGTGACACTTGTATTTCACTGTGGAAAACACACATCAACAAAAGAAGAAAAGAAAAAGTAGCCTCATCTTGTCACCTAGAATTAACAAATGCTAGCTTTTTTTTAAAAAATAATTTACAAAAGTGAGATAATCTTGTATTGATTATGATGAGCATCTTTTCAAGTTATTAAGTGTTCCACTGTATATGTCTCTTAATTTATTTAACCAGTTCCCTATCACTGATATATTGGTTATTTTCAGGTTTTCATTACTAAAAATATGGCCATTTATAAATGAATGTCCTTGCAGCTAAATTTTCACACTTGTTAATGATTATTTCCATAGGATATACTTTTAGAAGAGGAATCCTGAGTCCAGGAATATGATATATTTGAGGCTTTTGATAGTCATTGCTAAATGGTCCTCTAGAAATGTACCAATTAACACTCCCATTAGGAGTGTATGAGAATGTCTCTTTCTTTTTTTTTTTTTTTCATTTTTTATATTTTATTACTTATTTTAAGAGAGACAGAGACAGCATGGGGTGGGGGGGTGCAGAGAGAGAATCCCAAGGAGGCTCCGTGCCATCAGCACAGAACCAGACACAGGACTCAAACTCAGGGAGCTGTAAGATCACGACCTGAGCTGAAACCTTAAGAGTCAGATGCTTAACGCACTGTGCCACCCAGGTGCCCCAAGAATGGCTGTTTCTTGAATCTTGGCCAATACCTCACTAAAGATTTTCAAATACTTGATGATTTAGGAAGTTTAAACTGTTACCTTGCTTTAATTAGCACTCTCCTGATTATGAAAGAAGGTGACCATTTTGTATATATTTATTACCTATTTGTGTATGTTTTCTGTGAGTTGCTTCTTTTGTGGTTTTGGCTTAGTTTTCTATTGGTCTCTTAATGTTTTTCTCATTGATTTGTAAAAGCTGTCTCTATATTAAGGCTAATTTGCCACGTTGTATTTATATGTGGATCACAGATTTTTGGGAGAATCACAGCTCAAAAATTCTTAGACTCTTTGATCTAGCCTGAAGGACCAAAGTAGCTAGGAAAATAGAAATTCCCAGATAACTCTGAAGCTCTGTGATAGGTGTTACTGAATGCTAGCAAGGGCCACTAGTATTAATTATGCTGACAAGACAGAACAAAGAGTAAGAGCTACCATTTACTGAACAACTCTCATTTACCAGGCATTTCACATATACTAGTCTTTTAGTCCTATGCCCCTCTGAAGAGCAAACTGGGGCAGAAAACAATGAAGTACTTCATGTGAGCTCACACAGCTAATAAGTGGCAGGGTCAGGATTTGAACTTGAATCTGCCCATCTCTACTACCCACATGCTCTCTACTCTACCAAGCGAACTTTCACTCTTAGAGTGAATCATAGTTTTACGAGTCAAGCCTTCCTCAGCTACTTCCACAATGAGAACAGCAAGTTAGAAAGCACGTGATAACTGGTCTTCACAGATGCTCTTGCAGTGAACATGCCTCCCAATGTAGTCCCCTCTCTGTGACACTTAGGTGACCCTGTGATTCACATGTGTGTGTATGAATATGTTTTATAATAGTTGTATTAAAATGTAATTCATATACCATGAAATTCATTCCTTTAAAGTGTATATTTCCATTTTATTGGCATATTCACAAAATTGTGCAAACAACACAACAGTGTAATTCCAGAACATTTTAATTACCCCAAAATGAAACTTCGTATCCATTAGCAGTCACTCACCATTCCCTCCTCTCCAGTCCTTGGCAACCACTAATCTTTGTCTATGCATTTGCCTCTTCTGGACATTACATATAAATGAAATCATACAATATGTGGCCTTTGCATCTGGCTTTCTTCACTTTGGATAACGTTTTCAAGATTCATTCTTGTAGCATGAATCAGCACTTCATTCGTTGCACGGCTGAATAGTATTCCGTTGTATGAATGTATCGCATTCTGTTTATCCATTCATCAGTTGACATTAGGGTTGTTTTCACCTTTTGGCTGTTGTGAATTGTGCTGCTATGAGCATTCGTGTACAAGTTTTTGTGTGGATGTATTTTTTTTTTTTTTCAGTTTTCTTGGGTATATATCTCAGAGTGGAATTGCTGGATTGTATGGTGTCTCAGTGTGAACTTCTTGAGGAACTACCAAACTATTTTCCAAAGCAACTAGATTATTTTCTCTTCCCACCAGCAATGTATGAGGATTCCAATTTCTCCACATCCTGGCCAACGCTTGTTATTGTCCATCTTTTTCATTATACCCATGTTAATGGGTAGTAGGAAGCAGTATCACATTGTGGTTTTGATTTGCATTTCTCTGATGACTAATAATTTTGAGCATCTTTTAGTATGCTTTTTGGCACATGTGGCAGTCTTTTTTGGAGAAATGTGTTTAAAATTCTTTGCCCAGTTTTTAATTAGGTGTTTTTGTTTTTGTTTTGCTTTCTCTTAGTAAGTTGTGAGAGTTCTTTATATAGTCTGGATAGAAGTCTCTTATCAGATACATGATTTGCAAATATTTTTTTCCCATTCCATGAGTTGTCTTTTTGTGTTCTTAATGGTATCCTTTGGAGCACAATAGCTTTTAATTTTTATCACGCCCCGTTTGTCAATTATTTCTCTTGTTGCTTGTGCTTTTGGTGACATATCTAAGAAATCATTGTCACATCTCAGGTCACAAAAATTTACTCCTGTGCTTTCTTCGAAGAGTTTTATAGTTTTAGCTCCTATATTGAGAGCTCTGATCTCTTCTGAGGTATTTTTTGTATATGATGTGAAGTAGGGGCCCAAATTCATTCTTTTTATGTGGTTATCCAGTGATCCCTGTACTATTTGTTAAAAAGACCATTCTTTTTCTCCACTGAATTGTCATGGGTCTTTTTCTCCATTGAATTGTCATGAGACTTCTATTGAAAATCAGCGGGCCATAGATGTAGGGCTTATTTCTGGACTCTCAGTTCAATCCCATTGAAATATATGTGTATCCTTACATCAATACCACACTGTCTTGATTACTGTAGCTTTGTAGTATGTTTTGAAACCAGGAAATAGGAGTCCTCCAATTTTGCTCTTTTTTAAGATTGTTTCTACTTGAAGCAATATGAGCCCCTTGAATTTCCATGTAAATTTTAGGTTCAGCTTGTCAATTTCTGCAAACAAAACAAAACAACATAGCTAGAATTATTACAGAGATTGTGTTGAATCTGTAGGTCATTTTAGGGAGTATGGCTATCTTTACACTGTTAAGTAGTCCAGTAGTGAACATGGGGTGTCTTTCCATCTTTCTAAAAAATTTCTTAATTTCTGTCAACTATGTTGTTTGTAGTTTTCAGTGTGAAAGTTTGTAACTCTTTGGCTAAATTGATTTATATTTTATTTTCCCAATACTATTATAAATGGAATTGTTTTCTTAATTTCATTTTTGGATTGTTCCTTGCTACTGATTCTTGTACACAGGGCTTTATCCTGCAACTTGCTAAACTTGTTTGTTACTTCTAATTGTGTGTGTGTGTGTGTGTGTGTGTGTGTGTGTGTGTTCTTTAGGAATTTCTATATTTAAAACCATGACATCTGCAAATGGAGATGGTTTTACTTTTTCTTTACAATCTGGATGGCTTTTATTTCCTTTGCTTTTTTTTTTTTCCCTAATTGCCCCTGACCAGAACCTCTAGTATAATATTGGATAGAAGTGACAAGGTTGGACATTGTGTCTTGTTTCTCATCTTTGGGAGAAAGCTTTCAGACTTTCATTATTAAGTATGACATTAGGTGGTGGGCTTTTCATAAATAGCCCTTAACAAGTTGAGAAAATTTCCTTTTGTTCTTAATTTATTGAGTTTTTGTCATGAAAGGGTGTTGGATTTTGCCAAATGCTTTTTCTGCATCCATGTGGTTTTTATCCTTGACTCTGTTAATATGGTGTATTATACGGATTAATTTTCATATGTTGAACCACTCATATTTCTGGGATAAATTCCACTTGTTTAAGATATATAATCCTTTTTATATGTTGCTGAATTTAGCTTGCTGGTATTTTGAGGACTTTTACATCTATATTAATAAGGGATTTGATCTGTAGTTTTCTTTTTTTTTTTTCATGTTTATGTACTTTAGAGAGAGAGAGAAAGAGAGAGCAAGTGGAGGAGGGGCAGAGAGAGAGGGAGACACAGAATCCGAAGCAGGCTCCAGGCTCTGAGCTGTCAGCATGGAGCCCAATGCAGGGCTTGAACTCATGAACCAGGAGACCATGACCTGAGCCGAAGTCAGACACTTAACCGACTGAGCCACCCAGGTGCCCCAACCACCCTGTAGTTTACTTTTCTTATGATATCCTTGTCTGGTAGGGTAATAATGGCCTGAGTCGAGAAGGGTTCCCTGTGATTCACTTTTGACCAACAGAATATGACAAAAGTGAACATTGTATGACATCTGAGGCTAGGTCATAGGAGCCTTGCAATTTCTGCCCACATTTTGGGGAACATTCACTGCTGGGATGCTCCCTTTTGGAACCCAGCTGCCATGCTATAATAAGCCCAAGCCCCTTGGGGTGAGGTACTCCAGGGGCCATGCCCTGCTGAACTTGATCTGACAGACGTATCAAACACCAGCCATGTGGATGACCGTCTTGGACATGCAGCCTGGTGGATCTTTATATGACTGTAGTTTCAGCTGACATCTAATCCTAAGCAAATTCTGCGCAGCTGAGTCTAGTCAATCCACAGAACTGTAAGAGGTAATAACAAATTGTGGTGTTAAGCCACAGATTAGGGGGTAGTTTATGGCACAATAATAGATCGGGAATCCATTGCTTCTGCCTGAGTCCCCCAGTACCCAGTAGTACCTCTCTACAAGAATTGTGGGAGCACACAGTGGTGTTTTTCTCTCCTCTGTTTCTGGGGAAGGCCCTGGAAGGTGGCAACATAGTCAAAAGGCAGCATGGAGCCTGGGACATCTATACTTGGCATAATCATTCTTCGCCGTGGTAGCCAGTGGCCTGTTTGGGGAAAGGCACTTGCCCAGTCGGACTCTGCCTTTGCTTTTGGCGGAGTGGCTCAAAACTCAAAGTGCTCATGCCAGTCATTTCAGGGCCACTTTGCTGCCCCTCGACTCTTGGAGGGTTTTGGTTCAGTGAGTGCCCAGCCCTGACATTGGCCGGCATTTCAGGCCATCTGCTCCCTTAGCTTACGAGATGGATCTGTCATGTGGCATTTATCCTTAGCCTCCCAGCTTTTCTCAGGTCTGCAATTGGTTTACCAGCTGAGCATCTCAGAGCTGCTTGCTAATTTCAAGCCCTTGGATAAAGTTGGGCTGCCATCCTAAAGGTGGAGGCGGCCAAAAAAGGCGCACTAAAACAGATGTGCCCCAATAACCAGCAAGAGGAACAGCACAGGCCGGGCCCCAGATGGATGTGGAAGCTTCTGTGGGCCTGTGCAGCCTTTTCAAATCCCACCTTCCCCCTAGAGGCCACCGTTCACTTGCTACACATAGGAACTGACCAAATGAACCTGTCTGTTGGGTATTATGTTTCCCGCTGCCATCTGGGTGGGGGTCAGTTTTGCACACATAGACCAAGCATACTTCATCTTGGAAAAAGGGCCCAACACCTCTTTTATCTCAACTTCCATATTATCAAGAACATAAAGCTGTACTACGCATGAAAAAATGTTCAACACCATTAATCATTAAGGAAATGGAAATCAAATCTGCAATGAGATAGTGTTTCACATCTACTAAGATGGCTGTAGTGTATGTATTTAGGGTTTAAAAAGGGGAAAACTACAAGTGTTGGTGAGAATGGAGAGACATTGAAACACTTATCCGTTGTTGGTAGGAACGCAAAATGGCATAGCCACTGCGGAAAGCAGTTTGACAGCTCCTCCAATAAGTTACTTGTGGTTTGTATTTGGAAAGGGGCCCATGCATAGGTTCAAGCAGAGTGTACACCCCATTTCTTCTTGGGGCTTCTGGTCTGGGATTCCGTGGAGATTCAGGGGAGGACATGAAGGCTCCATGGCGCACCATTCGACAGTTAGACAAAAAGTTACCATATGATCCAGCCCTTGCACTCGTAGGCACATCTAGGTATATATCCAAGCTGTCACAAAAACTTGTTTACCAGTATTCATAGAAGCATTGCTCACTAGAGGTAAAAGGTGGAAATAATCCAAATGTCCCATCAACTGATGAATGGATGAACAGAATGTATCTATATCTACACAATGGAATACTATTCAGCCATAAAGAGGAATGAAGTACTGATACTTGTTATAATATGGACGAACCTTGAAAACATGCTGAGTGAAAGAAGCTAGAAACAAAGGACCTGCTATTGTTATGGCTCCGTTGATGTGAAATGTCCAGAATAGGCATAGAGAAAGTAGATATTGGCTGCCATGGGCTAAGGAAGGAGGAGAATTGGGAAGTACTGGGTTTTCCTTTGGGGATGGTAAATATTCTGCAGTTAGAAAATGGTAATGGTTGCATAATATTGTAAATATACTAAGAACCACTGAACTGTATGCTTTAAAATGGTTAAATATAAACTTGATGTTATATAAATTTTATCTTAACAAAAGTTTTCCCAAAACGGTGTGTTCTACTTTAATGGTTATTGCTGTGGGATGCGGATGTACATTGTTTTCCCTGAAAAGGCCCTCACCAAGGAAGGATGAGGAACTTGCCAGAGAATAGGTGCTTCCCAGAGGAGCTTGACGTGGCACAAAGAGGAAGGAATTCTAGTTTTCTGTCTCCCATTCCAGCCAGACAACCTCAGGCAAGTCCCTCAGCCCGTCAGCACCATGTTAAAGTCATCTCCGAACTGGAGATCTTTCTTTAACAAACACTTACAAAGTGCTCATTATGTGCTAGGCATTAGTATTAGTCCCATTTTCCAGCTGGAGAGACTGAGGCATAAGGAAGTAGAGTACTCATCCAAGGTCAGCCAGCCAGGGAAAGGCAGAGCAAGGTTCTAACCCAGGCACTCAGGCCTCAGGACATGTGTTCTCAAGTTCTCCTTGTAGGAGTTTGTAACTCCTCTACTTCCCATGTTGCAGGGATCCAATGCAATTCTACACCACAAAACCCTCTCATAAACATAAATGCTATGCCGTGTACACAGGGTCCAGTGTTACTCCTGCCTTCCGTATTAGCAACTAGATTTCAGGAAAAACACCTGGGGCTCGTGTGCCCCAGTGATCTGTCCTGGTCCCACCCTAAATGCATTCCTTGTGGACTTGACCAAAGAAATTAGAATTGTCATTTTATGTCCATGTTTCTTTGGTCACAGAAAAATATCCCAAAAGGGCTTCTGGGAAGACTCCCAAGATTGTCTTACTCCATGGGGACAGGACTTGGGGGTGTGGGTAGGCCAGTTGGATCCTGGAATTCCTGATACCAGTTGGGGCAAGTAATCCTGGAAAGGTGACCTCACCTGCAATAAGTTACTTGTGGTTTGTATTTGGAAAGGGGCCCATGCATAGGTTCAAGCAGAGTGTACACCCCATTTCTTCTTGGGGCTTCTGGTCTGGGAGTCCGTGGAGATTCAGGGGAGGACATGAAGGCTCCGTGGCGCACCATTCGACAGTTAGATGGGTGAGAGGTTTGGAAGCTGGGGGGGTTGGGATACATGATCTGGAGAAGATATGAAGCGACAGAAGCCAGAGTATTGCTCCGTGTCTGGCTCCGTGTCTGGCAGGGGTGAATCTGGGATCAGGAAGGTTCAGAAAATGTGGTCCAGAGATCTGGTATGTTGGGAGGCTGGCTTGAAACATAAAAATGCACCAGGTTTTTAACCTACCAGTGCACAGGCTGGCTTCAGGTAGGTCCCTTTCTCCCCTCCTGCCTGCAATCCCAAAGCATTTCTGCTCTGACTCCTCCTCTTCTCCCCACAGGGGCAGCCTTTGTACACACTCTCATTCCCTTCCTCGAAGCCTCCTAACTGACCTCTCTCCTAGTTACTACCTCTCTGATCTAGCCTTACCATCTCCAGAGGCATTTCTCCAAAACTCAGGTCTTGATTGTCACTCTGCTTCGTAAATCAGGTTAGTGGCCCCCTAGGGTCTACTGAGTGAAGCCGGCAAATGTCCCCTCACACATCCCCAGTCCCCATTCATCTTCCCCTCTTAATCCTCTGCTTCTCACTTCTGGCTTGGTCCACCTGGCAACTTCCCACGTTCAAATGAAGTTTCCCTGACCGCATGCCCCCCTCAGCCCCATGCACAGTTAACCAAGTCCTCCCCTGTTTCTTGGCACATTTCAGGTGGCTCTATTATGGCATCTATCATATCTTATTGTTTCTTATGTCACCTCTTTCTTCCTTGTGGGCTCTGGGTTCCTTTAAGACAGGGCCCGTGTCTCATATACATCCTTTTTCCCATGTCTGGCACATAGTAGGTACTTTATTAGGTGTATTTTCCTATCAGTGTTCATGGCCTAGCTGAGTTTGAGGAGTACATGTAAACTCACCAGTGTTCTCTGCCCTGCATGCAGGGCTGGGCCCAAGACTACCAGTCCTCAGGGGGTATTGAAGCTTTTCCCTGTCTTTTGGGTACACTGAGATACAGGAGAAAGGAAAGAAGACACATCTCGTTCTGCCCTGTGCACAAAGTAATGAACAGCTGCTGTTCAGACGGCCCAGATGGACTGTCCAATATAGGCCAAGTGGCCAAAACAGACTCACACGTGCTAATCAGGTACCATCTGGAACCCAGTCCATATGGGGAGGCTGCCAGCAGTTACACCCATGTGCCCAGCAAATTGGGAGTGAGGTCCAGTAAAGTAGTGTTGGGCTGTGGCGTGGAAATCCCCATGTTGGATTTAGAGTGCTTAGGCCAGGGAGAGATGCCAGACCATCAGGCAACCATTTTCCAGGTTCAAGTTTTGATATTCGTCGGAAGTGCACAAAATCCACAAGCCTTTTTTTTTTAATTCCTGCATTCAGCACCAACGGCTTCCTAACACATCTCTCAGCTGAGCCGCTGCCCACACAGTGTGCCATTTGGCCTTTATAAAAGGCCACACCTCTGCCTTTATACCTAGAACACCCAGCCGAGTGGGCCAGATGTTGTTGGATCCTTTGGTCGGTGCATGGCTGCCTCCCACTAGGGCTGGCCTCCCTAAATTTGAGTGGGCAATTCCAAGAGTTCTTCAGCGGTTGAGTCTGAACTGAAGAATGCATGTCTGAGCAGGAATTACCCTACATGAAGGAATGGATTCCTTTGCTTTTTCTGCTGGCATGAGAGAGGTTCCCAAGAGGCTCTCCAGTGGACAGGAAGCAGAGGTGTGCTGCTGCCAAGCCTTCAGATGGGGCAGATGGGCAGAGAATGGCCCCCCTCCGAGATTCCCAGAACACCTGGCTGGCTTGGTTCCCAGGGATCCAAGACTTCGGGTCATTTCTACATTGCCTCGGGCTCTCGCCCCGGTGCCAGACTCGGGCAGTAATTAGAAGGGAGTGAACCATTCAGGGGAAAATTAAGGTTGCCAATCACGGCCCCTTTTTATCGTCTCCGAGTTGAGCAGGAGGCCGATCCAGGTGGGATGGAGATCTCTTTTATTACCTGGTCTCTCAGCTCCTGCTCCTGGCTGGGATTTCACAGAATCCAACAAATCTCTGCACGGGTGACTCCCCTCGTATCAAAAGGCTGAACTCCCTGGGGGTGTGGTCTGCACGGCAGCTGTTTCTCTCCTGATTTCCAAGGATAATGTCAAGTGCCTCCGAGTGTGTGAAATTCTGGCTGAAAGTGAATGATTGAAATGCTTTTTCCATTAAGCCGTCTCCCTTCTGGTATAGGTGTTTTCCTAACAACCCTTATGCAAATAGCTGTGAAAAGTAGGAAGTGGTAAAATGTCGAGTGTCTTCAGCTCCTGGCAGTGTTCTCAGCCGAAGCCTTCTGATTTTCCACCAAAAAAAAAAAAAAAAAAAAAAAAAAAAAAGGAAGAAAGAAAAGCAGACTGACCACCAGCACTCCGTGTGGCACTGGGCAGACACAGCCAGGAGACTTGTGTCGTTTTCTTGTCTGCTTCGTGGAGGGCAGGATTATGTTGGAACACTGAGCCATTATGGGTCTCTAGGATCGCATCTTGCGCGTTATTGTCTACACAGCAATGTACGTTATTGATTTGCAAATGGGCGGCATTCCTTTCCAGCTCCTGTGAAGGAGGTTGGAGGGAAGCTCTTTTCTGAGGGAGAAGACTTGGTTCATTCTTTGCAGAAACATTTCCTGTGCAGCCCAGCTCCTGCTTTTAGGACCTGCGCCATAGAGAGAGAACGCAGGGGCGCGGTGTTCATTCATGAGGGAGGCGAGCACTTGGCAGACATTCCCTAAGGCCTGGCGCACCTGCGGGAGGCTGCGAGCTTGGCACCGTGCTCGCTATGTGAGAGAAGGGTGGCCGGAGACCTGTGCCTCTGGGCGAAGCCACCTTCCACAGACACCGTAAATCAGATCCATGGGGAGTCCTGCAGTCCCCAGGCCTGCTTTCTTCTGTGGATCCGTTGTCATACATCCACCCACATTCAGCTTTTCCCTTATCATGTGTAGATTCTGGACATACTGCCTCATTTTTGTTGGTGCCGGGGAGGAGGGGTGAGGCAGTCTCACAGTTCCAAGCATCCCTATCAATCTACCGTATTTCCTTGCTTCTAAGCTGCCACTATTTTCACACGGTAACATCACCAGAGTTGAAATGCATCTTAAAATCGATGCTGTATCCTGGTTTAACTGGTCTGTCAGTGGTTTTTTTCTTTCTTACCAGTACATGAAATAATGGAAGATTCTTCTTAGATCTGAAGAAATAGGGAGAAGCAGAAAACCAGTCAGTGGTCTGACAGCTGCTTCAGGATAACCTCAAATCACTGATATTCTCCTAGTATCTGTTCAGAGCCAGGTGCTGTGGAGGGCAAGCCCCTGCCCTTAGTGTCTCCCTGTCCCAGCACTTTTTTGGGGGCTCTTATGCCACCTGATCATGTTTGCCATCTGCCCCTAGTAATTCACTTCCCCTTCATCTCCTCTCTAGAAGCATCACTCTGTGCTGTGCACAGGGGACCTCATTGTCCTACCCTTTAAATAAATGCTGGCTTCCTGTGTTCTCCCTAATCGGTCTCTCCTGGGATTTTACTACGGTCATCTCATTTCTGTGTGTGTGTGTGTGTGTGTGCGTGTGTGTGTTTTTTTAATTTTTATTGAAGTACATCGGCATACATTGTATTAGTTTCAGATGTACAACATAATGATTCAGCATTTGTATATATTGCGAAATGATCACCACAATAAATCTAGTTAACACCCATCACCACACAGTTACAGAATTTTTTTTCTTGTGATGAGAACTTTCGAATCTACTCTCAGCAACTTTCAAATATGCGATACAGTATTATTAACTATAGTCATCAATACTGTACATTATATCCCCATGGTTTATTTCTTTTATAACTGGAACTTTGCACCTTTGGCCCCCTTCCCCCATTTCGCTCCACCCACCCCCACCCCTACGGCCACCAGTCTGTTCTCTGTATCTATGAGCTCGGGGTTTTTGGCTCGTTTCCTTGTTTTGTTTTTAGATTCCATATGTAAGTGAGATCAAACAGTATTTCTCTGTCTCTGTCTGACTCATTTCATTTAGTAAAATGCCCTCAAGGTCTATCCATGTTAGTGCAAATGGCAAGATTTCATTCTTTTTTTTTATGTCTGAATAATATTCTACTGTGTGTGTGTGTGTGTGTGTGTGTGCGTGTGTGTACTACATCTTCTCTATCCATTATCCACTGATGGACATTTAGGTTGTTGTTTCCATATCTTGGCCATTGTAAATAATGATGCATTGAAGATGGGGGTGCGTGTATCTTTTCGAATTAATGTTTTGGTTTTCTTCAGATAGATACTCAGAATTGCTGGAGCATATGGTCATTCTATTTTGAATTTTTTGAGGAGCTTCCAAACTGTAGTGGCTACACCAATTTACATTCCCACTAATAGTCCACAAAGATTTTCACATCCTCACCAACACTTACTATTGCATATCTTTTTATAAGAGCCATTCTGACAAGTGTGAGATGATATCTCATGGTGGTTTGAATTTGCATTTCCCTGATGGTTAATGATGTTGAGCACCTTTTCATTAATCTGTTAACTATCAGTATGTCTTCTTTGGAAAAATTCAGATCCTCCACCCATTTTTAAAAAATGTTTATTTATTTGTTTTGAGAGAGAGAGAACATGTGTGCATGCAAGTGGGGAAGGAGTAGAGAGAGAGAGGGAGAGATAGAGAATCCCAAGCAGGCTCTGATGCAGGGCTCAGTGTCACAAACGGTGAGATCAGGACCTGAGCCGAAATCAGAAGTCAGACGTTTAACTGACTGAGCCACCCGCACCCCTCCACCCATTTTTTAATTGGATTATTGGGGGGCGGTTGCTATTGAGTTGTAGAATTCTTTATATATTTTGGATATTAATGCCATATCAGATGTATGATTTATAAATATTTCCTGACATTCAGTAAGTTGCCTTTTTGTTTTATTAATGGTTTCCTTTGCTCTGCAGAAGCTTGTTAGTTTGATGTGGTCCTGCTTGTTTATTTTTGCTATTGTTGCCTTTGCTTTTGGTGTCAAATCCAAAAAATCGTTACCAAGACCAATGTCAAGGAGCTTGCTGCCTATGTTTTCTTCTAGAAGTTTTATGGTTTCAGATCTTATGTTCAAGGCTTTATTTTGAGTAAATCTTTGTGTATGGTGTAAGATAGTGGTCCAGTTTCATTCTTTTGCATGTAACTGTCCAGTTTTCCTAACACCATGTATGGAAGAGCCGATCCTTTTGCCATTGTATATTTTGCTGTAAATCAGTTGACCATTTATGCATGGGTTTATTTCTGAACTCTCTCTTTTGTTCCCTTGAACTGTGTGTCTGTTCTTATGCCAATACCATACTGTTTTGATTACTCTAACTTGGTAATATGGTTTCAGCATCTCATTTCTTAAATTGTTTTCTGGTCCTTGGATCATTTTGTTTGTTTGGGTGACCCTGCAGCTCTTGTGTGACTCAGGGACTTACATTCTCAAGGCGTAATAAGACATTTAGCTAAATAGGTATTGCCTCTTCCACATGGCAGAAACATACATTATTTACTGGCAATCATTTGCCCCTGTTGTCACTGTCATCAGCAAACGAGTCAATGATCCGAGGGCCGTGCTTGGGTGATTGGAATCCTGAACCATTAGAAGGTCCTCATTTCTATTGCTGTTCATGAGGCTCAAGAATCTGTTTGCTGCCTCAAGGTCTGTGCAGTAAAGGCATTCCCTTTGCTAGGAGAGTTCAGGTTTCCAGTGGGTTTCATGTCTGATCCCACATCCCACTCTCCTCCTCCTCGAGCCCCCCAGGTCCGGAGCACTGCCCTCCTTTGAATTTATTCTGGGGATGCAAGAGCCCTGTTCCTTCTTGCCTTGCCCCCTCTCACCGGGGATAAGTCAGATCATTTCCACCTCAGAAGGAGCTTGTTCTCACACATTTACTGAAGACCCCTCACCCCTCACTTTCATCCCTCAGCAAAGTTCTGACTGGTTTTTTTCTCTGCTATTGTTCCCTCTGGAAAAAAAAAAAAACAGATGAGAAATAAGGGTGCCACTAGCCAGACTTCCTTAGAAAGATTTTTTTTTAAGAAAAATTACAGCCTCTGTCACCAGTCCTACAAAGGTCCCTTTGGGATCTCCATCGGTCGGATTTTACTGTCCTCTATGAAAATCAGATTGAATTTGGTTTCATGAAGGGTCACAGAAGCTCTTCCCAGCCAGAGTAGAAATTGCTTCCATTTTATAGGGAAGTATATTCCAAGTCCCACACAAGAACTTACAAATAAACCTTTGGCGCAAAACCAGTTTGTAGATGACTACTGCTCCAGTGACTTTTTTTTTTTTTTTAAAGAGAGAGAGAGTGCACAAGTGATGGAAGGAGCAGAGGGAGAGAATCTTAAGCAGGCTCCATACTCAGTGTGGATCCCATGGCCCTGCGATCATGACCTGAGCTGAAATCAAGAGTCAGATGCTTAACCAACTGACCCACCCAGGCACCCCTCTCCTGTGACTTTTAAAGCTGAATACTAAAGTCTAAACCGAAATACTGAGGTGCTAAATCCAAATAGTAATCTCAGAGAATCAGCCCCACCAAACTTTTCCCCTTTTCCTCTGGGAGCTAACTTTTTTTTTTTTAATTATAAAATTGTTTTAAAAACAATGACTCACAGTCCAGAGTGGCATGGAGTAAAGAAAGCAGCCCCCTTCCACCGGCACAGTCCTAGGATGCGCCCCCTTGCCTGTCCTGCATCCTGCTTGCTGCTTCCCTTGGCATCCATCCTAATCATCTTCCCACCAGAGTTCATATGGCCTGACCTTGCAGTGTATAAAGGCCATCAGAATGTTCCATTGCTTGGATGAACCATAATTTCTTTAGTGAGTCCCAGAGACCACCTTTAACCCTGGGAAGAGCTGGTTCCCAGTGGTCCAGTAGGTCTCAGGGAGACCTCGGTCCTTGCCTCCCATATGCAGGTCTCTCCTCAACACAGGTCATGAAAAGGCAACTTCAAATTTCCCGTGAAGAAAAGTGCCTCTCGCTTTTTTCCTCCAAGATATGGCAGGATTGGTTCTGGTGATAATGGTCTTTTCACATAATGCAAAACACTTTGCTGTGCACAGCAGGACATGAAGCCCAGAGATGGAGGCAGAGGCAAACAGTTGCTCTCCTTCAAGAAATCTGCAGACTCCCAATAATAAGAATATACCCATTCAATGGCTGCCTGAAGAAGGAAGTTAGTTGACAGTATGGGGGGGCGCCTGGCTGGCTCAGTCAGTTAAGCGTCTGACTCTTGATTTCGGCTCAGGTCATGATCTCACGGTTCATGAGTTTGAGCCTCGCATTGGATTCTGTGCTCACAGAGCAGAGTCAGCTTCAGATCCTCTGTCTCCCTCTCTCTGCCCCTCCCCCACTCATGCTTGCATGTGCCCTCTCTCTCAAAAATAAATAAATATTTAAAAAAATTTTTAAAGAAAGAAGTTGGCAGTATGTATGTATCTGGATTCCAAAATGCTATGACATTTGACCCTAGTGATTACATTTCTGAGAGGGTAAACTGAGTAAATAAACATATTTGTGCACACAGACTTATGTACAAGATTTTCTACTCTATTGTTGATGAAAGTGAAAAATTGAAGATGGCCTATGTGTCTGAAGATAGGAGAACGGCTAAAATAACTTGTGGTACATCCATTCAGTGACACAGCATATAGCTGTTTGAACCCATATTTTCAAAGATAGTGATGACATGGAAAAATACAATAAAATATTCAGCAAACCATCTGGGCTACAAAATTATAGTCCAGGTGTCCACAAATTGCTTTTTCTAACATTTTTCTAACATTCTAATTTATCAAAAATTTTCAAACATACAGCAAAATTGAAAGAATATTGTGGTGAACTCTCTTGTAGCTACCACTAGGTCTACCATTCACATTTTATTATATTTACATTGTCATATATGTATGATATGTATCCATCTATCTTCCTTCTATTCATCCAATACGCCATCTTGGTTTTTTGATGCATTTCAAGTTGCAGACATCAGTACACTTTCCTGTAAATACTTCAGCATGCGTATCATGAACTAGTACTAAATGTTTGTATTTTGTTTTATTTGAGGGAAAATTTGTGTGTAGTAAAATATACAAACCTTATACAATCTCTGAGTTTTAACAAATACGTACTCTTATAAAGCTCAAATCCCTCTCAAGATACAGAACTTTGCCACCTGAAACTAATGTGTGTGAACTATACTCAAATTTTTAAAAAAGACATAGATCATTACAAATTATGTTTATTATTTTTCTCATTAAACACACATACTTATTTGTATATACGTTTATATCTAGGGTATATCTATATTCTAGGGATGATTTTTTAAATTATATTTTCCAAATGGTATGCAACGAGTACATCTATTCATTCTTTTATTCAACAGATATTCATTGATCATGTGCTATGTGTCAGGCTATACCCTAAATACAAGGGATTCAGTGGTTGGTTTGTTTTAAGGTTTTATTTATTTATTTATAGAGATAGAGGGTGCAAGTGAGTGAGGGGCAGAGAGAGAGAAAGAGGGAGAGAGAGAGAGAGAAAGAGGGAGAGAGAGAGAGAGAATCCCATGAGGGGCAGAGAGAAAAAGAGAGAAGCGGGGCTCACCCAGGGCTTCAGTTTCTATCCAAAGCAGGGCTGGAGCTCCCCCAATGTGGAGGCTCGAGCTCACCTGAAACGGGGCTCGTGCTCACCAACTGTGAGATTATGAACTGAGTCGAAGTCTGATGCTTAACAACTAAGCCACCTGTGTACCCCTTAAGATTTTATTTTTAAGTAATCTGTACACCCAACGTGGGGCTCAAACTCATAACCCCATGATCAAGAGTCGCATGCTCTACGAACTGAGGCCAGCCAGGCACCCCTGAGGGATTCAGCGGCTAACAAAACTACAAAACTCCCTACCTTCAGGGAGCTTATAGTCTACTAGATGAAAGAGTCAGTAAACCAAAGATAATGCAGCAAGGAAATAGGGAATAAGCAGTGTACTGTAAGTGGCACAGAAGGCCTCTCTAAGAAGATGATATTTAACCAGAGAACTGAATAATGTGAGGAGAAAGCCATGTGAGAGTCAGGAGAGTCTAGGAAAAAGGGATTGGCAGGTGCAAAGGTCCTGGGGCAGGAAGGGAGGACAGCTGCCATGGCTGGAGGAGATTGAGTAAGGCAGAGTATGATAGGAGGTAAGGCCAGAGTGGGAGGTAGGAACGAGCTACATGGGGCTTTGTAGGTTACATGAGTTAGGATTTTATTCTGGTGTTGAGAGAAGCCATTAGAGGATTTTAATCAGGGGAGTGACTTTAATCTGCCCTTTGGTTTTAAAAGCCTGTCTGCTCTGTGGAGAATTAGCTCTCATGGGGTAAAGATAGAAGGAGAGAAGCCAGGAAGGGAAGCTTGCACTGGGGATAGCAGTGAATGTGATTAGCATCCAGGACAGCTTGTGAAGCTAGAACTGACCCTACTTCCTGAGGAATTAAACGTGGGATGGGGCAGGGCAGGGGGAGAGGTGTCACGAATGATTCTTAGTTTCTAGGTCCAAGAACCTGGGGTGAATGAGCACGGTATATCTGAAGCACGTGAACCTGTAGAGAAGTCAGGAGTTCTGTTTGTTACACATTGAGTGCAAATTGCAAGCTTCACCTTCCAGACCCTTCAGCGGAGAGAGCTAGATGAGCATGTCTGTGCCCCAGCATTAATTTTATCAAAAGGGGAGGCTGAAGCTGCCTCAGTGGGAGATGTCCATGTGCAGATGGAGCAGTCCTTGTAGGACTCCCGCGGGGGCAGACAGGTTTCAGAATTCAGCATTTTTCGGATTTTAGAAAAAGCAATCAATTAACATCCCCAGCAGGGTCTGGACGTCCCCTGTAATAGAGCACACAAGTATTTCTTCAGCAAATTGTAATCCTTCACACTTCGGTAGATAAAGACTAGATATAGCCTCACATCAAGTAAGATCCAGTGTTGTCATGAAGTAAGTTTTGGCACCAAAGTTATGTAAAAACTTGATTTTAGAGCTTTCGGATTTCAGACCTGCAGAAAAGGTAGAGGGGGCCAGTACTTAAAGTTGTGAGTTTGGACAAGACAACCCAGGGCTGGGGTCAGTAGAGAAGAGAAAGGTCAGATCGGAGGCAGGGACAGTGAGGAAGGAGAAGCCAGAGGGTGGGGCCTCATGGCGTTTCCAGAAGTGACAGACCCTGTCAAATGCTGCTTCAGGGGGATCGACAAACCCCAGGTTATGAGAGACTTTGAGAAGCAGTGGGAGTGAATTTCTGCGTGGAGTGGGCTGGGAAGGAGCATGGTTGCTATGATGTCTGAGGAGTGCATTTTTAAAAGCCCTTTATTTACTCATTTGTTCATTCATTCATTCATTCATTCATCAGCAGATATTTATTGAGCACCTACTAGGTCCCAGGCAGAGCTCTAAGATACAAGGGTGAACCAGACAGTCCCTTGCCCCATGTAGGAGGGAAAAGACAATAAATCCATAACTAAGACAATCCAGGTCGTAAGAAGTAGAATAACACAGGTTTGAACTGCATGGGTCCACTTATACAGAGGGTTTTTTTTTGTTTTTTTTTTCAATAAATACAGTACATTCCTTTCTAAATGTATTTTCTCTTCCTTATGATTTTCTTAATATTTTCTCTAACTTACTTGATTGTGAGAGGACAGTATTTCATACATGTAATACACAAAGCATCTGTTAATCAACTGCTTATGTTATCCGTAAGGCTTCCGGTCAACAGTGGGCTATTAGTAGTTATGTTTTAGGGGAGTCAGAAGTTATATGGGGATTTTCCACTGCACAGGGGAGGCCCGTGAGGAGGAGGGGAGACCTGCAAGCGTCCCTCAGTAGGAAAAGAGGGCAGGAGCAGGCTGAGCTGGGCAGAGGACACCGGCCTGGGAGGGGCAGAAGCCCAGGCTGGAAGATCAGGGTGAACGCTGTGGGTGTGCTTGTAGGCCGGGGCTGTGAGTTTCATCTTCTAGCACACGGGCCTGGAGCAGAGGGCAGAGTGATCAGAGATCTTCTGGAAAATGACTCTGGCGAAGCATGTGCTCAGAATGCTAGGCAGTTGGCCTCAGAGGCAGGAGAACCAGCTAAGAGATGATTGCAGGGGGAGAGGGGAAGGAATAAGCAATTTGTGTTGTCAGTAAAAATTCCTTCTTTGGTGAGTAAGTCTGTGCCCCGGCATTACAAATTTTTTTTTATTTTTATCAAATGTTTACATGTACATAGTTTTTAAAAATCAGACCATGCTGTAAGTCTTGTAAGAAAAATCATCCGACCCCTCCCTTTTCTCAATTCCTACTCCCAGATGCAAATACTTCCAAAACACTTTTCACCATTCTTTTCTGTTCTTGACTTCTGTCATTGACAATACCTGGCTTTTTCTGCCATTTCTGGGTTTTTTTTAAAGTTTTATATTATCTAATAATGTCCTGCTATGAGAGATGGAAATTTATTTCTTTGATAGTCCTCCACACACAACACTTCACTTCCATCCATCCCTCCATGATAGTTGCATGACAATTTTTTGCTAAATAGGTATGGGGGCTTTGTATCCTTATGACGATGTAAGTATTACTCACAGCTGAAGCAGCTAGTGTACTATTATTGCATGTCCTTTCTTAAACAACTCTGAGTGAACTGCCTTTTGCCATGGTGAGGCAGAGAGTGTGAGGGTATAAGGTTCTGTGAACTTTCTGGTGAGCTTCCTGTGGTTAGTCCCCTCCCATCCTTCCCCTCGCCACCCCACCCCCAACCCCGTGCTCCTGGGCCTTCCCGGGCTCTTGAGGCTCAAATCAGCCTGAGCCCACCTCCCTCCCACCCACCATCCCCCTCACTGGGGTTTACTAAGTCCTTTACCATTTGTCCAGCTGCTCCAGTAGCATCCAAAATTTTGTTGACATCTTAGATCTACCCTCATCTCCTCTCCTTCTCACTTTTCTTAATGGGGTGCCTGGGTGGCTCAGTCAGTTAAGCGTCCAACTCTGGGTTTCAGCTCAGGTCATGATCTCACAATTTGTGAGATCAAGCCCTGCATCTGGCTCTTCTCTGACAGCACGGAGCCTGCTTGGGATTCTCTCTCTCCCTCTCTCTCTACCCTCTCCCCAATTTGTGTGCATGCTCTCTCTTTCTCTCTCTCTCTCTCTCAAAATAAATAAAAACTTTAAACAAATGAGACTCGGGGCACATGGGTGGCTCAGTTGATTGGGCATCCGACTTTGGCTCAGGTCATGATCTCATGGTTCGTGGGTTTGAGCTCCGCATAGGGCTCCGTGCTGACAGTTTGTGGCTGGAGCCTGCTACAGATTCTGTGTCTCCCTCTGTCTCTGCCCCCTCCCCCACTTTCTCAAAAATAAATAAATATTAAATATAAAAATAAAAATTAAAAAAATGAGACTTGCTCTCATTTTAGTGGGGCTTCAGGAGACAGTAGAGATAAATCTCGTGGTCCATCTGCCACATTTAGCCAAAAGTCTCCCAGAGCATTTTTTCATGCTTTCTGGCCCACAACCTTTTCATAATAGCTGTCGGCAGATGTTCCTCACTTAATGGTTTTCACCACCTGTTGCCCACCTCAGCCCGCAGAGTTGGAAAGTGCTGTCATCACAGCCAGTTGCTTTCTAGGCATGTTAGGTCCCTCGTGACTTTCCCAGAGCAGCCTGGGAGACGTCCTGAGTGGGCCTCATGTGCCTTCCTGCTATAGTGATGGGACTATGGGGCATTCCGTTTGTTTGGCTGTTTTGAAGCAGAACCTTTCCTGCAGCCAGTGGCTGGTGAGAGGGGCAGCATGATGAGCAGGCAGGCTGGAGCTTAGCCCCTAACCAGCTGTGTGACAGTGCACAACTTACTCTCCCTCTCTGGGCCTCAGGCACCTCATCTGTGACATGACAGAGGTGGACTAAAGCACCTCATTTGTTACCCAAACCTTGCTCAGAGCCCTCTATTAAACACACACACACACACAGAATGGGGAACTTCTGGTTGAAGGAGGAGGGGCAGATGGCCCTGAGGTGAACCCTGAGACACTTCTGAGGTACCCCAAGGGTCCTCACTGGTTCCCCAAGGAACCAGGATTGAGAAGCACTGGACTTGAAGATGTCTCTAAAATCTCAGTAGGACAACTCTGTGAATCTTGCTCTTAACAGTGTTCATTGCCCTGCAGTTAGTCTGTGATAAAAGGCTTTTTGCAAGCAGGGTCCCAGGACACGCAGTCCCCTCCTGTCACCAGGGCCACTGGACTTGTCCAGCACAGCACGCGGTGTCCTAATCTCCCTGCCCCACGTGGAGGCGAGAATGTTAGTTCTTGCTTCTTATAGAAGGGGTGGATTTGTTGATTTATGGGTTAAGAGCCCTGGGATGGGAATCCTCCCATCACGGGCTCTGTAAGAAACAGGAATTTGTTTTCCCACATTGTTTGCTTTTGATTTACTGTTTTGATGTAGGCTGCTTTATGAGTCAGATGTTATCTTCCGTTGCCAAATCACGTGTTAGGTATGTATAACATTTCCCACACAGCGACATCTTATCCTCTTCCACGGCTGCCACTGACTGCACCCCGCACCCCCACACCCCCGTGGCAGGGAGAGGGAAAGAAGGTACAAAAACACTCTTCTGGTCACAAATCAATGCATGCCACGGGGCGTGGAGCTGTGGTTTTCAAAGTCATTGTCTTCGTTGTTGATGATGATGTTTGCAGAATAGGACCATTTCCTCCCCTCCCCACCCCCGCCAAAAAAAAAAATCTTAATAAGCAAAAAGTCTGATCAATCAAACAGATAAAATGGGACCCCCAGCTCCAGTTGAGGGGTGGGATGAGGAGGGCTGAAGACCCCTGCCCATCCCACCAACCCCTTCTCCAGCTCTGCCAGAGAGTCCCCGGTGGTGGGGGTAGACCCCAGTGTCACTTCTGGTTCTACTTCCTGTACTTGGTATGACCTGGGACAAGTGACTCAACCTCCCAGAACCTCCTTGTCCTCATCTGTAAAGTGGGGGTGTGGCTGTTAGTGAGCTCGGTGCCCGCAGACACAGACCTTTCTCATGACCTCCCACTTAGAACCCCAAGCAACTTTCCGGGGAGCTTCACATGGAAATGTTTTAGAAAGCCACACTGTACCCCAACCTTAGCAGCACATAATAACTCAATGTTTTCTTCGTAATCCCTTCTTTCCAGAGAAGGTCCTTGTAAGGTCATTGTAACATCAGTCGTTAAGTGCTTGGGATTTTGCTTGGAATGTAAACGACGACGTTCTGTGTTTGGCCCCGGTCTGAAAGGAAGTTTAAATGTTTTCCCCACTCACGGAAATAGCTTTCCTTTGGTAAGTGCATTTTGATCCTTTGCACCAAAGGCTACACTTCTGGTCAGCCCTGAAGATGAAGAAGCTGGCCGTTGTGTGGAGCTCCTCAGTGAGTGTGTGTTTGTTGCCGTTAATTAAATGAATTACGTTATCATAAAATTGCGCGATTATGTCTTCTCTCTCCTGCACGTTGGCCTACAGGAGCTCTGTCTCTGTGTGGGCAGTGGCTTTATTTTCACTTTGCTGAGCCTGTCAAAGGGATTGATTGCCTTCTCCGAGTTGGAGATCGGAAGCTATATATTTGCTCATCTTCTCTTATGAAAAAAGCAAATAAGGCTGCTTGTCTAGTATTTAAATTCTCCTTTCATTTACTCCGTCAAAGGCCTTATCCCATGAAGACATAATTTGGAAAATAGCTTCGTAGAAAATAGCTCCCACTCCATAAGCCATGGATACCTTTGCCAGCAGAGCTCATGGATCTCTGCTGTAGAGATCAGTGACATTCACAGCCTCTTGTATCCCTCAGCGAGTGTGACAGCTTCTAAACCCTGTGTTCTCCCTCTTATCAACTCTTTCTTCCTTCTGGGCTCTGCTTCTGATAAACTGAACGAACAGTGCGAGCTCGGCCTCAGCCTCCTCCTCTGTGAAATGGGAATAATGGCTTCTCCCTCAAAAGGCTATTGAATGGATTAGCCGTGATGTTGCATATAAAGCGCTTATCGTGGTATTTGGCCAATAGTATGTGCTTGATAAGCAGTTCTTGTTGTTATTTCTCTTCATTGCTTTTTCACTTCTCATATTCATAGTATCCGTCTCCCTTGTTATCGAGACTGGTTTACCTGCTTACACTCGGGACTTTTCTGTGTTCCCCTCATCCCACCCTTTCTGTGGAATTCAGAGCAGGCACAGCTCTCTCCAAGGTGCTGTGTGCCCAGGGTCTTTCTGGTTCATGGTCAGCTGCACATAACTCCAAGCCCTGGTCTTCTAACAAGCCAGCCTCCCTTGCTCTCCAGGGACAGGAAGCATTGATGTCACCTGGCTCTCTTACCTATCAGCAAGGTTCTGCTTGGGTGTGGATACCAGGTTCCTTGCCTGCTTATATGGAGAGAATGTCATTGATGCCCTCCTCCAGCCCCAGTCCCAAACCGTAAGCCATGCAAAAGGAAGCAATAGAGCAGTGGAGTTAAAAGCCTAGGTTTGAGGCCAAACTGCCTCGGGTCATCTCCTGACCTCACCACTTACTAGCTGTGTGATTGTGGACAAGCTCTAGAATTGGGGAGTGGGGGCCAGGGCTCAGCTTCCTCATCTATCAAACAGGGATAATACTGCTGCTTTATTATTAGGGGTCTGCATGTCTGAAACCCAAATACCCTGAATACTGAAAGGTTTTTCTTCCAGAGTTTGAAGCACAATTATATGGCCTCAAAATCTGACCAGAACTGACATGTGACCATTTATTATACTCTTTATTTATCCAAATTAGTATGGTTAGTCCTCTGTTTCATTGTAGAAATATTAATGTTTTTGATTATAGGATGCAGCAAGTAGAAGCCACGAAGTAGTCATTTATTTTAGGACAAGCACTTAACACATGTGAGGAAGCGTAAACCCCAATATCTAAATTTGCTAAATGAAGATGTAGTCAATACACATATTTTTTTAATGTTCATTTTGAGAGAGAGAGAGAGAGAGAGCACGTGCCAGTTGGGGAGGGGCAAAGAGAGAGAGAGAGAGAGAGAGAGAGAGAGAGAGAGAGAATCCCAAGCAGGCTTCATGCGGTCAGTACAGAGCCCAACACAGGGCTTGATCCCACAAACCCTGAGCCAAGATCCACAGTCTGATGCTCAACTGACTGAGCCACCCAGGTACCCCCATACACATATTTTTACATAAAAGAGGAAGTGAATGCCTCTTGGTTCTGTGGTAAACATTACAGGTGGTCCTCACTCTCCAAACCCTCACTCTCTATCCACTAGAAGGAAATATATTTGGATACCTTTTGGGAGATCTGTTCCTCACTATCTGAATCCCACTACTTACATCTGAAACCCAGAAACCAAGGATTTGTGGATCATGCAGTACCCCTCACTTTCTGAACTTGGTATCGGACTCAGGAACTCAATAGATTTAGATACTCGATAGTGACACAAGCTTAATGTCACCACAGACCCGTTCCTGTGGCTGGAAGGCAGCCGTGGGGAAAGGATAGGGGAAGAAGAGTGGGACAGAGGACTAGGAGGGCCAAGCTTTCCTTTCCTATAATTGAAGATACACAGATAATCTCTGAAATTGATAAATAAAGAAATACTCACATGAGCACATTTCCTAGAGATACAGAGTAAAACAAGAAGAAACAGCTAAGATTGTGAAGAGGTTCCTTCTAGAGTAACAGGACTATGAGTGGGTAGAGACAGGACATGGCACTGTTATTTTGGGGGTTAAACTGTGTATGTATTACTTTGAAAAGAAGAAAAGCACATTAAAATTTTTTATTATCTTTTCACATATAGAATGACATTTAAAAAATGTTTGACTTCAAAAAAATTTTTTTAACATTTATTTATTTTTGAGAGACAGAGTGAGACAGATTGTGAGCAGGGGAGGGGCAGAGAGAGAGGGAGACACAGAATCAGAAGCAGGCTCCAGGCTCTGAGCTGTCAGCACAGAGCCCCACGCGGGGCTCAAACCCATGAACGACGAGATCATAACCTGAGCCTAGCTCAGGTGCCCCTAAATTTGTTTTAAGAAGCACAAGTGGCGGTGGGATGCCTGGGTGGCTCAGTTGGTTAAGCGTCTGACTTCGGCTTGGGTCATGATCCCATGGGTCATGAGTGCAAGCCCCAAGTCGGGCTCTGTGCTGACAGCTCAGTGCCTGGAGCCTGCTTCGGATTCTGTGTCTCCCTTTCTGTCTGCCCCTCCCCTGCTCGCACTCGGTCTCTCTCTCTCTCTCAAAAATAAATAAATATTAAAAAAAGAAAAGGAGCACAAGTAGCTTGGGGGTTCTGGAGAATTTTCATTTATCAGCATATGGAGTCCTGTTCTTGAGGCTGTCCATTTTGTTTTGTTTTGTTTTGTTTGTTTCAGAGACTAATCTTCCCCCTTCCTGCCAGGAGGGTGCTCTCATTGGAGATGGAAGCCGGGAGCCGAGAGCATCATGTATTTTAGTGTGGCCATTCTCACTCCATCCCACTGTTTTCAGCCTGCCTATCACCCTGTCCCTCCACCACGCCTCCTGTCACCTAGTCTGGAGACTCTTCCAATTCATTTCCCAAGAAAATAAACCGTCAGACCTTCAAATAGCCCCCCGTCAGATTGCCCTGCTCATCGGAAGCATATCGTGTCTCCAGCTCCCAAGCCCACCAAAGTTATGTCCCAGGCAAATATACTCACCTCGCATCCATACCCCTTTCTGTGGACATGTATAGGACACTGTTTCCTCTCATCTGCCCATTCAGTGATCACTCTGCCTTCCAAAAATTATTTGTTTGTTGATATTTCCCCTCCTTTTGTGTTGACCCCATTCTCTGTACTGTCACATTGAGGGTGTCTTTGTTGAGACAAGAAATGAGAGTGAGGCATAGTCTAGCCACTGCTCATTCGGTCAGTGAACAGACTGTGATCAGGTTCCCATTGGGTTCTAGGCACTACTGGAGATAGAGCAGTGAACAAATCCTTCAAGTTCTTCCTTCTTAAAACTTTCAATATCATGTTTACCGGAAGTTCCATGCTCTTAAATGCCACAAAATGGCAATCGTGTGACAAACTATAAGAAGGAGGTTGGGGGAGGCGCACCTGGATACTCAGTCAGTTAAGCATCTGACTTCGGGCTCTGGTCATGATGTCACAGTTCATGAGTTCAAGCCTCACGTGGGGCTCTGTGCTGACAGCTCAGAGCCTGGAGCCTGTTTCAGGTTATGTGTCTCCCTCTCTCTCTCTCTCTCTGCCCTTCCCTGCTTGTACTCTGTCTCTCTCAAACATAAATAAACATAAAAAAGACGAAGAAGAAGAAGAAGAAGAAGTAGAAAGAGTATGGGCTTGTTATGGTTCAAGAATCAACGTGCAAACACTGGTACCCCTATACTTGCTTGAGTCTTTGCTGCTTGTCAGTGGTTACAAATGATGCTGGAATTTGGGATGCCTCTGCTGTGTGAACTGGGAACCACCATATTTGCCAATCACTGGAATCCTTTTACAAAGAAAGATGATTCATATCAACCTTAGACCCTGTAGGAGAAAACGCCTTCTGTGAGTCTTTATAAAACCAAGGTTATTGGCTCACCAGGCTGTGGTGTAATCTGAAAACTACAACTCATTAGAATTTCTTGACCAAAAGTCATTAATGACAGTAAAAGAAAGAGAAAGGAGCAGAACAGTCTGTTAATTATCAGGAGTAGTAAGGTTCCATATCAGAGAAGAGACCTCCAAGCTATTTTAATCATGCAGCCATGTCAGTTAAAATCTTTGGAGCTGGTACCCCAACATATGTGGATTTAATACACTGTTCTATAATTATAATTATAATTCATAATATATTGGGAGTATTCTGAAACAGATACAAGATTTAAAAAGTTACAAGGGTGAGCTAAAAATAACTAGAATAACTGAAAGTGCACTAAAAAAAATAAAGTATTAACAAAGAAGAAGAAGGAGAAGGAGAAAGAAGAAGAGGAGGAGGAGGAGGAGGAGGAGGAGGAAGAAGAAGAAGAAGAAGAAGAAGAAGAAGAAGAAGAAGAAGAAGAAGAAGAAGAAGAAGAAATAACTAGAAGTTTTAATGTTTCCCCCCCAATGGATTATGTTGGCCATCTGACCCTCACTTAGAGCCCTTTGCCAGGAGAATGGAAAGGAGGATTTGATCATAGATCCTGCTGTTACGTAGCCATGGGATATTGGCCAAGCCACTTGATTCTGAGCCTCTGTTTCCTCATATGTGAAGTCATAATAAAAATACTGTAGTTTTCCTGCCTTCCTCATAGGGCGTCTGTGAGAGTGGCTGGGCTGACATATCTGAGGGTGTTTTATTATAGTCTATAGCCACTGAACACAAAAACCCAATCATGTGACCAGTTAGCCACCTCATGTCCCCAGCCAGCTGTTCTTTCTCGCCCTCCAGAAATCCAGCCTGCTGGTCATAAGAGGTAATGGGGTGGACAAGTGAAGTAGTAAAAGTCTCCCACCCTAACTTAAACAGACCAACACCCAAAGCAACACCAAGGCCAAATCTTGCAGCTAATGAGTCAACAGTATATCTGCTCCACTCACAGAAGCGCGTATTTCTCCCTGCAGCCCCAAGGGTCTTATGCTCTGCTTGTATAGACACCATAAATATTGAAAAAGAAAATCTGTTGTTGAAAAGCAGTGTCCGTGAGACTTGGAGAGTTTCAGTGTGTCCAGCTGAAGTGTAAGAAAAAGGCTCCATGGCCCCAGCAAACAATTATGAGCTGCCTGGTAGCAAGTGTCTGTGCCCTACAGCTGGTCCCTGGAAGAGGTCTGGAGACGGCTTACACATTCTGAGTATGTGCAATGCTACAATGTAGCAAAACTGCATCTCTGGCATCAAGCAAAGTGGAGGATTAATTATGCAAGGGGAAAATAAAATGTTCCAAGTACCAACCAGTTAATGTAAGTGCTGTGAGAGCTATAGCAACAATGCCAGTTTACCATACTGAGCACTGACTTCGGTCTTGCCACCTGCATGTGCGTGATCTCATCTCAGCCTCCTTGCTTTCATTTGCATTTTGCAGAGGAGGAGGCTACAGGTAGGAGGGGCTAGATGGCTCGTGTATGGGTGGAGCCACTATTCTAACCCAGGTCCCTCTGTCTCCAGAACGCACATGCCTAACTACTCTGCCCTTCTGCCTATAAAGTGACGTCTCGATTTTCACCTTTGATGAAAACTCAACTCTCTTGGATATCTGTATAACCTATCTTTTATGGAGTTATAAGACGACCCTAAACTGGAAGAAGCCTAGAGATCTCCCAGGCCAGCTGCTTCCCTGAGGCCAAGCTGCGAATGAACCCCAGGCTCCCACTGCCTGCCGTGAGATCTTAGAGCAGCAGCAGGTAATACATTGGCTTATCACAGTCAGATCTTCTGAGGACATGGAGGGAAGTTTGCAATGGAAAAAGCACAGCTCCCTTTTTACCCAAAGCTGGAGTAAAAGTGAGAAAGTGATTGTCTTTCAGCCTGACCACTCAGGAAAAGACAGCTGTGTGTCTGAGCCTTACAGTGATGAGAACCACAGCTGTCTGTCCATTCAGGTGGGGGCTCCAGCTTCACCAAGGGGCCAGGTGAGCCTTGCAGCCCCCATTCTCACCGATAGCTCCTTCCCCCACCTCGAACTCACCCTTTCTTCCTTCTTGCCAAAAAAACACCCTTGCTCTCTGGAAAAACACATACCTACCAGTCATCCATACCCCAATATAAATTTAGGCCGATACGCTACTTCCTGATAACATGTACCTTTTAACTATTTTCTTGAATGTTAGTTTGCAAGGCTTGGCTTCTATTTCTGTGACCTACAGACATCAATATTAGGTGGAGTAGAGGACATTTGAATGGGATACAGTATGTAAAACAGAAAAATCCAGGGGCGCCTGGGTGGTTCAGTCGATTAAGCCTCTGACTTCAACTCAGGTCATGATCTCATGGTCTGTGGGTTCGAGCTCCGCATTGGGCTCTGTGCTGGCAGCTTGGAGCCTGGAGCCTGCTTCAGATTCTGTGTCTCCCTCTCTCTCTCTGCCTCTCCCCAACTCGCACTCTGTTTTTCCCTGTCTCTCAAAAATGAATAAATGTTTAAAAAATTAAAAAATAAATTTTAAAAAGTTTTTTTAAAAAGTGCCAGCCCTGCTTGGAAAAAAAAAGAAAGAAAGAAAAGAAAAATCCAAAAACAAAGTTAATGCTTTTTATCTTTCTCTAATTTTAAACATTTTTATTGTTAAATATCCAACACAAATGCGGAAAACTTCATAAAACAAATGTACAAATTTATGTGAGACCAACACTGTTGTAACCACCACCCATGCAAGACAAGAAAGGACCTTTGGAGGCACCTGGGTGGCTCAGTCAGTTGAGTGTCTGACTTTGATTCAGGTCATGATCTCGGGGTCTGTGAGTTCGAGCCCCGCGTCGGGCTCTGTGCTGACAGCTCAGACCCTGGAGCCTGCTTCGAATTCTGTGTCTCCCTCTGTCTCTGCCCCTCCCCCACTTGCATTCTGTCTCTGTCTCTCTCTCTCTCCAAAATAAATAAACATTAAAAAAAAAAAGGAAGGAAGGAAGAAAGGAAGGACGGACCTTTGTAGTCATTTAGACACATCCATGTGCCCCCTTTCATTTACCATTTCCCTCCCATCCCCAGAGCAACCTCCATCCTGAATTTTTAAAACGAAGTTAAATTTAATGTGAAAATTAGCCACTCATGTGTTCAGCAATAAGGGATAAATATGGACATAGTCTTTTCTGGCTGCAAAGTCTTGGGGTCCTACTTAGCTTCAGTACCCTGGTTTTTTTATAAAACATTTCCACCAGGGTACGGTTATGAATTATCCTAATGCATGCTGACCTCAATGCCTGCTGCCGACTTCCTGAAGAGTGACCAAACTTTTGGAGGCCCTCCTCCCTCTTTCTGGAATTATCTTGAAGTTGGTAAGACAATGGATGGTTCCTTTGTTTCAGACCAGAGCTGTGTTGTGCCACTGATCAGTCAGCCTTGAATTTGGGCCATTACAGAGTCAAACAGAGCCTGAAAGACTAGTTTTTCTTTCACCTCGAACATTCTAAGACTGCTTTGCTGCTTTTGCTGCTAAGAATCCTAAAGCTATTCCAAAAGACAAGGATTTTAACTCAGGAAGCTTGTTAGAGTTAGCATCTGGTATCTGGCACTCACCCAAGATGCTTTTGGAATATTTGTGAAGGCATCAGTCATTTTCTTATGGTTTCACCTGGGATAGTATCCATTCTATTTTATATGATTTTAAACTTATTGTCTGGAAATAACTTCAAATTTACAGAAAAATCTCAAGAATAAGAATAGTAACACCGTATAGGTCTTTCCCAATTTGATAATATTTTGCCCAGTTTGTTTTATCAGTATCTCTTTAGATGGATAGATAAACACATGCATACGTTAGGCTAGAGATCTATAGATATTATCCATATATGTTTCTTAATAGTCACACATAATATTTTTCTGAATCATTTGAGGGCAAGTTACATTTTTCATGGCAGTATACCAATGACTTTAGTGTGTATGTCTAAAAGGACCATTCCCTTCCATAACCTCAGTACAGTCATCAACTTCGGAGCCTGTAACAGCCAAGTATTTAATGCAATCAGAAGAAACCACCAGCCAGCAGTGGTTTATTTTCTTCTGCACACAGAGCAATAGGTTTCCATTTTCATGTGGTTTGCATACAGCAGTCTTCAAGTCTAATTGTTTCAATCTTATTAAAATTCCCTTCTCCTGTATCCACAATAGGTAGACGGTGCATATTGACATTTCTGTTTTCAATCAAATGTTTGTTTACTCTCTGCCCTCATTAGGGTCCCTAAATACATCAGAGAGAGAGAGAGAGAGAGAGAGAGAGAGTAAAAATAAATACCCCACCCCACTCCCAAGCCTTAGAAATGAAAGAGTAAACACCCGTATGATTTAACACTTTCCTAGTCCAGTGGGAACGTGTTGCCTTTTTACTTCTCCAGCCCTGAAGGAGGGAGCTCTCAGTTAAATATCCTTCACACCCTCTTTGCCCAGCTTCCTCTTGCTGACTGACTTTCACCATCAAATCTGTCAGCTGGGGTAAAATACTGATAAGTGACCCATGCCTGTTCTCCCTGGATTGTTTCCTAAACTCTGAGGTCACTGTTTGTGACACCTGTCATCAGCTGCCTCTCACCCTGCTCCCCACACCCTGTAGGTTTCCTAAAGTACTTGGTTTCTCCTGCCTCGAAAGCAAACATTCCAGAACATTCCTGAACATTCCATCTCACAGCTGGAGGCACGTCTCAGCAGACATATTTCCTAATTGGAGACCTCCCCTTGGGCCCAGAACAGATGTGGTGGGAGTGACAGTGATTTGGGGGAAATAGCTCAGTGGCTGTACCCCTCCCTGAGGGACATAGAATGTCCTTGTGCTCCAGGTGTGGGGACAACAAGCACAGCATTATAGGAGTGCTGTGCTTGGAAGTTTGTGGCAGCAGGAAAATCACATTTATGGATTCTGAATCCAAACCATTTCATGCTACGAATTTTATAATATTTCCCTTTTGTCCTCCGCCACCTTAATCTCCCCCATTTTGAGTTTCTTTGTCACTGTATTTTCCCTATTAAAAGATTTTTATATAAAAGTGTCAAATGAATGCATTATTTTTTAAATTAAGTTTTATTTTATCAGAGTATTGCAAAAACATAGTTTAAAGGCCAACAGCAATACCTTTCTCAGCCCCTCCCAGCCCCCCAGACTCATTACCCCAGAGCAACCTCTTTAAAATCTTTTAGCTGTTTCTTCTGGTATTGACCTTCATAACTTAGATCCTTGCTGCATTTCCTGATGTACAGATTTGAAACATTCCTGTGAGGGAAATTTGACCCCCTCCTCACTTCCCCTCCGCATCTGCCCAGTAGAGTTACCTACAAAGTGGGACAAAACTTGTGGTCATTGTTTCCACAACAATGCTGATTTAAATATTATTTTCTAGAGGGGCGCCTGGGTGGCTCAGTTGGTTAAGTGGCCGACTTCGGCTCAGGTCATGATCTCGCAGTTCATGAGTTTGAGCCCCACGTCAGGCTCTGTGCTGGAGCCTGGAGCCTGCTTCAGATTCTGTGTCTCCTTCTCTCTGCCCCTCCCCTGCTCACACTCTGTCTCTTTCTGTTTCTCAGTAATAAATAAACGTTAAAAAAAATTTTTTTAAATATTATTCACTAGAGAACCAACTCTTGTACTGGAGCTCCACCTCTTTTCTCATGCAACTTTTTGTTTTTCTCAGAGTTAACAGTTGCCTTTAAAAGATTGCTTAGTTAACTACATACCTGTTGCACATTCTTCCCAGACACCCCTGTAGACCTATCAAATATTCTACCAATTCCACTTCACAGATGCTCACAAATGTCAGATAATCTGTCAGTTTAGCCTTGCCCTCCACCTCCCAAATCCTTCATCTTTCTGCCCCATGCATCATCTGGGGACTTCTCTTCACTACACCTCTGTGTCTTAGATGCTCATATTTCTTGGACCCCATGGCTTTCTCTTTTTTGACTTTAGCCCTTCACTTGAGGGGAGCACATCCCCCAGCAGCTGAGAAAGGGTACATGGGAAGCAAAGTCTGAGAGGCCACATAGGTTTGAAAATGTTGGGGTCTTCCCTCAGCCTGAATGATGGTTAATTGGTTATGGAACTTTCAGTTGAAAATTGTTTCCCCTCCAAATGTTGAAAGTAATGCTCTGCTGCCTTTCAGCTTCTGGAAAAGTCTAACGCTATTCTGAGTTTTTAATGTGACCTGTTTCTCTCTGGAAGTTTATGAGGTCTCCTCTTTATCAACCTCAGATGGTAATGTTTTGCCTCCCTCCCTCCCTCCATTCCCGCCTTTTTTTTTTTTTTTGGATCTGCTCCTTAAGTTGGTTATTCACTGGAAGATTTCAACCTACAGATGTCTTTCTTTGATTCTGGAATATGTTCATATTTCACATGATTCCTTTGTTTCTCCTGTTCTTTCTTCCTGGAACTCCCTGTTAGTTAGATGTTGGCCAACCTAGACTAGCCTCAAAGTATTTTGCCTTCTCTCCTCATCTCCTATCCTTAAATGAGTCTGTTCTACCTCCTGGACTCCATATCTTCCATTGAGTTGACATATTTTTAATTTCTAGGAGTACTTTCTATTCTGATTCTTTTTCAGAACACCATTTTTTCCGACATGTAATGTTTTATATCACTGATGATATTAATTACAGGTGTGTGTGTGTGTGTGTGTGTGTGTGTGTTTTAACTTCTCTCTCTAGGTTTTCTTATTCTTCCTGAATTGGCTGTTTCCTTTGAGTTCCACTTTCTTTATGATTTGGGACTCACTTTTTCACTTCTGGCAGCTTTCCTCAAATGTCTCTGATCAATAGGGGGTTCATCTCCCCCTGAAGGACATGGGGTGATTCTGTTCTCCTGCCTGAGAGGCCTAAACCATAGAGGACAGTGGCTGGTGTTCAGTTCACTATTCAGGATATAGACTTTTACCTCATTACCTGTTTTCATCCAGCACCATCCTTGTGCCCCTACAGGAGCCTACCTGGAGCAATTTCCCCTAGAATAAGGCTCTCACTTCCTTGATGGCACTGGGCAGGGGTGGGGTAAGGGTAGAGGGAACCCCTAGGAGAGGCCTGGGCTCCAGACTGTCTCTATTCACCCCTGACCATAGCCCTTCCCTTCCCCTTTCTCTGCCTCCAAGGTCTGAGCACCTCCAGCCCTGAGCCTTCCTGAGTTGATGAACTGCAGGCCCACAGAGGAAGCTCTAGCCTGTGTGCCTGCAGGAAGGCACATCAAGGGCTCCTTGCACCTCTCCATCCTCAGCATCCAACCCGTTTTCATATCTTTAACATATTCTTCCAAAGACTTATGAGGGAAAGGAAACATAAACCATAGTAACGTGGTTGAACCAGCCATGTTTTAAGGAAACTGTTCTTTTAATTATCCCAACATATACCATTTAGAAAGAAATGGCACCACTCTTAATAAGGTTGAAAGTGAGTCTGCAGTGTGGCTACCTTTTCCTAGAGCCACCTTTGAAGTGCAAATGTGAGATTTCTCTGGTTTCTGATCTCAAATGGTCTTGCACCTGACACTTCTCCCCCTTCACTCCATAATACCAGGCTCTCCAGACACAAGTGAGCAGTCTTCAAAGCGTTTGAGAGAGAGAGAATGAACACCCCTACTTAGACTTAAGAATAATTTCTCCTCTTTCCCCTGAAAAGACAAAAGTGAGGTGGGGGCCAAGGGCTGGGAAACCAGCCCCCTCCACAGCCCTCCCACCCCCTCTCAGCAGCAATCCTGATGCTTATATGCTCCCAGTAAATGTTCTTTTCTAACAGCCCTGTGAACTGATTGTTCTGGACTAGCAATTTCTGTGAAACAGTAATAAATACAAAGCCCCAGGAAGAAGCCGTTCAGAACATTCTCTTCTTATTTAAGGAAGAATGTATTTTTACATCAAACTTTCTGTATCTTCTCTGAATGTCTAGCCATGAGGAGGTGAGAGACAAAGTAAAATGTGATCTTTTAAACTATGCAAGTATTTTGCAACTCTGTCCGTCCCCCTCCAGGTCCTTTCTTCTTCTGCCTTCCTTCTTATCCTTCCTTACACGTACTGTAAAGAATTCTTGAGCGTTGGAGTCAGTGAGTCTCTGAAACGAGGGAGAAACTGAGAAGCAGAGAGGGAGAAAAAAAGAAAACACCACCTGAAGGTCAAGTAATAGTAAAATACCTATGAATAACCTATAAATATATGTAAATATAATCAGGTAGCCAAATGCATATGGGTATCCTAGCTTTCGTATTCCTCAGACATAGGCCCTGGAAAAATCTTAGCAGAAAACACTGAATTGAGAGTTTCTTCTCCCCCACCCCACCCCTTCTTCAACACCATCATCATCAAAACCTCAAGTATGGTGCGGGGGTAGGGGGGCCAGTGATAAGTTTAATAGAGTTTTTCCTAAAAAGTTTTCTGGCCTGAGATCAGCTTCAGGACCACATGATTGTTGGCCTTGCTGGGGACAGTGGTTGGAAGCTGGGTGGGAGGATGAACACTGGACAGACAGAGAAGTCCCCTGGCAAAGAGAGCATATCCTGAAGGGCAGGATCCTACAGCCAATGCCATAGGAGGTTCCTAATAAAGCAGCAAAGTTGGTCTTTATTGGGCAGTGCCCTGATGAGCCATATTCTTGGGCAAGACAGTGAAATGGAGGAATGGGTAAAGAGAAGGTTGAGGCTACAGAAGCCTATTAAGAAGAAAGAGTTTGAGCCTAGATGGCTCAGATGGTAGAGTATGTGTCTCTTGATCTCGGAGTCATGAGTTCAAGCCCCATGCTGGGTATAGAGATTAATTAAAAATAAAACCTTTTTTTAAAGTTTATTTATTTGGAGAGAGAGAGAGAGCGTGCACATGTGGGCACAAGTGGGGCAGGGGCAGAGGAGGGGAGAAAGAGAGAATCCTGTGCTGTCAGCACAGAGCCCACTGTGGGGCTCCATTCCACAAACCATGAGATCATGACCTGAGCTGGAATTAAGAGTCAGAACCGACTGAGCCACCCAGGTGCCCCGAAAATAAAATCTTTAAAAAAAAGAAGAAGAAAGATTTTCTAAATGAGTTATTTACTAATATCTGCATCATTTTTATCTTTAAATGCTCAGTCATTTGATCAAAATTAATGTCAACCAAGTTAAATTGGACTTAATGGTGTTTATATGGTATTGCAAGACATTTTGCCCATGGCTTGTAAATCTATGTTAACTTTAAAGAACTTGGGAAGAATTCTCATAGAAATGCTTTTATTACGTAAATATGTGCTACCTTAATGTAATAATTCACAGTTTTTCCAAAAAAAGAAAAAGAAGAAGAAGAAGAAAGATTTACAGACTGTGCTGGGTGGGACTCCTAACCAGTAAGAGGAAATGGCAGTTCAGGAGAGATGGAGAAATCAGCCAAGGAGACCCAGTTATTATAAATTCAGATTTCAGAACCAGATAATGATATTCTAAGATAATGGGGAAGAAAGGAGATGGAATTGCTTTTGGTGAGCTTGGCAGATTCCCAGAGGGAAAAAAAAGTCCCAGAAGCCAACCTGGGTTTTACTAGAAATTATACACACCAGAGACACACCATTTTTCTCTTCTGAGAAGCTGCTGGACTGAGAGGTCAAGAAACACTTAGACACAGTGTCCCTGATTTTAACAAGACATTTGACAAACGTCTCTCATGAAGCGTGGATAGATAAGAGGAAAATCTCGTTCTGAAAATCATATGAGTGGGTAGACTCCTAGCTGAGTGAAAGGCTGTATCTGACTATAAGTTGGTGAGGGCAGGGATCTCCGTTCTGTTCACCGATAACCTAGAACAATGCCAGGCACATAGCAGGTGCTTAAAAATACCTGCTGA
This sequence comes from Cryptoprocta ferox, assembly GCA_028646485.1. Classification (NCBI taxonomy): domain Eukaryota; kingdom Metazoa; phylum Chordata; class Mammalia; order Carnivora; family Eupleridae; genus Cryptoprocta; species Cryptoprocta ferox. The sequence goes on along the minus strand of CM053559.1, from coordinate 39,545,147 downwards.
ATGAATGGGCCATTACTAAGCCCAGAGAGACAATTTTAGGGGAACCTTCTAGGATTCCTTCCTACCCCATCTTACGTAGTGTTATATTAATGACTTGAGTAAAGACATTGATGATCTGCTCATTAAAATTTGTAGAGAAGAGAAAGCAAGGCTTGAAAACTAGTATTTTTTCCCAGTTTTACTGAGATATAATTCACTTATAACTTTGTATTCATTTAAGATGTACAATAGGACCATCTGATACATGTATATGTTGCAGAATCACCACAGTAAGTTTGGTTAACAGCTATCACCCGAGTAGTTACAAACCTTTTTACTTGGGATGAGAACTTAGAAGATCTCTCTTAGCAACTTTCAAATATAGAAGACAGTATCGTTAACTATAGTCACTGTGCTGTACGTTACATTCGTAGAACTTACATTTATCTTATAACTGGAAATTTGTACCTTTTGACTACCTCTGCCCATTTCCCTGTCCCTTTATCCCCCACCCTCCACCTTTGGCAACCACCAACCTGTTCCCTGTGAAAATCAGTATCTAAACTGACAGAACCAAGCTCCTAAATATTCACTAATCTGAGTTGAATCTATCAAGATTTAACAGGACTGTATGTAAAATCTTATTTTTGAGACTTACAAATCAACTGAACAGGTACAAGAGGGGAGATGTGCCTTAAACATGTTAAAAAGTGCATATGTTTTAATTGGGGTTGACATAGCTCATGTCATCGCTGCCAGAAAAGGCCCATTTCAATCATCCGTTTATTTATTCATTAATTTCAGCAAATGTCTATTGAATCTCTGCTCTGGGTCCAGTGCTATGTCAAGGAGCAAGCTACACACAAAGACAGACATGCCCACAAACCCCATAATATGAGATGCATAGCAGTTAAGGGTTGATCAGGGTGGGGTCTTAAGAAGGGAGTATCAGGGACATACTGAGTGATCACAGGGCAGTGGAGGTGGGGACCGCTCTCTTATGCTGGGACCTGGCGAACAGGGGAGGGAAGGAGCAGCTGGCAGAGAAGATGATAATAAGGGTTCCTTGGCCCAACTGGAGCTTAGGATGGATGTGTTGGGGAGAGAGGACAAAACTGCGGGTAGGTCAGCAAGGAGACCTTGGCCCTCCAGGAGCCCTGGGAGCCACTGAAGGAATACAGGCTTCCAGAATGCCAGCCCTCGCTTTTCCTCCTCCCTCTATGTCGGCACCATCCTGACTCGTTTGCCTGTTTGCACTTCTGTCCCTCAACTTTGGATCACCCCAGGCTCAGTCCCTTGTGCCTCTTCCTCTTCTCCATTTGCTTTTATCCCTTACTGATGTCACCCAGCCTTGTCTCTTTAAATACATTCTGTTTGCAGACATTGCCCAAATTTCTGCCAACACCTGAGCTTTTCTCCTGCACTCAAGACTCATATATCCCGCTGCCCATCTCCACATCACATTTGACATGTGGAAAACTGAACTTTAGTCTTCCCCCATATTAGTTTGCTAGGACCACATGACAAAACAACAGAAACTGGGAGGCTTCAAGCAACAGAAATCTATTCTCTCACCATTCCGGAAGGTAGAAGTCTGAACTGGAAACGTTGGCAGGGCCGTGCTCCCTCTGAAGGCTCTAGGGAGGATTCTGTCCTGTGCCCTTATGAGCCTCCAGCATTGTTGCCAGTCCTTGGCTTTCTTTGGCTTGTAGATACGTCACTCCAATGGCTGTCTCCTTTGTCACGTGGGGCTTGCTCTCCCCACGACTTCGTATTCTCGCCCCTCTGTGCGTGTCCGCATCTCTTTTCCTCATAAAGGTACCAGTCATATTGGATTAGGACCCACCCTAATGACCTCGTCTTAGCTTGATTAGTTCCGAAAGACCTAATTTCCAAATAAGGTCACATTCATTTGTGCTAGGGTAGTGTTTCTACATATCTTGACCCCTACCTTGCTTCATCTGTAGCCCTCCCTTCCATCTCAGCTAATAGCCACTGCACTCTTCCAGGTGCTCGGGGCAGAATCCTTGGCATCATCTTTGATTCTCATCTTCGTCTCTCACCTCACATCCAGTCTGCCAGGAAATACTGCCAACTCCACCTTGGGGTTAGGTCCAGAGCCCAACCACTTGTCCTACTCCATTTCTGATGCCCTGATCTGAGCCAGCGTCACCCAGAGTACTACAGAAGACAAACATCAGGTCGTATCACTCAGAGCACCGCTGGCATCTTCATGCTGGTCCCCCCATACCATCATTGCCTTCTACTCTGGCCCTTGTTTGCTCCTCTCCAACCAACCACGCTGGCCTCCCTGCTCTTCCTCATACATCCTAGGCTTGCCTACCTCAGGACCTTTGCACTAACTCCCCCCTCTGCCTAGAGCAAGATTCCCTAGATACTCTTCTACCTCATAATTAACACCCACACCTTCTTCCAGTCTTTTCTCAAATGCCATCTTCTCAAAGCCACCCTTTCTAAAATCCCAGGTAGCCTTCCCACCCAGTGCTCCCAAACCCTTATTTGCTCATGTATTTTCCAGAATACTTTCCCTTTCTACATACTGTACATTATTTAAAGTATTTATTGTTTATTCTTTGTTGTTCCTACCAAAATGCAATCTCCAGGAGGCAAGGCTCTTGTTGATTTTGTTCATTTTTGTTTCCCAAGTGCCTGGGGTAAGGGTACAGCCAGAAGCAAAACTAGGCTGCCCCGGCTCTGAACTTTCTACCATGAAGGACCGCTTGCAGCTATGCAAAGATGAATCCCTCAGACACCCCCTCCCGCTTATTCCCCCCACTCCATCTTTTGCCGTCATCCTCAGTGACCACAGTATCTCTATTAAACATGGGTGCCTAAAATAAAAATTGTAAAATTGAAACCACTTCAGTTTTGTTATGTTCATAACAGGTGAGCTTGGGCACATCACTTCACTTCCCTGTGCCTCAAAAACATATACTAATGATATTTCACCTCAAAGGATGTTTGCAAGGATTCAATGAGTTCGTTTATGAACTACTTACCATATAAGCAGTGAGTCCCATGTAGGTGTTACTGTAAGAATATCTTATGTTTGAACCTTGAGGGCATCCTGCTACGTGAATAGGCCACAGAAGGACAAATGCCACATGTTCCATTTATACGAGGGACCTATAAAGTAGTCAGACTCCTAGAAACAGAGTAGCATGGTGGTTGCCGCTGTAGTTGTTCATGGGTGTAGAGTTTCATTTATGTGAGATGAGAAAGTTCCAGAGCCCTGCCATACAGATTGTGTGCATAGTTAACAACCCTATACTGTGTTCTTAAAAATATATTGAGAGGGTAGATCTCATGAGTTTTTGTTTTTGTTTGGTTTGATTTTGCCACAATAAAAAAAGAAAGAGGAATATTTTTAGTCACTAACCCCTTCATTTTACTGAATTTTCTCAAGGTTAAAGCTAGTAAATGGCAGGGGGCAGCAACATTGGAGCCTCTGACCCTGGGGGCATCGGTCTTGTCTGACAAAGTCCAGATTATCAAAGGGCCATGCTCTACAGTCCTGGAGGGGCACGTCCACACTCCCTCAGGAAAAAAGCCACACATTTTGGCTCCATAAAATTCTTCTATGCCCCATAGGTTGGGCAATGAGAAATAAATAATCCAGACATTGGTGTTATTGATGGGTGGCTAAGGCTTCGCAAACAGGGGGAGTAAACAAAAGAACCATCTTCATTTCAAGCTTCATTAGAACTAGCGATGACTAAAAGTCATTTTTCAAAATGGCGGGCGGTGTCAGGCATCTGTCCCCACCTGCAAGGGGCACTTGGTCTATAAAAGCAGCAGAAATAATTGTGTCTTCTGTGTCACTTGGGTAGAAGCTCCTGTCCTAATTAATTCTTATCTCCTCCTCCCTTTTTAAATATGCTTGGGGAAAGTGACATCCTAGCATTTTGTTGTTGTTGTTTTCTCTCTTCCTAACAAGGAATTCTCTTTGCTTAGGCATTTTTAGGTGCTGATTTTTCTCATGTCCTAGAGATGCTTCTAATTAGTCAATGCTTCCTCTCCATAATAGTTCACCACGGAGAGTGGGTTTGGACTGGAGGAGGGAGCAATTTTGTCACCTTATCAAAGTGCCACTGATCAGGTTAGCTTTCTTGGGTACTCATTCATTTTTATGCTTCTCTGGAAACGGAAGCAGCAGGCTCCTTGCTAAGCAGAGCTGGGGATTGCTGGGTTTTGCAGAGCCTCCTGAAAGAGCTCCTCCAGTACCCTTTGATGAAATGCTGCCTTGAAGCCTTTGCAGTAATGCTCACTAAAGAGATCATCTCCTTCCTTTCTCATCAGTGGAAAAACACTAGGCTGGGGACAATATGGCAGAAGCATGCTCCTGTGTCACCTTGTCCCCAGATAACCTGGCACCCACCGGGGGCTGCCTGCTGGCTGGGGGCAACCCCACCGTGCACTCCAGAGGGAAGGTACAAAGAAGACTGTCCCTTTCCCTTCTCCCTCTAGGAGCGCAGTGACACTCCAGGCCAAGAGTGGTGTTGTTTTCTCAGGGCCATGCTTCCATTGCCGAAGGGACCTGTGGACAGCAGAGAACCAACATGTCACCTCCACTTTTCAGAGCTGGAAGGAGAAGCTCGTCTGAGCTTTCTTTCAGGACTTGTATCAATCAGCTTTTGCTGCAAAACAAAGCACCCCAACATTTGATAGCTTCTTAAGACAATAAACATCATTTATCATGATTCTGTAGGTCATCAGGGTGGTTCTTCTGGTGTGGACAGCTCAGCGGGGGCCAAATTTTCTAGGATGGGGTTGGAGGCTGGTTGGTCTAGAGCGGCCTTGACAGAAATGCTTATCCCATTCTATGGGAGGCCAGCCTGGGCTTCATCACATGAGACATCAGCATCCCAAAGAGCAACAAAGGAGGGCAGACACACCCCAGTATGCAAGTACTTTGTGCATCTCTGTTTCTTATCGTATTTGCTGCTGTCCCATTGGCCAAAACCAGTCGCATGACCAAGCACAGACTCAGTGTGGGTGGGGAACACCCAAGGGTATGGATATGCGGACAAATTGGGGTCGTCTCTGCCACATCTGCCCTGGAGTGGCAAGTCGTAGATATGTCCTATTCGATCCCTGTATGGCAGAGCAGAGGGTCAGTACAAGGTGGCTCCTTCCAAGAAGACAGCAATGGAAGATGTTCTCTTGAGGTGGGAGAGTACAGTGGAGTTTGACACATGAGGATTCAAATTCCATACCCATTTACTCTCCGTGAGACACCAGGCAGGTGACTTGACTTCTTCGGGAAGTTTCTTCACCTGTAAACTGCACTGCGCAAGCCTCCTTCTCAAGGTTCTTCAGAAGACTGAGCGAGATGACGTTTGTGAAGCAGCGTGGTGTCTGGTGCTTGGTCGGCACCCCGCGCTAGCTGCTGTCACTGGGGGGGCCACTGAGGGACACTCATGGTGGCAGGTTGGGCAAAGAGGGTGATGGGGGTCTCCTGTGCCGAGGCGGCTTCCCCGAGTCCTGGGCTGCAGTGCTCTTAGGCCCTGAGGCCAGGCGAAGACCCTGGAAAAGGACAGAGGAGGATCTCCTGGCTTCTTGGAGATGAAAACCCTGTTCAAATATTTGTTGTTTAAATCAAAATAAACAGATCACCCTTTCTTGGTTACTCATGCCCTATAGTGGCCACTGGCTTCCATGACCTGCCTTGTCCCCAAAGTAGCCTTTGCTCCTTGTTCTCAGAGGCATTGGGCACTTGGCAGTGTTTTCTTTCCTGATGTCTCTGTGTACTGGACTCCATTGCCTGTGTTGTCCTCGGCAAGTGGTGACTCACCCCCACTCTGGGTGTTTCTTCTCAGCTTCCTGCACCCGCCCCTTTCCTCTTCCTGTCCTTTCCTGGTTGGTGTTTCCCAGTTTCAGTCCTTTACCAAACTGTTGTTACCAATGTCCTTTCTCAGGCTGACCCCTACCACATTCCCGACTCAGGGACCATCTACATGCTCATGATTGTCCTAATCTTTCTCTGGCCTCAGCTTGCTTCTTGAACTGCAGATCTGTTATTCAAACTCAGTAGGTTGCAAAACAAATATACATGCCCCATCTGTCTTAGTTCACTTGGGCAGCCATACAGAATGCCAGGGACTTGGTGGCTTAAACCACAGAAATTTACGGCTCTCGATTCTGGAGGCCGGAAGTTTGGGATCAGAGCTTCAGTGTGGTTGGTTCCTGAGGAGGGTGTCCCCAGATCCCATCACACTGGGAATTAAGGCTTCAACATATGAACTGGGGGGACACGATCCACCCCATAACAACTCCTGGTCTCCTGCTGTGTCCCAATCCACCTGCCTCTCTTCCCAGCAACCCAAGCCAAGAGGCTCTAAGTCATTTCCCACAGTGGATCTGTGCCGCCTGTGTCTTGGGTCCTCCCTCCTCTTCTTCCTTGTAGCCTCTTCCCCAGGCCAGACTTCCCCACCCTCCCCACAGAAGGCTGGAGCTGTCTCAGCTCCAGACTTGTCCCAGCACTCTCGCCCTTTCCACCAGAACGGACCCCCATCACTGTTCTCCACACTCCCTCTCCTGCACACACACGCTGTAAAATCCCGCCTCCCGCCTGTCTGGCCCCATCTCCTCCCTTCTTCCTGCCATCCTCGTTGCTGCCCTCAGCTACCTGTAGTCCCCTCAGCTACCTGTAGTGCCCTGAATAAGCCACCTCCCTCCTGTGCTGTTCCCTTACCTGGGGTGGTGCTCCATGCTAGGCTATCCAACACTCCTGCTCACCTGCCATGATCCAACCTTCGGGCCATCCTGGCCAAGCCTTCCCTGCCCTCTGCCACTGCACAGACTCGACTTCCTTTCTACTCTGTACAGACCCCATTTATCACGTGCCAGAGTGTAGTGCTGTCCCCTTAATGGCCTATGGGTTCCTTGAGAGCAGGAATTATCTCAGTCATTTCTGTGCTCGAAGTGCCTCACATATAGTCAGTGATGGTAAGGAAGTGTTGAACGCGTGAAGATGGTGAGTGAGTGCATGAGGGCACTCGTGAGAACCCAACAATCTCCTCTTTCCTGCACTGAATCACTTCAGATGCCTCATTGGCACAGGTACCATCAGCTGCCAGCCCATGCCCAGGGTCTACCAACCCCAGGGAGGCGTCGGTGGCCCCCCTTGCCACCTCTGTCCATGTTCACTGCTCCCTACTGCACCCCCTTGGCCTTTTCTACCGGGTCTGTTCAGTTCTGACGTCACCATGGGCTGTCCTGTTGTCTAGCTGTCTGTACTGGTTACCCCTTCACCCAGTCAATACCTTCCACCGTCTGGCTCGTTCATTTCTGTAAGTGTGCGTCTTGTCCTAGCTGTGACCTCGTCGTGGGCAGGGGCTTCCATATATGCTTCTCTACTTCCTGGGCCCTTGGATAGTCATTAAAGCTACTCTACAGGTCTTTATTTGTAACTGAGCCCAGACTTCCTGTCACTTCCCCACGGGTTTCCTTTTCTCTGACCTGCCATCCTCTTTGGAAAGGCAGAATGGCCTGGGAGTTAAAAGTCAGCATCTCCACCATAAATGCCTCCACCATTCTCAAGCTGTGAGACCAGGAGTCAGCATTTTCCCACTGTGAGCTTCTCCTTCCTCCCTAGTAGGATGGGGATGCTGTCACCTCTGCAGGGCTATTGGGATTCAATGAAACAGTCAATGTCAGGCACTTAGCACAGTGCCTAGCAAGGAGTAAATACTCAGTAAATATTGGCTGCCGTAATGGATGTTGCTTGCTGTATTATTTTATCAATAAGTCTTCCCCATAAGGATGTAGCATAGACCAGTCTCTGTCCCACAGTGAACATGTGGAATCAGTGTTGGTAGAAATGCCAGGCTAGCATACAAATGGTTTCAAGGGACGCCCCTGAAACTCTACCCCTTCCTTACTCATTAGTTGGAATGCGGGGCTGATTTCCTCTGGAATGGGAGGGGAAAGTGGGGGCAAGTTCCATTCATCTGCAGCCAGACCTCTGTCTTCTCTGCGAACATAACTGTTCTGAATCTGATCTTGGCACGGGGTGGGGTGTGCTGGCTCCTTACCCATACATGCAAGCACCTGGGACAGCCAGCCACAGGAATCCCTCTTTAATCAGGCTTTTTGAGAGATAATCAGCCAGGCCCTTCCCTTCCATTCACAACAGGAGGTTAGGGTTTACTTTCCCTGGATTGAGTGGATCTCAGCATGGCTGTCACATGTCTTGAAGGGCTTTTCTTGACACATCAAGGAGGGGGAGGCAGCCTGTGGGACCTCACAGGGCCTCCTGGGCCACACCTATCTGGTGCCGGGGTGTGTCTGGACCCAGGCTGTGTCTAAGGGCAGCCCTCTCCCTCTTCGTCTACTTCTTACCAATGGAGTCCCGTCCATGCGAGGTGGGAGAGGGGGGCTGAAGCCTTAACAAGGGCATCACCCATCCCTCACCTGTGGTGGCACCTTACTGAGCTGCCTCCTGTGGTTGGCTGGCGGCCACTCAACTGGCCCAGAGAAGGGACACTATTCAAGCCCCATCTCTGTTTGCTGAGAGGCAAATTGTGCATATGATTCTCACCCCCATGCTTTCCCTTCCCTGTCTCAGTTCATAACTGGGTAAAAGTATATAAAATCATAGGCTGTTTCCATGGGAAGGTTTTTATGGGAAGTTTTTATGGGGGAGTCTAGCCCTGTTGAATTCACAGCTATATCAAAATCACCTGGGAAACATTGTTCCAAAATACAGATTCCTGGGACTCACTCCCAGAATTCCTAATTCACTTAGTCTGGCTAGGAGCTAGGAATCTGTACCTTAAAAGCTCCTGAGAGATTTTGCTGCTCAGCTCGATATGGACCCACAGGCCTTGTCCCATGACCTCTTTTCAACGGCAGGGACAAGGGTGCTCTAGGGACCCAAAGAGGTCTCGTATGTTGACAAGTTAGGGAAAGAGGCCCAAAGCGCCACAGATTATGGTCAAGCCCTGCCTTCTCACAACAGCCAGAGCCAGATGGATGGGCTCTGGGTGACTGGGGTGAGGGCCAGTGGTGGGACACGGACTCAGGGGTCCCCATTCATCCATAGTCCCCGGGAAGGGCAGAGAAGAGGAGCTCTTTGATCAGTCCTTACAGAGCCTGCACTTCCACTCTCAGCCCTCCACAGAACCTCAAAACCCACCATTGCTGGTATTGGAGCCCTTAAGGGTTCCACACCAAAGTTGGCTGGACAGTGTCCCACCTGGGCAGAGTTGACATGGAGATAGAAGTAGAAGTTCACCAATACAGATGACCCCACCCCCTGAGTACATAGAGTACATTTGTCTTCTGATCTGAGCGTTGGGCCCTTCTCGAAAGATGAGACTGTCCAAAGATACCCAGCCCTGCCCCCCCCCCCAGCAGTTCACACTGGAAAACCTCTAGAATAGCAGGCACAAACCCCACAGAGATAGGCTTTGCATCTGGATCAAAAACAGCATTGCGGAGCACCTGGGTGTCTCATTCGGTTAAGTATCCAACTCTTGGTTTCGGGCTCAGATCATGATCTCACGGTTCATGAGTTCGAGCCCCATGTCAGGCTCTTTGCTGACAGCATGGAGCCTGCTTGGGATTCTCTCTTTCTCTCCCTCCCTCTCTCCCTAGCCCTCCCCGTGCTCTCTTTCTTTCTCTCTCTCTCTCTCTCTCTCTCTCAAATAAATAAATAAACTTCAAAAAAACAACCCAGCATTTAAACCAGGAAAACAAAAATCCTGGAGCTCTGGATAGCCCTGGAAGGGGAAAGCTATGCAGGGTGCTGGGAGAGCCTCCTACCACAGGGAATTGAGGGCCCAGAACTGCAGTCCCATTGGGAACATGTCTTCCTAAACACCCCCCCTCCCCCCGCCCCAGGCCTTGGATGGCAGTGGCGCTAGGGAGGCCTAAGGGACGGGAAGAGAAGATATGTGCCCTGGCTGTGGCTGGTGGTATTCCAGGAAGTCCAGGAAGGTGGGATCTTTTCTTTTTTTTTTTTTCTGGTAAGTGAGAGGCTGTCTGATGGCACTGTGAGAAAGCTTCCCCAGGCATTCAGACCTTAAGTAAATAAAAGCACAAAAATAGATTTTTCAAACCGTATCCTTCCAGAGCATAGGAGGATTTACTGAGAAATTGGATTGAATTCCCCCTGACTCACCTGACTGCTGAGTGGAAGAATTCAAAGGGAAAAGTCTGTGTTTCCACAGCCTATCTGCCCAAACAGTACCGACTGCATGGCTTGCTGCTCTTAATGGGTGACCTTTTAAAAGGCAGCTGGGGGTGTCTGAACAGCAAGCTGGAGATCAGGGCTGAAGCTTAGCTGGGCCACCCCTCCACCTGAAACTTCCACTCCCTGGGACGAGAGAGAGATTTACCGTAGAACCTCTGCCCTGCCTGGGCATTACAGATCAGTTTCCTGCAGCTGTGAAGACCACAGGGCAGCACTCAGGGGAACGGGGTTGCTTTTCTAGTGGCGATGAGGGGTTGGCCCTGAAGCATCCACATCCTACTCTCTTCCACTTGGGTATCAATGCTGCAGCTTGCCAGATGGCCAGCCCCATGCTGGAGTTGAGGGAGTGACCACAGAGCACAAGGGTAGGTTTCCTCCTGAGTGACGCCATGGGGACTTAAACACCAGAACACCATTATCATTAGCACCGTCTAGCAGGTAGGTTTTCAGAAACCAGGCTTTAAATGGCCCCAAACCATCCAAGGACCTAAATATGGTGCCCAGGACCATGTTCCGTAGAGTTTGGGTTCTAGAAGAGAATTTTCTTATGGAAGAGAACCAGTGGAGTGCTAGTATACTGGCCCTCCAAACAAATTTAAGATCCCTGGATGTATCGTTTGTGGATTTTCGAGGCATAGGTTCACCCATTTTAGTGAATTTCAAAGAGCCAATGTGAAGCCGCCAAATACAGAATTGGGAAGAGAGGCTCGCCATCAGGTCAGCCCAGCACACCACTCTCTCTAACCCATAGATCCAAAGCGTTTACAAGGAGAGATACGTGAGGGGCCTACAAAACTTCATGCCAGGTGTACACACAGTGGCACCCCCGCGTGTACAGAACATGCCTTCCCCTGAGCTAACAGAGTCTCTGAACCCATGAGAGGTTCCAGTTTGCCAAACTAACGCTTGCGTGTCACACTGGATGTCTCCATGTTAGTGGTTTCCAGGATGTAATAGTGATCGGACAAGTTTAGATGTTATCACGTCCCTTGAGGAATGGTTAAACATCTCTCCTCCTGGACTCCACCTCCAGAGAATCTCATTCCACAGACGTGGGGTAGGGTCCAGGCAGCGACATTCGACTACCTAATTGCAGGTAGTATTCACACTTTGAGAAACTCTCATCTACTGGTTACTCACCCTGTGGCATCGATGACTAAAAGTTCAAGGTCTGGTGGCTTTTAGTATAATGATTTCATTCTCCACATTCACTGTTTTCCTGCAGTGAAACAGGATTGGTTTTTTTTTTTAATGTTTATTCCTTTTTTGAGAGAGAGAGAGAGAGAGAGCAGGAGAGGGGCAGAGAGAGAGGGAAACACAGAAGCTGAAGCAGGCTCCAGGATCTGAGCTGTCAGCACAGAGCCTGATGCGGGGCTCGAACCCACGAACCATGAGATCATGACCTGAGCCAAAGTCAGACGTTCAACTGACTGAGCCACCCAGGCGCCCCAGGATTGTTTTCTTGAAGTCCCACCATGCAAAATCAGATTCCAAATCATAATAATAGCTACCATTTATTGAGAGCTTTGCAAGCACCAGACATCAAAATGTGTTACTACCATCTCATCCTGACAACTACCCTATTATTATCTTTCCCATTTTGTGGATGAGGAAACTGAGGCCCAGAGAAATTTCCCAAGGACTCATATCCAGACATCTGACTCCAGAGCCCACATTCTAAGCATGACACCGCACTGCCTCTCTGAACTAGTGTTCCTCTGAGGACAGTGGCTTTTGATTTAGCTAGTTCATGCTAAAGTTCCATGCAATGTCATGGGCATTTAACTGAGTGCCTGCAAGACACTGGCACTGGTGTAAGTTCTCTCCTTTAATCTTCCCAACAACCTTATGGGGAAGCTGTGACTGAGGCTCCATGGCTAGCCCAGGGTTACACGGCCAGCTAGAGGCAGAGTAGGAATTTGTCGCTCAGCGTATATTACCCAACAGCTGTCCCAGCTAAGTCCCCCGGTACTTCCTTAGTCTAAAGTAAGGCAGCTTTGTCGTATTGGTGCTGTGTTAAGCATTTGAGCATGTGTCCAGCAGCCTTGATTTTTGACTGTTACATGTCTGAGTCCATATGTAAAACATCAGTGTACAAATGGGGAAGATAGGCCTATCCAGCACTCTCTGTAAACACCAGGTACAGAGGGCTAAGTGTGGCAATAAATGCGATACATACAGAGGAATGGCTAGCTATGTCTGGAAGGCTCCTGAAGGAGGTTGCACCGACACTGCCCTGGAAGGATGTGCAGGACCGCAGCGAGTGTAGAGGGAGGGGCAGAGGGAGGGTTCCAGGCGAGGGGGAAATGGTGGAAGCTAAGCGCAGGACGCAGGGGCAGTGCCAGGTCCCAGAGGCCCACGAACCCCACTAAGAGTCTCCCCTTTCTCCTCAGGCACATAACTAGCTTCATGCTTGATTTGTGATGGCAGACATCGTGATTTTTCTCCTCCAGCTGATCGATCTCATTTTCCATTAGTACCTTAAAACAGCTTCCTCTAATCCTCTCTATGGTGGATTTTTTCTTTCTGGGTCTCTGCTCAGAAGGCTGCTGGCTTTAAACACCAGCCCATCCGTGTGTGGCTGGTTTGGGGAGCCTGTGTGTGATGAGATGCTCCTTTCTGTTCTCTTAGAGCAAAAGTACCTTTCTGTACTTCGATGCAACAGCAAGTGGAGCTGGAGAGGCTCTGCTCCCCCCAACCCTGGTAAGCACCCTGTTCCTAGGGAGCTGCCTTCGGATATCTGTCCATAGCATCCTGCGGTCAGGCTGTCCCGATGGCTTGAGTGCTTTCAACATTGATTCCCAGGGACATTAAGCTGTTCTTGCCACTGTCCTCTGGCTATGCCAAGTGGATGCTTCTCATGACAGAGCCAAATGGCACATTTTCCTCTGAGCTTGGCAGCATCATTTGGGTGATCACTGGAGTCTTGAAGGGCACATGTGGGGCTCCATAGCCTTGACAAATGGCTCTCTGGGGAAAAAAAAAAAAAAAAAAAACATGCTTCCGTCTCTTTGCCGGTTACAGCCAGAGCCAGCTCTGCTTTGCACTCAGAGCCACTGACAAGTGCCACAGTATCCAGGATCTCTTATCCTTAGACCCCTCTGAATAGGAATGAGCTTACCACTGCCAGGGGACTCATCAAGATCAGCAGGCCCTAGGGCTCCCCCTATTCCCAGCCATTTGTCTCATGGATCTGTAAATCTGCAAACACACTGATGTAACTCCTCATTGTGGAGCAGGGGTTAGCATGTCTGAAATGAGGGGGCATTTTCTGGAGTGGGCATTTTCTTGACCCTTTGGTCTCCATTTCATGTTCTGGATGGCATCAGTTTCAATAATTTGATAGCTGAAGACTGCCATGATACAGTCATGAAGGCACCTTCTAGTGTCTTTAAAATGTCACTTTTCCAGCATTCATGAGGCACTACTGGAGGGCTTCTTCCAACACTCAGCTTTCAGCAGGTTCCAGCAACATGTCATCCAAGAAACCTCCCAAATTGCTGTGCTGGAACAGTAGAGCATCTCTGTGCCTGGCACCTCCAGTCCATTTCTAAATTAAAATCTTTACACAGTGATGGAAGGCCTATGAGACATTCCTCTTACTAACTTGTCCTGATCTTAGCAGGGCTATGAAAGCCCTCAATATGGCATGGCTTCACCCCCACAGACAGCTGGGTACTCCAACCCCATCCCATTCCTTTGCCTGGGGCTCTTGGTCTCATTTTCATCAAGATGGAATGAAAGCCTCTTGCCATGAAACTCTCAAGAAGCAAGATGGCAGACATCAAGTCCTCCAGTGTGCCTCAGAGCAACCTGTTTTAAGCCTAACATCTATTCAGGATTCAGTGAAAAGGCTGAATTCATTTGCCTACAAAGAGAACTTGGATTCTGACTCCTACTGTGTGAATGGAACCGTGCTGGGGTGGGGAAAATGAACCTGTTCCTGAGGTTTGGTCTATGCTGTAATGTAGTTCTAATGCAGCCCTTAAAAACCAACTGCTACTCTTTTGGTGTTGCCTAAGTTTCTTGTTATCTTGTTTTCTTCTTTTTAAAATTTTTGTTTATTTTTATTAAAGCCAGCTCACTCTTGTCACCCAAAATTGTAGCATTTGGTATAGCAATGAAACAGGCTGAGACTGAATTAAGTCCACCTCAAAACCAAATTGCTCAAATAATGCTTCCTAAGATAGAAGAAGGGAGAGAGAGATGAAAGATGACAGAAAGCAAGCAAGAAAGAAAAAAGAAATGATAGACATAGAAGATAGATAAGTAGGTAGGTAGGTAGAGTAGATATGATCGATATATCAAGATAGATGATTGATAGATATAGACAGATGGTTGATGAGAAAGGTAGGGTAAATGAGATAAAGACAGGAAGACAGACGGATGGCCCTCACTAACTCCTCTTAAGAGTAAGCCACTTAGATTTTGTGCCTTATTTACCTTTCTAGGGATTTCCTTTATAACATGAGTGTGTCATCCTCCCCTCCTCCCTATCTCCTGTCCTGTTCTTCTCCTGACATACTCCCTGCCAGAACAGTCATCAAAACTGAAGAGCCAGAAAGGAATTAGGGACCAGTTAGTTCATCCTCCAGACTCAGTCAGATTGCCACAAGAAGGTAGACCGTACTATATGAAAAACCACCAAAGGAGATGTGTCCGTTGATTTCCCCTTGACCTTTTAAGTAGTTCTTGATAGCAGTGCTCTGTTCAGTCTGGAAATTATTTTCGACCATAACCTGTCTTGTAAGGAAAGGCATCATCACTTTCTTGATCCCAAACCCACTGTTCTCTTCCTTGAAATATGGTGCCTACCTCCACCTCTCAAAGATCTCTCTTGGGTCGGGGGGTGGACGAAGGTGTCACAGACTGTGCCAGGAGACCCCATGTGGACTCAAGAGATGCCCCAGAATGGAGGTGGAAGAATGAATTGGAAACAGACCTCACATAGAACAGCTCTTAAATTTCCTATCCTGAGGGAGGCCCAAGGTAGGAAAACCTAGTTCAAACAAAGAAGCAGAGCAAGACCTACTGAAGAAGAATTGAGAAAAAATGCCCAGGGAGGCCTCCTGATTTTGTGAAAACAACTGTTATCTCTACTGTAGTCCTCACATTGACAGGAACGTGAGCATAAAGATTTAGGTGAATATTTAAACATCTAAATGACCCAGGTGGGAGCACCTGAGAGGGAAAGGAGGCTGGTGATGACTTGCAGCCATTCCACAGCATTCATAGGCCCCTCTACTCACCTAAAGCCAGAGGAGGGGACTATAATTTCCCCCAATAGGCTGATGCTTCTCTCTCTAGTTGAGTCATAGTAAACTATACAGTTTTTACATAACAGGCTTTTGGTTGAATATGCTACACCCACCCTTGTCCTCTTGATAGAACTTTTCTCTCGCTGGGCCCAGGGCACTTGGGCTGACATGGTGAGGAGGGTTGCAGGCTGTCCTGTCCATGTAGCTGATCTCTGAACCCAAGCTTGCTATAAGCAAAGGACCCTAAGGGTCCTTAGCCAGGACCCTTATCAGGACTCCACGACCTGCCAAAGTGGGGTTACATGTTCTTGATCTGTCCTGAGGGTCCAGAAGCCATTGGCTGACCTGGCTGGAATGGTGGACAAGGATGTGTGTGACTGGGCGGGAAGGAGCCCAGGTGTCTCTGCAGCTGCTGGGAAGGGAGTCAGGACTGGGTTTATATCCTTGGGAACATTTTTAGGGATGCTTTGTTGGCACTGCGGCTTAAGCCATGCATAGGCAAAATGATTTTCTCAGCTACCAGGGTTCCTGCTGACTGGTAAGTCCTCTGCCAGGTTGGGCTCAGGGCGCTCACTGTGCCCTGGGCTGAGCTTGGCTGCTGTGTTGGTCCAGTGTCAGGCAGGACAGAGCTGATGCCAGAAGGACTGGGGGAAGTCTCGATCTTCCAGGCCCTGGATCACTCACTGTCTTGATGTACAAGACACCTTACGGCCCCAGGATGAGGAAATGGAAAATGAGACCAGGGGAAACATCCAGAAAACACCCTTAAGCCCACCCCAAAGACTGGTTCTGAGGGGGCCATCACTGGGAATAGAATGGGAATAGCCATGTTTGCCAGACGAGGAAGGACTGAGCCTTCCTGAATCCAGCACCCGGGGGGGGACAAGAATTAACCACTTCTTCACTACGATGGCCCATGTGGCGCTTGCCTCCTCCCTAAATTCAGACAGCACGTATCTCCCAACGAGCTCTAAGAATGAACAAATAGGCATAGTTATTGACCTCATAATCTCAAATAACAGCATGGGTATTGGGGCAATTTGTTTTCATGTACAACTTCCCCTGGAGGAGCATAGAAAGTAAATCAACTTCTTGGAACCTTCAGCCTCATTAACTAATTGGCATTTATTAAGCAGCTACCATGTGCCAGACTGGTAGGCTGTGAACATATAAAGGGCACTGAGTCCCAAGTCCTGTCCTCGAGGAGATCACAGTCTGGAGAGAGAGGTGTAAAGCAAGTGCCCTGGTACAACCTGGGAGCTGTGGTCACATCGTGGAGGGCACACCGGAAGGGAGGCTAGTGGACTCTACCTTGCCTCTGGGTGAGGTGGAGAAGGCTTCCCAGAGGAGGGGACGGGGGAAGCAGAAAGACAAGAAGAAGGCCATAGATAATAGTATATTGTTTCTTTTATATCCTTACTGTGTGGCCTTCACAAATAAGTCCTTTAGATCCAGATGAGGAAACAGTTTAGAGGGGGTTGTCATGCCAAATGGCAGAGTCAGGATTTGAATTTGAGGGTGCCTGACTCTGGGCCCAGCTCTGGAGCAACGCATATTACCAGGCCCATGTCTTACAGGTTTTGTTCTAAACCCTGGAGTACAGTCACCTCCTGGGTCCAGCTGTGTCCCATCGGCCTTCCTTCCTTGTGCTGCAGGAGGGGGGTTCTGGGTCTGAGGAGAAGCCAGAAGGTCTGCTGAGAGGGGCCGGCCCAAGGCCCAGGGAGCAGCCCCCACCCCCACCTCCACACAGCATGAACGCTTGTGTGTAAAGGCCCTTCTGAGGAGGGACGGATTAGGCCGTCTCAAGTGGCCAGGGCGTGGCCGTGCTGGTTGGCTGGGGCTCGTGGGTAGGTTGGGTTGGGGACGGTTCACACAGCCTAACGGGAGCATCCACCTGCTACCAGCCCTGGCTCCCGGCTGCAGCATTGCAAGAGGGCTCCTTCCGGCCCAGCTGCATCAAGAAGAGGCCGGGGGCCCCCTTAGTTCTGGTCTGTCTGAGAAGAAAGGCTCTGTGCCTGCCTCCCGCACACGCTCGCCCGCCTGCCCTCAGTAACGCCAAGGAGCTCACCGCCCCTGCTTGCTTTCTAGTCCTCCTGTTGCCATTTCCGGTTCCAGATTTCATTGTTTTTGAAGCCTCACAGTCAGGCCCTGGGTTTTCAGAGATCTGAAAGACAGAAAGTAATCGCTTTTTTTTTTTTTTTTTTTTTTTTGGCATTTTCCTAGAGGGGAATTCAACAGCATTCTGCCTGGGAAAGTGGGAGGTATTGGGTCTGAGGTCATTGCTTTGAAGACCCCACGCTGTTTTGATCTCTGAATTTAAGGAGATTTTGGAGTTGGGGAACAAATAGAATCACGCTGTCAGAGCATAGGAGAAACATTTTTTTATATCCCCTCAAGCTTTCCATTTGACATGAGTGATTAAAATGCAGCTCAAAACTCCACCGGCAGAGAGAAAAGACGAATTAATAAAAACTGTGTAATGAGCGTATTAAGATTAATGGGGGAGAGGAAAGCTCTCAGGACCAGCCTCTCCTGGTGTGAGAAGTGCCCCTCCCAAGGTGGCACGCGTCATTCTTGTAGGTGCCTTTCTGTGTCCTGATCTGAATCTGCTTGGAGGCAGTCATGTGTGTCTTTGAACCACAGCGACTGTTCTCCCCCATCATTTCCCTGGTTTGAGTTTATGTAAGTGGAAACCCACAGATCACAGCCACCGCCAGCCACCCGCTCATCTTTTTGACAGTTTTCCAAGGAGGTTGGTTGGCACCTGGCTTTCCAGCCATCGCCCATCACAGGCTTGTCACAGTATCAGCTCCTATCGAGGTCTGTGTGGCCAGTTATCTCCCACAGGCACAGGCTCCCATTTCAGGCCGTGCTCACCACCACCTTCCTGGAAAGGGCTTGGTGTGTGAGAATTACATGAATAGACTCTCAGTGTTTTTCAGTAATGGGAGTTTTTTGGAGTCAGTGAAAAGGGAAGCATAATTTTTAAATGATATGAAACTGTTGTTATACTAGGGCATCACAGAGTGCTCCCTTGACATTTTATAATTCCAGTAGCCACTGGGGTGGTTTCACAACCCTGGACAAGACTTCTGGGGAAACTGAAGGACATTTTCTAGGGCTTTTTTTTTTTTCAGGAAACAGAAATTCTGAGTTGTCTGTTTTGCTGTCTTCCTATTCCCCTGCCGTGGGATTTTCTCTCAAGAGCATAGGTATCACCGATTGCTGATAAGCTGTTTCGCTGCCTTCAAAGTCAGCCTGCCTCTTGCAGTTTCTCTGTTCAGCCTGCGCTCTGCTCGGCATCCCACTTGCCGAGGGAAGGCACCAGCCCTTACTCACGCCTTCTTAACTTTTTCATCTTCTGAGCTCTCACCAGTTGTTGCTTCATAATGTCAAAGTCTCAGGCTCTGGAAGGTGTCCAGGGGCAAATTCAAAGGCGCACAGCATCTAGTTTGATCCAAATTCACCAAACCAGCTGTCTTCCCATCTTAGAAGCATGTCCTGTACACACAGGGGATTGGAGATGTCACCCTGCCTTTTCCTTAACTACAGCCATTTTCCAAGCGTGAAGACTGGCTACAGTAAAAATGCATAGAGGCACATGGCTTTGTGTCAAAACTGTTCCCCTCAAAAAGCTGTGTATCTTGACAGGGTGCCTGGGTGGCTCAATCAGTTGAGTGTCCGACTTTGACTTCAGCCCAGGTCATGATCTCACGGTTCGTGAGTTTGAGCCCCGAGTCCGCTTTGGATCCTCTGCCCCCTCTCTCTCTTTCTGCCCCTGCCCCACTTGCTTTTTCTCACTGTCAAAAATAAATTTTAAAAACATTTTTTTGAAAAAAAAAAAAACTGTGTATCTTGAATAAAATGCTACTCCCCATCTGGCCAATTTCTTTTCAGTATTGACTTAAGAGACAGTTAACCAACTACACCAGTACATCAGAGTTACTGTTTCACTTTCATAGAAACCACTCTGCTGTCCTGAACTTTGTGTCTCCTTCCAGCATAGCTCAGCCCTGTCCCCTTCCTCCCTCTGCTGTCTGGGGGTAGGGTACATTTAGAGAAGGTGAGGCTGTGGGAACCCCGGGAACCCCCGTCCAAAAGCATGCCAAGTATGCCGGCCTCCGTTGATAGCATGAATGCAATTGGCAGTTAACTCTACCACAAATGAGAATTTCAGCAGAGGTAAGACAAGGAGTGCCTGCTTTCATTAGGGGCACTGAGAATAGCCTGCATGTGATAAATTTATAAACAGCATTAGATTAATACCATGAGCCTAATCTGTGAGTAACCTCTGTGAATAGCCCTTAATAAGTGAGCATTAAGTCGACAGACATTGGAAAGAACTCCAGTAACTTAATTCTCTACTCCCCGCTACCCCCGCACCACCAACCCCCACCCCCTCTTCTGCACCAGACAGTGGGCAAGTTCTAGCTCAACGGGCTGATCTGATGATACAGAAAGCGATCAACACATTTACCTGGCTCTGTTGTGCGTAAGTTCTTGGGTTAATGATCAGTACCCCAACCGTAATTTTATATTAATATAATGATTTCCTCCAAGTTTCCTCCCTTCCACACAAGACTTTCTGCATCCCACTGTGGTCGATGATGAATATCATTTTCTGCATTTTTATAATTAGGGAAATTGATGCAGGGAAGGGTGATGTCAGAATGGGTGCAGGTCAGTGGTCAGTGGTGTGCTGGCAGATGTTCAAACAACAGCCCTCCAAGAGAAGAAGCCCTAGGTTATAGTAGACACAGACTCACACGGTGTGAATATTCCCACTGTGGCTGATTTAACCTATCAACATGCCTCACTGAATGCTGAAATAGGAGGATGCAGTCAACTCCTGTGAGCTGGCACAGGGGTCTCCAGCATAAAATTGGCACTAATGATTCAGTTCAGGACTTCAGATTCCCGGATGACCACCGAGGACGAGCTCAGACCTCTATAAATCCCGTTAACTCTCAGGCTCAGCTCAGCCCCTGACTCACTGGATTGCCTTGAGAAATGTTTTTCAGACTTTGAGTTGTGACCTATTAAAGAGTCCTGAAATTTTGAAAACTGAATGAGCCTTTTTTTAAATGAACTAGACTACAGGGTGCCTGGGTAGCACAGTTGGTTAAGTGTCCGACTTCGGCTTAGGTCATGATCTCTCAGTTTGTGGGTTCGAGCCCCACATCGGGCTCTGTGCTGACAGCTCAGAGCCTGGAGTCTGCTTCAGATTCTGTGTCTCCCTCTCTCTCTGACCCTCCCCTGCTCCTGCTCTGTCTCTCTTTCAAAAATAAATGAACATGAAAAGAAATTTTAAATGAACTAGAGTAGAGTAAAACCAAAAGAAATGAGTAGAACAGAACATATCAGAGTGTAATGTATATGTTCCAATGAGAGATGATGGATGGATAGATGGTTGGGTGGACAGATAGATAAATGGATGGATGATTGGATGGGTGGACAGATAGGTAGATAGGTGAGTAGACTGATGATAGATAGGTAGGTAGATAGATAGACAGATAGATAGATAGATAGATAAGATGTATGGTGGGTTGAGGTCAAAAACCAAAAAATACTGACCTAGAAGTAAGTGTACCTCTGCTTCTCCCATCTGCAAAATGGAGTTAATGAAGCTTGCTCTCTCTTCACCTGTTTTCAGGCCAGGAGTATGACTAAGGGCATCTCTGTGACAGTGTCCTGGTGGTGGTAGCTCCCTGTCTGACCTACAGTTGATCTATTTGCAGGAGCAAAATGGGGGAAATGGGAAGGTTTACCTTTCTGTGTTTGTGAGATGGTTGAACTGTGTTTGAAACTGCACAGGGTCTCATCATTTTTGTGAACATGTTTTCCTGGAATCCAGCCACAGCCACAGAGAGAGCCTTCCCAAAAGCTTTCAGCCTTCATTGGTCCACACACATGTGCAAATTCTGCAGGTCAGAGGGACCTTCAGTCTTCCCAGGAGGTCTGCTGTGAGTGGTCCTGAGGGAGAAGCAAAGGATGTGTTGCCTGGAGCAAAGACTCTCCCAGAGAGAGAGAGCTGGTTAGTTCTGGAAGATAGGAGGGATGACCTTGGTTATGGTTTTCTCCACACTCTCTGCCAAATCCCTGATGGAAGAAAACACAGGCTTTTACGAGCCATCACAGCAACCCCATGAACTGTAAGCCCCGTTTCATGGATGAGAAAACTGACACTGAGAAAGGTCGGGCACCTTCCGTGTGGTTGCCCAGCAAGAAGCATTGTACTCTAATCCCTCCTTCTGACCCCAGGCCTGTGCTCCTGCCAGGGACCCCCTCCAAGCCTTGGAACAGCCTGTTAGTCATCCAGGCAACCCTTCCATACTGGTTTCTTCATCTGTGTAATGGGATTTTGCTCTATGAGTGAAAAAAGTAGCCTTTTGCTGAGGAGGGAGCATTGCCTTTTAGAGTCAGAGTCCGGGCATCTCATCCTGCCCTTTCAAATCACCGCCCTGGGATCTCAAGCAAACTATCTTTGTTTCCTTGCCTGGAAATCGGAGATGATGGCAACGTTCTAGATTAATTATGAGGATTAACTAAGATAAAGTTACCACATCAGAAACTCTAGAAGGTTCCATATTAACATGTCAACAGTGGTGGGTGGTCTTGTTGCAGGCGGTTTCACTTTTCCCTGTTTTCTCATCTTTATTCAGTGGTGCTCTCATTAAAACTTAAAAACCCGCTCTCCAGAAGAGAAGACCAGACCCGATTTGTAGTCTTTGCCACTTTCCCTGGTGTAAATACTCCCACGATGGCTGATTTCAGGCTACCACCGTGACACCACTGAACAAGCTGGGGAGAGATATGCTGGTCCAAGGCCATCCCAGCACACACTGCCGTTGTTTTAAACTGTGCACTGAATGTGTTCTTGGGGCAGTGAGTTGAGAGAGAAAGGGAATTGATTAATAGAATACCTAACGTGCTGGGCATAATAGTTTTCACTTCTACCTGTCCTTCCTCCTTCATCCCCAAGCAAACAGCACACGGACTGCAATCACCTGGCCACATGAGGGGGTGGTCTTCTGAGAGGCCAAGTGCCCTTATCTTACTCCCCACCCACCAGGCTCTCAGAACCTGGGCCTGTAGAGGAGAGTCTAAGGTCAGCTGACTGAGGAATAATCAGGCAGGCAAGCAGGGGAGACACGCTCATTTTCCACAGGAGTCATGCTCTCAGCAGACACATGCAAGGTTGAAACTGCCCTAGAGGAAACCAAGAAGGGTATCAGTGGAGCGGAGGGCCTGGAGGGGAGCGTGCATGCACGTGCACACACCCACCCCACCCCCCCCCACACACACACACCCGCCAGCCTGTCTCTGGCTAGCCTAATTTGTGACCTGAGTGTGTGTACCTTGGGGGTGGGGGGCTCTGAAGATCTCTGAAGGATTACAGAAGAAGTAGGGGTCCTGACAGGCCTCAACCAGGTCAGCAGGGACAGAGACATGCTCCCCACGCCTGCAATGTCAGCCTGCCCGACCAGACCCAGCACAGCTTCCCGGACAGTGTAGGCACTCAAGAAATGTTTGTTGATGCTTCTTGTTGTTGTTTTTAATTTTTTTATGTCTTTATTTTATTTTGAGAAACAGAGACAGAGAGCGAGCGGGGGAGGGGCAGAGAGAGAGGGAAACACAGAATCTGAAGTAGGCTGCAGGCTCTGAGCTGTCAGCACAGTGCCTGATGCAGGGCTCGAACCCACAGACTGTGAGATCATGACCTGAGCGCAGTCGGATGCTTAACTGACTGAGCCACCCAGGCGCCCCTGTTGTTGTTGGGGTTTTTTTTAGTTTATTTTGAAAGAAAGAGCATATCGGGGGAGCAGAGAAAGAGGGAGAGAGAGAATCCCAAGCAGGCCCTGAGCTGTCAGAGCAGAGTCCAATGGAGGGCCCCAATTCATGAACCCTGACATCATGACCTGAGCTGAAATCAAGAGTCTGATGCTTAACTGACTGAGCCACCCAGGCACCCCTGTTTTTTTTTTAAATTAATAAATATCTTCTGTTCCTTTATAGCCTGATCTATTGCACAGGCTATAAGGCACCTCGGTAAATGCTTGTTGAGTAAATAAGTACATCTCAGCCCTCTCCAGCTCCTGGTTGCATGTGTACCGGGACGTAAATTGTAACTAAATCTAAATGAGATGCAAAGTGCTCGTAATGGTTGCCAGTGATGGTTTTTTTTCTAATTTCTTCTAGCTTTTTTGCATTTTTCAAATGTATCTTCAAAGAACATGGGATCGATGGATCCCTTTTGTTATTTAAAAAAAGGACCTATGTTATAAAAATAACCTATAATAAAGAGTAGAACAGAGTGAAAGATCAGCAGCACAGCGGTCCTCTCCATACTACGGTGCCTGAACCAGGGGCCCGGGACACGTTCAGTGGGCCCAGCACGGGCCTCCTCATGCTTCAGGACGCCTGTCACAGCTGGGTTCTCTCTCTGCCTCTCGTTCCACAGACCTCCCGCCCACCAGGCACTGACTAATAACGTTCCCCTCTGGTAGCAAGTCTTAGTCAGAAGTGGAAATAGAGGTGAGTCCTGAAAAGAGGAAATAGCGGGCCGCGCCCAGGGCCACCGACAAGTAAGAAGTTCGGAGGCCTGCGTCCCCAGCCCCACCCGACCACTGCGGTGGAGGCCAGTGGGCCCTCAGGCACCTGCGGCAATGGCCCATGTCACCCTTGCAGCCACACGCCTCCTCCAGGGCAGTGTGGGACTCTGCTCCTTGCCGAGTGACAAATGTGTTGATTCCACTGCTCCCTGAGCCGCAGGGCTGCTCTGAGAACACAGAGCTGAGGGTGCCTCTGTGAAGACGTTTGCTGGGTTATAAATGAGCCGTCCCCACATCAGGAGGAACCTGGCTCTTCCCGGTGACCCAGCTCTGCAGCTGGGGGCACCGTGGTGCATTTGCCGTTCTGTGTTAAAGACACAGGTTGAATCTAGAAAATGAGGGCTTCGGGGGTGGGGAGAAGAAGTTCAGGAGGTTTGTGACAGAAAGCATACTTGTGCGTACACTGTCTCTTCATTCCTCCGTCAACCGTGTCAGTGGTTCTGAGCCTCCTGCTCTCTGTGATTCTAGAGCGATTCTAGAGCTGGTGGTTTAAGAAGAGGCTAGCCCAGGTGCCCCCAGGGCTCTGTTAGCACCCTGTGGTACATGAGGAGATGTGACCATGTTTCCACAGAACCTAACTAACTTTCTTTCATTTTTTTCTTTTTGGACAACTTTTATTCACATACTGCATAATTCACCCATTTAAGGTATCCAAGCCAGTGGTTTGTAGTGTATTCACAAGATTGTACAAACATCACCACTGTCAATCTTAGAACACTTTTGTCACCCCAAAAGGAAACCCTGTGCCCCTTAGCAGCACCCCCAACCTCCTCCAGGGCCCCCAGCCCGAGGCAGGCACAAATCTAATTTTTGTCTCCAAAAAATTTGCCTGATCTGGACAAATGGAACCATATAATATGTGTCCGTTTGTGTCTGGCTTCTTTCACTCAATATAACATCTTGTTGTAGCAGGTGTCAGTATGCCATTCCTTTTCATGGCTGAATAGTATTCCATTATCTGGTTATAACAAATTTTGTTTATCCATTCACCAGTTGATGGATATATGGGTTGTTTCCACCTTGGGACTGTTATGAATAATGCTACTATTAACATGTGTGTACAAGTTTTTGTGTGGACATGTGTGTTCATGTCTCTTAGGCCACATAACTGATTTTTTAACATTGAATAGCTAATTGCATCACTTCTTTGCTTAAAAAACCTTCAGTAGCTGGGGCATCTGGGTGGCTCCGTCAGTGAAGCATCCACCTCTTGATTTCAGGTCACAACTCAGGTCATGATCCCAGGGTTGTGAGATTGAGCCCCATGTCAAGCTTTGTGCTGAGCATGAAGCCTGAAACCTGCTTGGAATTCTCTCTTTTCCTGTGTGCCTTCCTCACTTGAGCTCTCTCTCTCTCTCTCTCTCTCTCTCTCGCTCTCGCTCTCTCTCTCACAAAAAAAAAAAAAAAAAAAAAAAAAACCTTCATGGGGCGCCTGAGTGGCTCAGTCAGTTAAGCATCCGACTTCAGTTCAGGTCATGATCTCATAGTCCATGAGTTCAAGCCCCACATTGGGCTCAGTGCTCACAGCTCAAAGCCTGGCGCCTGCTTCAGATTCTGTGTCTCCCTTTCTCTCTCTGCTTCTCCCCTGCTCACACTCTGTCTCTCTCTTTCTCTCTCAAAAATAAATAAGCATTAAAAAAATAATTTAAAAAATCTTCAGTAGCTTCCCTTTTTAAAAATTTTTTTTAATGTTTATATTTTGAGAGACAGAAACAGGGTGAATGGGGGAGGGACAGAGAGAGAGGGTGACACAGACTCTGAAGGAGGCTCTAGGCTGTCAGCACAGAGCCCAATGTGGGGTTCAAACCCATGAACCGTGAGATCATGATGACCTGAGCCAAAGTCCAACACTTAACCGACTGAGCCACCCAGGCGCCCCAGCTTCCCTTTTTATTTTTTTATTTTTTTCCTTTAATTTTTAAAAATGTTTTATCATTTATTTTTGAGAGAGAGACAGAGCATGAGCAGGGGAGGATCAGAGAGAAGGGGACTCACAGAATCCGAGGCAGGCTCCAGGCTCTGAGTTATCAGCACAGAGCCTGACATGAGGCTCGAATTCACGAGTGAGATCATGACCTGAAGCAAAGCTGTATGCTCAACCAACTGAGCCACCCAGGTGCCCCTTTTCCCTTGTGTTTAAAATCAGGTTCAAAATCCTTACTTGGTCCACAAGGCTTACAGCTTCTGGGCTCTCGCCCTTGTCCTGGTCCAGCTGAGAGGTTCCTTGGACACCCTGAGCTTCCTGCCTTGACAGCCCGGGCTCTGCCCCCCCACCCCCTCCTCTGGCCCTTTAAGCCCCATCCTGAGGTCTCAGCCAAAATACCCCTCCTCTGCAGTGCCTCTGACCAGGTTGGGCCCCCTCCATATATCTTTGTCCCTCAGTTATGACCAAATGATGGCTGTGTGATTATCTGCTTAAGGTTTCTCCCTTCTGCCACATAAACTCCAGGACAGCGGGGCGTTCGTTGGTGCTCATCAGCCACCCTGGCCGGTGGCACAGTGCCTGGCATGCTTAGGCCTTTGGTAGATATTGGTCAGATGAGTAACAGTTAATGATGGCAGCAAACGAGCCACTTGTTTTGAGGCTTCCTTTTGCCTGGGGTCAAAGGTGCTCTCTCAGGCCTCCTTCCCACCCCCCAGCTCACCCAAGTGACCTCTGCTTCAGCAGGAATGGATCTGGGGGAACCCCCCTTCCTAAAATAACTAGCGCCCCATTGGGGAGGAGGGAACTCCCCACAGTATGGGACTCGGGGCAGCCTCCAGCACCTCTAACACCCCGGGTTATCGCGGTCTGTCCCCTGGGCTAAGATGAGCAGGGAGTCGTGAGGCTGCAGCTCCCATGGGCACCGGGAGCTGCGTCAGGACAAACCTTGTTCCCTTCCCCAAAGACCCTCGCCTTTCTGCGCGTCTCATTTGAAAAGCTGCCCTGGAGGAAATTGCAAGAGGAAACTGTACACCTTCTGAGACTTAATTGCTTTTTCAAAAAAACCCTGTTTTCATTTCCCCCACAGATATGCACTTATTTGGCCATTATCCGGCACATGACGACTTCTATCTCGTAGTGTGCAGCGCCTGCAATCAGGCCGTCAAGCCGCAGGTGTTCCAGGCGCACTGCGGTAAGTGGACCCCCGCGCCCCGCGATGGCTCGCGGCCGCGCCCCTGCGGCTCCCGCGCGGGGCTGGCCCTGTGCCTGTTTTAGGCCAGGGCGCTGGGTAAACTCTTCCTGCGGCTCTGCCTCTGCTCCCAGGGGAGCGCTTAGGAGCTGCTGTTCTCCAGAAACGCTCCTTCCCGGCAGACCAAGTGAAAGAAACCCTGCAACCCGTTTAGGGAAACAGAAGGCACACGGGAGCCATCCGCCCAGCCTCTCAGTGGCCTCCGAAGGTGACCAAAGGAAGGGAGGAGCAAGGGCTTGAGGAATCGCTCCTGCAGCCTGACACCGTGTCCCCCTGGCAGAGAGGGCCAGACTGGGGCTCCCGGGGTTCATGCAAGCAGGGGCTGGAGCCAAGGGCAGCCCAGTGTGGTGGCTGTTGGGGTCCTGCCCCCAAGGAAATGCTTGGTACTTAAACCCTCAGGTTTGGTGTCTCTTTCTCCAAGAATGCTCTTTGTTTGTGTCTGGGAACCTGCTTTCTCTCTGTAGCTCTACACCCTTGGTCTCGCAAATTCCCTTCAGTAGGTCTACAGCGAACCCTAGACCCCGTTGGTGCAGGTGCGGTGGATGTACAACAGATAAAGTCCGCGTGCCCGCCCCCTCAGGGACACATCAGCAGCTGCTGACCTTAGACACGCAGTTACTTAACCTCTCTGGATGGAAGTTTCCTTATCTTTACATGGGGCGTTGAACCAGATGATCTCCAAAGCTGTGATATGCTGTGAATTCCAGAATGGTTATTTCCCAATCTTTTTATTTAAGCCAGACTCCCTTTTGATGATGTAATGTCACAGCGCCCTCTTTTTACTGTTACATCTCAAAGCACGTTACATGTTGTGCCTAAAAAAAAAATCAAAGCAATAATAATATTGAGTATGCTTTTGTAAATGACACGTCTCCCCCTTTCTCACACTCAGAATTTCTGACTTTCCCCCACCCCTTCAGTTATCACTATTCTGTAATAAGTTTGGGCCTTTAGAAAGCTTTTATGTATTCCAGGGTCATCTATGAATATGTATACATGTATATGATCATACATGTCTAAATATATATAATCTATCAGTGTGTTTGTATATATAGTGGGCATATTTTGTGTTGTTAATACACAAAGAGAATCCAGGATGTAGGGGCACTTTGCAAGACTTTCTTACCTACACAAGGCAGAGAGAGGCCCCTGCATAAAGTGAAGGCCCCTACAAAGAGCTCTGTTTTTTAGAGGCCAAGTGTCCCGATGTCCCTACAGTCAGCTCTGTGAGCTTGAGCTACTTGTTGAATGTCTCGGGGCTTGGGTTTCCTCTTATCTTCCATGAGGGGTGATTTCCACGGGTGCTTCTAATTCTAACATTTTCCTCTCTGGCTGAGTGAGCATGAAAGGAGCAAGTTGTGTGCTCGGCACAAGCTGACCTTCTTGCTCAGTGCGCTGTAGCAAATGACCCTCCCTTCCTCCGAGAAGGGAGAGAAAAGGTCAGACCTTTCCGACAGGAAACTGTCAGAAACTGAGAGGAGGTGCCACCAGCTAAGGTGACAGGTGGGGGAATCGAAAGCAGAGCAGAGGCAGGAAGATCCCACACAGCTAGTAGCTCAGGGAATCACCGTAGAATCTGTGTGGCCGATTGCTTATGTTGGTCTCATGACGATGCAGAGGCTGGATGACCCTGAATGGGATGGGCGTTCATTCATTCACAGGGATGTGCTGCTGTTCTGGGCACTGGGATATGCCTGTGAACAAGACAGACGAAAATCCCATAAGCCATCAAAACCTTCACTGGGAACTTAATTCACTGGCAGAGTCTTTGATGGAAAGAACCAGAAAGGGACCTGGGACCCCACTATGCCCTGGAGAATTCTTCCCAAGGCAAGGAGGGCCTCACCTAGCCAGTGAAGGGGGCCTCTAGGGCTTGGCTCTGCTGATCCACGTGCCTACCTCTGTCCTAGGCCTTTGGGTTAAGGAGCCACGACGAGCTTAGGGGAATGGCCAACGGTTTCATGGCCATTTCCTCTGAGCAGTGGCAGTAAATTAGTCTGGGGGGTTGGGGTGCCTGACCCCATCACTCGAAGCCCAGACTCCACTGGGCTTCTTGCTGAAGCAGCTGACAAGTAGCGATGGGAACACAACCACAACTCAGCAGATTGAGGCATCAACACCTCCCTTGTCTTTCAGGTGTGTGTCCTGTTGATTCACAGCCCATATTTATCAAGACCAAGAGAATGCAAGGCAGAGCTCAGAACCACAGCAGTTCTTCGGGGGCAGTGAGGATTTCTTAGTTTCCCTGAGAATTCTTTCTATGGTTTCATGATACTTCTTTTCGTGCTGTTTTATCTCCTATGACTCGCCTTGCTCTCTTCAACAAGTTAATAAGAATGACACTGTGCTAAATGCCGGGTACTGTGCTGTGCGCTTTCCCTATCTTTGAGTTTGTAATCCTCTCAGCGGCCCTATGAAGTAGGTGCCGGTATGATCCCTGTTTGGAACGTGAGGATGCTAAGGCTCATGAGCGCCCTGCCTGAGGTCTCAAAGTGAGGCAGGTGTAGATCCTGCTTGGGGAGGTAGGCAGCATCACTCCAGAATGAGGGAAGTACAGAGTCTTCTGGCTTAGCCATCGTCCCTCGCTGCCTCTCTGCATGCCCTCCCTGACCTGCCCCCACTCCAAGACCCGCCCCATTCCCTTACCACGGGGCACATGAGAGGACAGGTCTTCCCACGCCATTAGCAGCAGAGCTTTTTTTCAAACGCAATCTCATGAAGAACCCCCCATCTATAAATATATATGCAAAACAGAGCTGCTGGGGTTGAACTTTGTATAGAGGCTCGAGCCCCCCCTACCTAGCCTCTCCTGACTCCAACCTTCCAGGGCTCCATAGAACAGCATCTGAAGTTTGTTGTAATGGAGAGGACAAGGGACAGGAGGCAGACAAAGCAATTCACATTAACTGTGTGACCTTGGGCAGGTTGCCTCTGTCTTTCCACCTTGTCTGCCTTGAGGAGTCATTGGTGCAGAATAACTGGTTTGCAAATACACCCAGAGCCCGGGTTCATTGCCTCCCTCTTCCTGCATGGCCTCGTTTCCCCATTGGACATGATTGGACATGATTCATCCCTCTTAGTATCCACAGACTTCGGTTGTCCTCTGCCACTTGCCACCTTCTGCCACGCACTTCAGTGATCTGTGGACTGTCTCGGCACATCTGCCAGCTTCTCAGATCCTTCCAGGACCAGGGATGTGCATTTTTAGCCCTGTATTCCCAGCCAGCCCCCAGAAATGAGCCCATCATCATGGCCCTGACCCCAGGAGGCAGAGCTATGGTGCAGGGAGAGACATACCTAGGGGCCAGTATGCCTGGGCCCAAATCCCAGCTCAGCTCTGCCCCGCCCTGAGACCCTGGACTTGTCAGGTTTTAAATGACACGGGACTGGATGATATGTTCTCTTAGAAATTTACTCATTCTCAGTACGTGTGATTCGGCTCCTGGATTGTATGGATCCTGGCATATACAGGGAGATGGGTGAATGACAATATGCGAGATCTCAGTGTCCTGGGTGTTTAAGTGAAATTGAAAAAATACACACGTGTATTTAGGCATTTGGCTCTGGGGACTTTGAAGGTTGATGGTAACATGAAACGTTGAAAGCCATAGTGGAAAAATCATGAATTTTGGAGTCAAACAGACCCGGGTTAGAATCTTGACTAACATTTACTCTCTGTGTAACCTTGGGCTAATTGCATGACCTTTCTGAGCCTCATTTTCCTCTAAAATGAAGCTGACAGTTCCTGCCTCACAGAGTTACTGTGAGGAACAGAGCTAGGGTTCCCTAGCACATGGGAAGGGAATAAAGAAAGGGGCGCTATTATTGTCAATAAAGTGTGGCTATTTCTTATTAAGTTGAATGTTTCTTATGAAAAATGGGAAAACCAATTCGGTCAAATGCTCCCTGTCCTCGTTTCTTGCCCTGTCTCTGGGGACGTGCACGCCGAGGTCAGCCTGCAGTCTCTGGCCTGTGATTCATCTTCAGCCTTGCATGCTCTTGGAGGCAAGAATTGTCAGCCTGAGGATGATTATGTTGCCAGGAGTCCTGAGGGTCAAGTTTTATAAATACGGTTTACATTCACATGAAGCCCCAGCATCGGCTCCTTTGGAAATGCCGTGAAGCTCCTGGTACCTGTCTGGGGTCCCTGCCAGGGTCCGTCCTGCTCCGGCCACCTGGCCGTACAAAATCCTCACATCCAGGACTCTCTGCATTCCTGTCGCTCCTCACTTTGGGCCCCACGCTGATGTCCCAGACATAAAAAGCAGATGTGCCCAGAGGCAAGACCCTGTGCTTGGCATGGAGGCAGAGTCTCCCTGGGGACCACCCTCTGGGCCACCCCACCTGTGTGGCCCCCTGAGGTCTACTTCCTGAGTCCATGCAAGTGTCCTTTAGATGCTTTTTAAACCCCTGCTCAGAAGATCTAGGATTTTGAGGGATAGCTTTTTTCTAAATCCCCATAGGTGAGTTGATGAGGTTATTTAGGGATAATCACAGAAAGAGGGAAACGGAAACAAAGCCACACCTTGGAGACCCTGATCCCTCTCAGCAGGCATCCCTGGCCCTCGCAGCTGTCCAGCCCCAGGTGTAGCTCAATACACCGCCATGATGTGATTGCCTCGTGGTTGGGAATAGCCTCTCTGGAATGAGTATGCTTGGAATCAAGTTCCAACTCTACCATTTATGAGCTGTGTGGCCTTGGGCAGTTTCCTTTGCCTCTCTGTGCTTCGGTTTCCTTATTCTTAAAATGGGTAGAGTGGTTTACCTCACAAGGTTGTTGTAATGATTAAAAGAATTTGCATTTGGAAAATACTTAGTACAATTGTGAAACAAAGTTTGCTTTCAAATAAAAAGTTGGGGGGGTGCCTAGGTGGCTCAGACAGTTAAGTGACTGACTTTGGCTTAGGTCGTGATCTCGCTGTTCTTGACTTTGAGCCCCATGTTGGGCTTTCTGCTGTCAGCACAGAGCCCACTTCAGATCTTCTGTCTCCCTCTTTCTCTGCCCCTCCCCCACTTGTACTCTCTCAAAAATAAATGAACATTTAAAAAATAATAATAAAAAGAGAAAAAAAAGCTGGGGCACCTGGTAGCTCAGCTGGTTAAGCATCTGACTCTTGATTTCAACTCAGGTCATGATCTTATGGTCCATGGTATCAAGACCCACGATGTCAGCACAGAGCCCACTTGGGATTCTCTCTCTCCCTCTCCTCCTCTCTCTGCCCCTCCCCTGCTCGCGTACACACACATGCTGTCTCTCTCTCTCTCTCTCTCTCTCAAATAAATAAATAAGCATTTTTAAAGAAAAAGAAAAAAGTTATGCTATCATTAACCAAGTGATAAGCTACAGAGATTTGTAATGAAATCTTGTCCAAAGAGTTTTCACTTGTGATGAAAGCAGAGTAGGAAGGTGACACGTGTGACTCTTCCTCTTATGTCCGTGCTGCTGTGGGTCCCACCCTCATCCCAGAGAAAGTGCTGCTGCCATTTTTCCAGAGAGACCCTTCTGTGTGTCAGGTATGTGCATTCAGGGGTGTGTGTGTGTGTGTGTGTGTGTGTGTGTAGGGTGTCTCATCAGTGTGCACAGGCATCTATATAAGCTCAAAAAGAGGTGCAAGGCGCCTCCAATGGAAAAAATATTTTTATCACCTTTAGTAGTTGCATACCCCTCACAATTGGGAACATTGCAATCAAAGAGAAGAATAATAGATTTAAGTTATAGCTTTGCAATTGGGTTGAACATCTATGAAGTTGGGGGATGTGTCCAAATGAAAGGAGGATGATTTGTTTTCTCTCCTTGTCTCCTCATATAGTTGCATACTGAACTACTATACAGCATGAGTTCTTGCCGGCAACATTGTTCCCATCGGGGGCTGGATAACCCTCTGCTTTGGGGGCACTCTGTGCTGTGCCTCCATCTGCAGATGCCAGTAGCTGCCCCTGCCCTCAGTCATGACAACCAAAACTGTCTCCAGCCATTGCCAGTGTCCCCTGAGGGACAGAATCGCCCCCAGTTGAAAACTCCTGCCGTAAAAGATAACACCCCCACGTGTCATATCATATTCTGTGCTTTTCTATATTTAAATTTTTCTCCACATTAAAATGAGTATGCGCGCGCGCGCACACACACACATACACACGAAGCCCAGAAATAACTACCGTGGAAGCACACACACACGGCAGCATGTAGAAAGTTTACTATTTCAGCTTCCACAGAGCTGGTCACCAGGATAATTTCCCATCACATTGGTATGCAAAGCAGAAAACAAGCTATCTTATAGACCCATAAGCTGCAGTTTTTCCCACCTCAAAATCAGAAAAGGAACAAAAAGGCAAAAAGAAATAGCATGTCCATAGTATGCACAGATCCTTCAAATTCTCTCGGTCACGTTTGGTGCTTGCCCTCCAAGCAGGGAGCCATGCAGCCCCACACCCCATCCATCAGACAGATAATCCCTGGATGGCAGCGCCACTTCAAAAAAAAATGTATTAGAACCAAAGAACCTAGATGTCATTCAATAGACAAGAGAGGATTAATTTTTCCCCTCTTTCTCAGAGAGGGCTTTTTATTCCTTTTCCTGATTATATTTTTGAATGCCCTTCAAGTCACTGTTTTGCATGTTGATGGTGATGCAGTAGAATTTAATGAACTGTGAGCTAAAGCAGAGAGGCTGAATGGGAAAAGGAATGAGTGACAGCGACTCACCTCCATTCCTTCCACGCGCATCCAGATGCCAGCATCAGTTGGGTACAGAGAGCGGCACAGCCCAGCAGCGAGACATGTGGGAGCCTCATTAATGAGGTTCCAGGGTTTCCTGCAATTGTTCTTTTTATTTTGTCTATCTTCAGGTGACCCCTAGTTGAGGAGGAAACAAACCATTGTGCTTCTGAGCCCTAGAGAAAGTCAGTCCCTCTGAATGTCAGTGCCCCCCAGGATCCTGGGAGACCATCTCCAGCTAATTATCCTGCAGGACTTTCTTTCCGAAGGTGTCCATTGCCCCTGCACAGCTGTTTGGGTTTTGGCGTCAATTCACTTGTGTTTGTTTGTCAAGATTAAATTTCTGTTTGTTGTTATTGTTCGTTGCTTTTTATGAGAATGGATTATTTACACCAGAGAGGTATGAAATAATTAAAGGAATTGATTCTCTTCGAACATCTTCCTTGTCGAGTCTGACAGCACTTATTACTAAGGTTTGGCGAGAGCATGTGAATATGTGCAAACTTTATTTTGTTAGTAGGATTCTCTTTTAACTTTACTTTGATGAATGTACCCCCGATCCGGAATGAACTCCTAGACTGATAGGTCTTTTGGGCTCCTTATGATCAGAAACAATATCTGTCATTGTTTCTTCTTATTTCACCTTTCCATCATCCCTGATAAGGCGTGAATTATGCGATAGGTCCTAAGGATCCTATAATAGATCCTCCAGAGATCCCCATGGAAAGAAATGATGGAGGACTGATTAACAAATGGGTTGTACCTCTAGTCCAGCATTACATCTGAGAGAATCTACAACAAAGTAGGACTATGTTTTGCGCCACTTCAGATGTTTATATTTTGAACTTGCAACTGCTCAAGTTACAGTGAATGCTGGGTCTGGAACAGAGCAGGTTGACCCAACTTTTCTTGTTCCTCTGCCCATGGAGAACAAAAGTACCAGTAACAGCAATGATAATAGAACTGATACACATAGAGAGTACTTGCACGTGCTAAGCCTTATTACGTGTTAGTTAATCCTCCCGCCACCCTAAGGTTCTGTGGTCATATTACACCTGTCATATACCAAAGGAAAGGGAAATCCAGAGGATGTAAGACATTTGCCTAAGGTCAGGCTGATATAAGTGGCAGAACCAAGGTTCCAACCTCTGTCTGACTCAAGTCACTTTAACCACTGTAGGGTTGAATGTTTTGGGTCTCCAACTCCCTGCAACCCTGTAACTAGACTGGGATACAGAAAGGTCGTTGTGGTCCCCTGTGGGATGCTGCACACAAAATGGCAGGTACTCTCGGGCAGCCGAGCCCTCTCTTTCTCACCTGCACTGCTGACCTTGTCTGCTTACTGGCATAGGTGAAGAACTCAGGCACAATATTAAGGGACAGAAGAAGGGAGGAATAAATCAGCTACGGTGAGTGTGGTTAGAGCCTCAGCCACAGCATTTGAATAGACCTTTACATATCAACAAGTGAAAAGAAGGAAGCTTGTGGAAGGGTGGAGTGGGTATCCCCATCAATTCTACCTGCTAGGTTCTCCTTTATCTCCACCACATGAGCAGATCCACAAGATGCACCAACAGTTGATTTCATCTAAATCCACTGAAAATCTCCTTTTGCACGTTTCTGTGAATTAAGTAGAAGTGTGAATAAATAAACAGCAGATGTGGGGCGCCTGGGTGGCTCAGTCGGCTAAGTATCCATCTGCTCAGGTCACAATATCATGGCTCATGAGTTCAAACCCCGTGTCGGGCTCTGTGCTGACAGCTTGGATCCTGGAGCCCGCTTTGGATTCTGTGTCTCCGTCTCTCTCTGCCCCTCCCCTGTTCATATTCTGTGTCTTCCCAAAAATAAACGATAAAAATTAAAAATTTAAAAAAAACAGCAGATGTAATGGTTCAGCTCAAATTTCAAGCTAAATTAATAGGATCTTCACAACCTTGGGATTATTGAATTCATCTTTAATTGAAAAACAAAAAGCCTACTTACAATTCTCATCAAAGCCTGTTTCTTGAAGTCTGAGTCTTATGGATTCCCTTCTTCAGAGCCCCATGTCTTTGACTCATTCATTTATTTGAAACATATGTACAGAGCACCTATGACATGGCAGACATTGTTCTAGTGTCCCTGATATGGTGGCGACCAGCACAAACAAGGGCATGGCTTTCCAGAAGCCTACGTTCTGCTAGGTTAAATGACATAAACAAAAATGCAATCAAGTCCTATGAAGCGTGTCCCAGCAGAGAGCACAGCAGGAGAGGTAAGTGGGGACAGAATGATGGAGCCTTGGAAGCCAGAGTGCAGAGTGTGGGTTTTATTCTGGGTGCTGTGAGAAGACACCGAGGGCACTGAGTGAGGGAAAGACATAATCTGGTTGATATTTTTAGAAGATTGCTCTGGCTGCTTGGAGCCTGGGAAACCTCCTAGGGACGAATGCAGAGCTGTGCAGATAGACAGAAAAAGATAAACTTGAGGTCCGTTCTGGAAATGGAGCTGACAGAATTTGATGATGGGCTGAATTGGAAAAGAGAGGAGTCAACATTTAGGATTAGTTAGCAGGGGGGATTTGGCCAGTGATCTGGCCGGAAGAGCAGCAGAGGAGGATGACATGGAAGTCAAGACAAGAAAATGTTTCATAGACCTGGTCAAATGCCAAGAGGTTGAGTGAGAGGAGAAAAGAGAAGAAGCCGCTAGATTTGCCATCATAGGCTGTTATTGACCTTGACAATAGCCATCTTAGTTATGTCTTGAGATTTTTTCCAAGGGCAGGTGACTTCATTTTTATATCACTGATAGACCTCTTTTTAGGCTGGCGGTGCCCTGTTTTATCTACACTTGTGCCGAGCTCAGCGGCTATCCAACCAAATCATCAGCGGGTCCCTCTGCCCCCCATATCCCTGCATTCTGTGGTACTGATCACTATGCAGTGGGGTCACCTGCGAACACTAGATGCTGAGTCTTCCACATCCCTGAGTCCCAGCACAGAGCACATTTCCTGACTTGCTACGCAGTCAGGTAGAAGGAAGGAGTCCCCCGATCCCAATCATGTGCTCTTGGCACCCTCCACTTGACCAACATTAGCGTACGTGATGGCTGCTGCAATGCTTGTTGACTTGTCCATCCCATTTCTCTCTCTCTCTCTGTCTCTCTTACACACACACACACACACACACACACACACACATACACTCCAGACTAGTAGTTTCAAGAAGCCAGGAACCCTATCATCATGCTTACCCTTATATTCTCTATTAATGATGAGCACTGAATATACAGTTGGTGTTCAATATACTTCTTTTTTTTTTAATTTCTTTTAATGTTTATTTTTGAGAGAGACAGAGCATGAGAGGGGGAGGGGCAGAGAGAGAAGGAGACACAGAATCCAAAGCAGGCTCCAAGCTCCGAGCTGTCAGCACAGAGCCTGACTCGGGGCTCGAACCCACGAACCGTGAGACCACCATGACCTGAGCCGAAGTGAGACGCTTAACCAAATGAGCCACCCACGTGCCCTCAATATGCTTCTTAAAAAATGAATCTTATGAGACAGGAGGGAGGAAGCAAACAATGAAGGAAAATTAGCTTGCTATTTGTGAAGAGCCAAATTCTACCTGTAAACAGGGACATTCATTTAGAAGTTTCCACTCCTTGAAAGAGAACGGCCGTCTCTGTTCAGACACGGTTGGAGAGGCTGCAACAGGGGGAACGTCCTTCCTCGCTGAGGGCTTGGGAGGCTGCCGCTTTGATCCTTGACCACAGCTGATTTCTGGAGGGCTCTCCCTGTAAGGTGACCCCGGCTTTTGACTCATCACTGGCTGCACCATTCCATTCCTCAGAGCTGTATCAACCGAGAAAAATTAGGGAACAGTCACCACTTTATTTAAATCTGAGGAAAGAATGTTGCCAGCACTGATTCAAAAGGTCACTTTGCAATTCTCCCCATCCTGAGCGGTGAGGGGAGCCGGATTTCCCAAGCAGCGTTTCCTCCCCAGAGCAGAGAACCAGCGCTCTGAGAGCTAGAGTTTGGGGTGACTGCATACGCACGGTAGCACGGCACCCACATCCCCTCCGGGGATCACAGCAACTGTTAGCAGATTAATGTGCTCCTAGGTCTTGGAGTAAAACCCAGAAGCATCTCTTTCACTGTGGAGTCTCATCACTCTTAATTTATCTGAATTCAACCACAGGCACTGGATAGTAATCACACTGGGTAGTAATCATCATCATCATCATCATTATGCACTTTTGTTTCCAATAACGTGGACCGAGACTCAAGTCCACTTCATCCCGAGCCAGAACAGAAACCTGGAGGAGAAGCTGGCCATAGAAAGAGTCCACTACCCCCCACCACCGCACACACGCACACACAACCACGTGCACTGTACTTTATGAACAGAAGGACATTCAAGCATTCAAGGGTGTGGTGACTATACATAATCTTCACCTCACACCCTGATGCAGGAACCTAGCTCCTGTCTAAGCTGGAACTCTGCTGAACAGTTGTCCTTTTAGAAGGGCCTCTGGAGTACTCACTCAAGGAGCTAATTCTTCTTAGTGCTTTGCTGGGGTCACTGAGAGTGAGTTACATCCCATATGAGGAGCCCATGTATAAGTTCACCTCAGGGCCTTTAAAGAAGGTTCAAAGCCCTATTGCTTCTTTTTTCTTAAAATGGTTATTTATTTAAACATTTATTTGTTTATTTTAACATTTATTTATTTTGAGAGGCAGAGAGAGACAGAGCGCAAACAGGGGAGGGGTAGAGAGAGAGGGAGGCACAGAATCTAAAGCAGGCTCCAGGCTCTGAGCTGTCAGCACAGAGCCCGACGCGGGGCTTGAACCCACGAACTGCGAGACCATGACTTGAGCCGAAGATGGATGCTTAAGCAACTGAGCCACCCAGGCATCCCCAGCCCTATTGCTTCTGAAATCAAAGTGGTTCTCCCCTTCATGTGCACATTTACTATAGCAGATTTCTTTTCCCCTCCTCTGGGAAAAGGTGCTGTTAAATTAATGTGGCTTCTTAACGATTAACGGCGTCCTGGAACAGAGGAAATGCTGCAGCTGATGGTTCGCGGCAGACTTTCCCCATGCTTTGCACAGAGCCCGGCCCTTCGGAAGAGCATGCAAGTTAGGCAATGCAAGAGCTGCATGGGAAATAAATGGGTCTGGGGGAGCACGTAAACTGGGGGTAATAAATGATGAGAGAGTGAGCCAACAACTTCACTAGGATGAATCCTGCTTCACGCGGAATGAATAATAACCTTTCTTCCCAGAGAAAGCAACCGTAGGCTTCGTTTTACCAAACCACGACTACAGATTTCTGTCCCAGGTTTGGTTTCTGACTGAGCCTGGGATGGGTTTGCTTATTAGCATCACAGACGTTTTGCTTCTCTCCCCCAGGAATTAATTCTTCAGATTCCTGAGTCTCCTACAGAGGTGCGTGTGGCTTCATTCATGTTGTGCCTGTGGTTCCCCCTCATCTCCCTAAGTGGCTGCCCCCGCCCCATACGTTACCCTGTGCAACAAGTGCCTGCCTCCAGCAGGAGTGCGCTGCATCCGTGCTGTCAGTAGGGTCACACTGACACCAGCCCGGACTGGCCCCCTCACTCACCGACCCGAATTACCGCCTGCTCTGGGTGTCACCTTGATGGCACTGTCTGCCAGTACATAGGAGTCTGCCAGTGTGTTTAAGAATGGCAGTCCTGTCAGGTGCCTGGGGAGCTCAGTCGGTTAGGCCTCCAACTTTGGCTTGGGGCACGATCTCACGGTTTGTGAGTTCGAGTCCCGAGTTAGGCTCTGTGCTGACAGCTCAGAGCCTGGAACCTGCTTCGGATTCTGTGTCTCCCTCTTTCTCTCCGCCCCTCCCCCACTCACGCTCTGTCTCTTTCTTTCTCAAAAATAAATAAACATTTAAAAAAATTTAGGGGTGCCTGGGTGGTTCAGTCAGTTAAGTGACCGACTTCAGCTCAGGTCATGATCTCGCGGTTCATGGGTTCAAGTCCTGCGTCGGGCTCTGTGCTGACAGCTCAGAACCTGGAGCCTGCTTCAGATTCTGTGTCTTCCTTTCTCTCTCTCTCTCTGCCCCTCCCCTGCTCACATTCTGTCTCTCTCTCTCTCAAACATAAATAAAAACATTAAAAAGAAAAAGGAGATGGCAGCTCCTTCAAAATTCTTATTCTGCTTTCCCAGCTGCCCTGTGAGATCCTTACCACTTGTGACACTCTACAGTTTGGTAGGTGGGGAACCTTTGCCTTGGCTCCTCTTTGAAGGGATGCAGTGGTGGTGGTGGTGTTTGCCACAAGGGGCTGGGAGACCAGCCAGGAGGCCCAGAGGTGGAGGGGATGCCCCGGAGAGCTGCCCTGCTCTGTGACTTGTGTGTGAGCCGGGAAACCACTGGGCTGTTCAGCCACCACAAGTGCCCCAGACACAGGCAATAGAGCCGTGTCCCCTCTCTTTTCTCTCCTACCTTTCAGCCTACCATCCCCACTCCCCTGCAGAACGTACAGACCTGTCATTAATTGGACTGGATCAACGTTACCCTGATCCTGCACTCCATCCATTTTCCATCGTTTGGTGTTGTTTCTTTCTAATATTTGTTTCATTAGTCAACCAGCACTGGAATTGTACTGAGTTGGCAGCACAGTCCAGGGGAAGGACCATCTGTCTGGTTTTGGTTTTATTTTGAGGGATTCCTGGGGGAAAGTGCTTTCTCCCCCACAGGATAAATGGACCTGTGTGTCTCCTAGGCAGCATTCCCTGATCATTTTTCAGAAGTGGTTGGCCCTGTAAAAAGAGCAACCAGAAGCCCCCTTACAAACTGTCACCTGAGGTGATTGTTTGATTCCAGAATGCCAGTCATTGTAAGACTCCATGTCAGCAGAATAGCACCCTTGCCCTGGTGCCAGTGGCACATGCAGGCCAGTCTCCAGCCAGCCAGCAGTGGTGAGCAGAAAGAGATGGGCATATAGTGCGACGAACAGGGCATGGCCTGGGGAAAAGCCATAGCTGCTCCTGGTTCATAAGGAACCCATGCCCACCCCTCTTTCTTCCCTCCTGGGGCTCAGGTACCTCACCTTCCCTTTTGGTTTATAATTCAGTTCAAAGCACAACATAATGAAGCTATCATGAGTTAGGGAGTTTCCTGTTTCTGGTGCTAGCCTCTGACAAATGTCATGTAAATTAACCTGGTCCCATAGCACCTAGGTCACATATAGGGGGAAAATATCACACAACCACCAAGTGGTAAGTTAGGAGTGCGGTTTTCATTTTCAGATACAAAGAGTAGTTGGGGTAGGCCTTACTGTTGTTTTATTTTTTTGATTTCTGGTTTAGTTTATGATGGCCAGAGAACGTTAGTATAAGTTATCCATTTTATAACTTAAATGATATTTCCTTTGTAACTAGTCAGCATGTGACTGGTTTTTTTTAAAATGTGTCCTATGTGATTACAAAATTTGTTTAATCTCTCTTTTGTGTGCAAGGTTCCACATATTTATTATTTTGTTGTTCAGATCTTGTATATCCTCACCATTTTTGTCTGTTTGGTCTGTAATTTCTGAGTAGGGGGTTTTAAGTCTCCTACGATGGTTTGAAGTGTGTCAGTCTCTCCTGGAACTTGGACAGCTTTTGATCTACAGTATTGAGGCTTTGCTGTTGGAAGCATATAGGTTTATGACACATGGTTTTTTCACCTCAGAGTTTTCATCCTATTAACTTTCCCCTTAGGTCCGTCAAAGTTTATCTGATTAACTTTCTTACCCAGTTTTCTTTTGGTCAATATGTATTTACCTTATCTCTCTAGTCTTTTATTTTCAACTCTTCTGTGTCATCTCGTCTTGGACAGCTCTCTTGTAAACAGTATATAGCTAGCTTTTGTAAAAGTCCAATCTGATAGTGTCTTTTAATAGGTTGAGTTTTATCCATTTACATTTATTGTGATTACTTATATTTGGACTTATTTCTATCTTCTAATTTGTGTTTCTGATTACCTTGATTTTTATTTGCTTATTCTCTTTTCCTGTCCTCCATTAAATTAGCTAAGTTTTCTTAACCTTCTCCCCATTTTTCATTTGCTAGTTTGACCACAATACATTTTATTTTTACATCTATCTATATATAAATCTATTTTTTTAATCTTATTTGGTGATTGCCATTAAGTTTTTAACATGCATACTGAACAATAATTTATTTTCTAATAAAGGCATTGTTATCCAGGATCTCTGTGTCTTCAAGCAACACAACACTTTTGCACACTTTTCTCTTAAGTCACCTGATAATTACAATAAAGAATTGAAATCGTGGCCCACAACATTGCCATGCATTCTCAGCCTGCTGACTCACAGGGGGATTAGAGGTACCCTGATTGATTTTTAAAGCATGAACCTTTTGCTAATTCACTCTGTTTTACACCCTGGGGTAATTTTGGACATCTGTCAAGTTCAGAGTGATACATTCATTTCCAGTTTGTAAAAATCTATCTCAAAAAATGTTTTTAAGTTGTAGTTTAACTGTTTTTGTACAAATCCCTTAAAATCTGGAAGGAAGGAAGGAAGGAAAAGAAAGCAAGAGAGAAAAAGAAAGAAAGAAAGAAAGAAAGAAAGAAAGAGAGAGAGAGAAAGAAAGAAAGAAAGAAAGAAGGAAGGAAGGAAGAAGGAAGAAAGAAAGGAAGAAAGAAAGAAAGAAAGAAAGAAAGAAAGAAAGAAAGAAAGAAAGAAGAAAGAAAGAAAGAATCTGTCTCTCAAGTTCCTGAAAATGTTCTGAAGTAGGACTGGACAAAAGAGGCCTGAGAATCCTATGCTCCACTGCAAGGGCCTGTTCCCATAAGTCCTGTTCATCATGTGCAATGATTTTCAGTGAGAGAATGGAGGGGCTCCTCCCTGCTGACACCTGCTTGCTTATCCTTTGAGTCTCAAACTTTGATGTGCAAGTGAATTCCCCAAGGGTTTGTGAAATGCTAAATTGCTAAAATGCAGATTCTGGATTCAAGTAGGTCTATATTTCTGACACTAGTGCTTCTGGGTGATGCTGGTGCTTTGGGCACACAGACCACATTTGAGTAACAAGTGCTTGGATAATAAAATTCATCTAGGAAGATTGGGGCTCCAGCCCTAGGGCAGGGTTCCATGATACCTCACAGAATGGCAGATCGCAGAAATATTCTCTTTGAAGTGGTTTGGGATTCAGGTCATTCGAATTCGGAAAGTCTCCTTAAGGCCATTAGGTCTGGCAGAGCCCAGAATGAGCCCTCATTCTGTGCACTGTGAGTCCCTCTCACCTCTGTTGGCTCTGTCTGCCATCTCTCTGGAGATCAGCCCCGCACATGCTTCAAGTCTCAGCCCTGTCACTGTGTCATCTAGATGGGACTCCATGAGTCAGTGCCCCAAGAAAGAGCCTGCCTGGGGCCAGGGACAGGTTTCCTGGTAATTTATGTTTAAGACAAGCTTTTAATAGAGATACACTTTTAAATAGTAACCAGGAGAAAGATTCTCTCTTCTTAACGGGTGGCCATTTATAGGACTCAGCTGTTGAAGCTCAAGGGTAGCATTAGGCTTAAGTTTAATCTTCTGTATACCATAATTTACAGCACCGAGTAAAGCATTGTACGTACAACTATTTCAGTCATTTGCTGTGATAAATAGCTATTGCTCTTGGCGGAACAGAAACACCATCTCTGCTTTCCATTTATGAATATTGAATGGTCTCGGGCAGGCTTTTGCTGTAAGTTTTTAAAGGGGAAATCCCCACCGATCGCAACTCCTCACTAGCCCAAAGTATAATTTCCCTGCTCCGCGCACCAGTCAGCCCTCATACACGTGTGTCCTGGTGAATACTGCCCAGAATACTCCGGACAATTCCAAGTGCACGTCCTCCGATTTGCACCACATGCCTTGGGTTGTTTGGTAGAAGATTTCACTGGTGGCAGGAAGCCACTGACAGGGCGCAGGGAAATATCTTAAAGGTGATAATCTGATGCAGGAAAAATAGAAGGGATGTGATTCTGTCGAATTCCTGACAGCGAGAAGGTGGTGTCAGCTCGGAAAATTGCAGCTAGTGGGGGCAAAAGGGGGAAAAAATGTTAAGACGATAAATCTCTAGGGATCTACTCTTTAGGAACTCTGAGACACACATGCCTTCCACCAGACTTCCCTTCGGATACCTTATTCAGTTCCCTCCAAGAGGAGGCAAAATGGATATTCAAGTATGACACTTGGTAGAATGAACAGCTTGTCTTGGGAAGTCCCCCGGGTCCAAGTTGGCTGGTCACCATAGACTCAGGCTTCCAGAAACTACCCCCTGAGCCCCTTTCCTTCCCCCATGGGAATTTTCTGCACTAGGGATTAAAAGCCTTAAAGTGGCATCCCTTGATTTGTCTCACATTTATGAGTACCCACTATGTGCCAAGCTTTGCATTGAATGATGAGATAGGACTCAGAGGTGAACATAAGGAGAGAGGGTGAACAAGGAAAATAGCCCCCCCTTGGCTTCCTTTTGAATGCTGTCACATAGACTGCCTTCTGGGGCCACTCCTAAACGCCACTTATCAGCAGCATCTCTGTAAGATGATTCCTTTGAATACAGAGATTCGAGGTTTCTGTTCTCACTATGGCCTTTGGAGGGTGATCATATATCTCTAGAGATATCTTCAATTTCTACAGTATCTTGCCATTTACGAAGCACTCACTAGGAGCTTGTTCATTTTCACTGTAATAACAACTGATGGAGGCTGGCTTCCCAGATTTGGAAGCTCAGAGAAGTTCAGCGACTTTCCTAAGGTCACTGACTAATAGGGGCAAAGCTGGGATTAGTACTCAAGACTTCTGGATGTGACCTCAGTGCATTCTTCATGAACAGAGACCCCCAGGGG
Organism: Cryptoprocta ferox; assembly: GCA_028646485.1. NCBI lineage: Eukaryota > Metazoa > Chordata > Mammalia > Carnivora > Eupleridae > Cryptoprocta > Cryptoprocta ferox. The sequence goes on along the minus strand of CM053559.1, from coordinate 39,500,335 downwards.
GAAAAGACGCACAGCAGCAGCAAAATATTGGAGGCAGGTATACCTCTATGCCACTTCCAACCTTCACCATCTCTAACCCCAGACCTACAGGCGACCAGCACATCGTCCAGCTTTGTCGTATCTGCCTCCCATGGGGTCCACGCTTTCTGTAATAACTCTTTGAAACAGCGTCTTACCAGTTCTGAGTCTGAAGGAATAGTATTCAGTCTGCTTTGAGGCTAGGATCCACCCTTTCATTTCCTGGCCAGAAGATTCCATCAGAACAAAGTCACGGTCATTTTAGCAGCGCTGTAGGCGTTTGGTTATGTCCTGCATGAGAATAAATCCGTTCAGCATTCTGATTAGTGACAACCAGTGCTGAGAGAATTGTGCGGGCCAGAAACTCCAAGTCTGTGTTTCATGCATGTAAACCTACTAATGAGAATGGGGTTTGGCAGAAAGCTGAGCCCTGACGTTCCTGCCACCAGAGCTTAGAGTTCCTTGTTAGTATTCCGAGAGCTGGATGATAGACGCAGATACAATACAATTTGATCTCGATAACATCTCTCATTCCCAGGCCTCAGATAAGTCTGTTAAACAGGAAGATGGGAGGAAGCAATCTGGAGAGAGAATTGTATATAAGTGGCTCAGGAGACCTGGCAATTTAGGACTCCTTTGCAGCCTTGCCGTGACCTCCCGCCTCTCTTTGCCCATCTGTGGAATGGTCATGGTGGTTATACTCTATGGTTATTCTTAGAAATGAATAACTTGAAAACGCCTTGGCGTGTGACTTGTGCTATAAATATGCCTCGCTGCCATGTGGAAAAAGGAGTTTTTAGCTGAAACGTATGATGGGGCGAGGCAGGGAACGTCAGTCACTGGCAGCAGGCGCCTTGCCAGAGCTGGGAGAGGTGTAAGGGAGAGGGCCAGGTGCTTGTCTGAGGAAGGAGAACAGAGAGACCATCTATGAATTGGTCTGGGGCAACATGGTGGAATGTCCAAAACAAACAGGCACAAAATAAATGTTTGAACCTCTGGCCCGAATTTAGAAATGAACAGGCAATTGGAGATTGGAGATGAACAGGCAATTGGAGATGCAATGTCTCTCCACATTGCAGGCTCTGTGTCCAGCTCCGGCCCTCCGCCGACTTCTAGAGGGTTGGGCCAGGGGCAGGAGCAAGACCTAGGCAAACCAGTGCCTGTGTGGGGTTCAGCTGCTGTATTTGAAAGAGGACTGGATCAGGGAAGCGGCACGGGGCTTAGGCACAAGCCAGACCCTGGAACCAAGCTGCCTCGGTGGGCCGGTGGCTCTGCTCCCCACCAGCCAGTCCCTCATGCCTCAGTTTTCTCATCTACAAAATGAGGCTGATATCAGTGCCTGTCTTAGAGGTGGTCAGGGGGCTAAAATGAGTAAACACGAATGTAACGCTGAGCATGTACCCGGCGTCTCTTTGCGTAAGCATGGTGAGGGCTTCTCCCGCCTTGCGAACTCCAGCACGCGGCGGCGAAGACACACAAGCTGGACTGGCTGAGGAGAGTTCACCTCCAGAGGACTGAGTGTGTTGACCATGAATTACATGGCCATTCCCAGAGAGGCAGCCTCGGCTGGAAAGGAGAAGAAGAGTCTCAGCCAGATGACAGCCAGCCTTGGCTGGACCACCGGCTGTATCCACAAAAGCAGATTGCCGTGGCTGGTGTCCTAGAAACTTTTGTCTCTTTATCTGACACAAGTCTGTCTTTCCCATCGTCATTTACTGATTCTGTATCTCTGCTCTGGAATCCTACAGAATCATTCCCCTGTTATCTGTCTGCCTCAACATGGGGGAGATCCCTCTCATCTGGAATTCCCATCTAACTCCTGCCGTCCTGTCTCACTGCGGTGTGTGGGCAGGTCTGCTCTCTGCTGCACACGTCTTCAAGTGACTGGATTGCAGGCTTTCAGAGCGAGTGTCTTTAAATCCAACGGTGAAAGGAGACAGCAATCATCTGCTGGCTGGTGTTTGCCAGAATGTGGCCTTATGATGGGATGAAGTGATGGCTCCTGGCATGAGAACCGGTTCCCCCTGGGCGTACACCCAGCCTGAACAGCTCCTTTAAAACCAGAAGCAATTTGTCATCTTTTGATTCTCTTCCAGCACTGTCCCTGTCACAGGTAGATAAATGAGGCGGCATATGGGTGTCCAAACGCGGGAACGTCTAATCCCCGCGGTTTCCCGCAGAGCCGTCACTCCACGAGGGTGGGGAGCACAGTAGGGTGGTCCCAGGCTCTGGGATTGTAACCATAAGCAAGTTTTTTCATCGCGTGTTCCATTTATATGCATAAAATGCTTTCTCAGAATCTCCCAGCCCCCGGTGTGCCATCGATAGGTGCGTTTCTCATTTCAGAATTCTGAAATGAATCATACACTTGTGAGCGCACCTTCTTATGTCTCTAGCTCCACAGAATGCCACCAATCAAATTGGTGCCTCGGCAGAAGCCAACAAGCACCCCTGAATGAGAAATAGATAGGGGTTGGGCTCGCTGTTCTAAAAAGCCTGGACAGAGGGCCAGTGGGAGAGGTGGATGCGTTTCAGTTCACCTCACGTTGCGTGCTCTGTATGCGGCTTGAAAGATACCCTTCTACACAGCTCACGTGGACTGTCCACTTACCTGGTGGTGTAGAGCTAAAGTCACCAGGTCATTTGCAAAGATGCAATAGGCGGATGAGGCCTCCTGATGCCCCTTGCATGCCAAAACATGGGTGACCCGTGACACCCGTGTCAATGAAGGATAGTCCTGTGTGGCGGATGAACTCCGCTAGCCAGGGCAGGCCTGGTGGCCATGCCAGGGTCTGAGTGTGTCGTTGGTCCTGCCAGACAGCTTTTATGTCTTCTGTGGCCATCGGTCATACCCTTCTCCCCCGTGGCTGCTGGGATTAACTGGGCAGCTACAGTCACAAGAGCCCAGGCTTGGCTAGATCAACTCAAGTTCATCGCTAGCCACAGGGAAATCATCTGGCCTGATAGTATTGCGGTGAGTCATTGACCATCACTGAGGCATCCTGAGAAAGGAACAAATGTGGAGACTTTTCTCAAAGCTGGATCTACTGAGCATGGAGCAGATTTCTCGTAGGCCCCATAAGGACTTTATGGCCAACTCCTAATTATCTATGGTACTGAAGGAGAAATCTAGCATGACCTTTCACATTTAAAAATAAATCCCCCTATTGAAATTTACCCAGTGGTTTCTTACTAGAAATCTATTAGGGGAGGGTGGTTTTTCCTTTTATGTTTTCCCATTTAACCAGTAGTTTTAATAAGCAACAAAACGACCTAGGGGGCTGGGAGTACAGCACAGGAGGGTAATTGGTGTGAGGTTAAGGGATGGGTCTGGGCCCCTTTCCTGCCTCTTCCGGCCTCTGTTCTTCCTCTACTGACTGTGTTTGTTTGCTGCATCTATTTTATAAGATCAGGAGAAGATCAAATATAGAAATATCCCAAGCCTAGCCAGGGGAAGCACACAAAACATCTTAGCTGTTATGACTTATTCAGACTTACAGAAACTCTTACTTTATCAAGAGGGTGGGTGCCTGGGTGGCTCATTCGGCTGGGTGTCTGACTTCGGCTCAGGGCAGGATCTCACAGTCTGTGAGTTCGACCCCGCTTCGGGCTCTGCTGACAGCTCAGAGCCTGGAGCCTGCTTTGGATTCTGTGTCCCTTTCTCATGCTGCCCCTCCCTCACTCATGCTCTGTCTTTCTGTCTTTCAAGGATAAATAAAACATTAAAAAAATTTTTTTTAATCAGGAGGATGAAATGACAGACTAATATGTTCATAAAAGACAGGTGCGAATCTAAGTGAATATTTAAGGTAATTCTGTATTTCATTCATGGCGAAATCACATCATCTTTTTTTTTTTTAAGCTGAAAAGGGTGAGCCAGCTGTGCATGATATATTAAACACGCACATTTACTTACTTTAGAAAAGTTACTATTTTAAGAGTGTGATCATTCCTGGGGGGGAGGGGCGGACAGTTTTGGTGTGCCTCTTATCCATTGAAAAGAGTTACATGTAAAGAATGATTTCCATTCCTTGGATTGGTGGCCTCAAATTCCTGCTTTCTTTTCAAGCGTGGTCATAAAGCAAGAGAAGGGAAGACTGAGAACTGCATGAGGAAGGAGTCCTTTATCATTCCTCTTTGTTGTCCCAGAGTATCTGGCAAATAGGCACTCAGTCAATGTCTTATGAATGAAGGAATCAATAATTTAGGTATCTAATCCTTTCAGTCAGCGATACTCAACCTTCAGCCATGCATCTGAATTGTGCAGGAGGCGTGTTAAAACACAGACTGATTGGCCCCACCCTCAGAGTTTCTTATTTGATGGGTCTGGGGTGGGACCTAAGAATGTGCATTTTCACCAAACCTCCAGATGATGCTGATGCTGTTGGCCCAGGGCTATACTTTGAGAACCGCTGCTTAGGTCTACTGATTTTTCACCTGTTTTAAGATTTCCAAGACATTGACATCTGTAGTTGTCTGAGCTTGCCCTGGGGAACTAAGATAGATTTTGTAAAAATTACCAGGATTTGATCAGATAGAAAAGCAACCTGGATTTTTTTTTTTAACCAAAAACTACATTTTGGGGGCTCCTGGGTGGCTCAGTCGGTTGAGCGTCTGACTTCAGCTCAGGTCATGATCTCGCAGTTCATGAGTTTGAGCGCCACTTCGGGCTCTGTGCTGACAGAGCCTGAAGCCTGCTTCAGATTCTGTGTCTCCCTCTCTCTCTGCCCCTCCCCTGCCCATTTGCACTCTGTCTCTCTCTCTCTCTCTCTCTCTCTCAACAATAAACATTAAAAGAAAAAAAAAGAAAAAGAAAACTACATTTTGTCCCTATTATATAATTATGAGAGATGTGAGAATCAGATTGCCACCTTCTTCTTAATTGTGGTCTTTGCTGGCAGGACACCCCCAGTCCGGGAGTGAGGGGGTGGGGGTTCACTTTGCAACACTTAAGCCAGACTGTGCCTCCATCCATTTTGGGAATCTCTCCTTAGTGTCAGAGGCGCTTAACTGCAAAGCTGAACCGAAACATGATCTTTTGCAGAAACTGCAGATGAGCAAAAAGGCTACAGGAGAGGAGCGTATGATACAAAAGGGAACAAGTTCCTTGTGAAGTCTTTTCATGCTGGCTGTCGGCCTGACTGAAGTCATTAGGCCCACGGGATTCAGAAACACAGAGGGAGTTTCATGGCCCGAGGAAGGCTGCTTTCTGCAAAAAAAGTCATGCTAAGTCCAGATGTCACTTTGGATGGCAGGCAAAGAGCTAGAATTCCCAAACCCAGGCCACCAGGAAGCTCCCCTGACTCTCTGCAGCCATGCATCCCCCTCTTTTCGGGAAAGAGTCCTTGAGACTGTGAGGACCCTCAGTAGAGGCCAGGGACGGGTCAAGAGAGGATACCCCCGGGATACCAGACTCCCTGAACAGAGAGAAGAAATCAAAATGGAACCGGAGAAGGCAGTTGAAGGGAAAGAGGGGACCAAGGCCTTCCTCAGAAGTAGCAAGAGTGCATAAGTAACCTATTGCTATGTAACAAATGACCCCAACATCTGGCAACTTAAAACCACAAGTATTTCTTGTCTTGCACAGCTTCTGCAGTTTCTGTGGGTAACAGACCTGGAGTGGTGTAGCTGGATGGTTCTGGCTCAGGGACTCTGATGAGGTTGCGGTCCAGCTATCATCTGTGAGCTGCTGTCATCTGAAGGCTCTACTGGGGCCAAAGGACCCTCTTTCAAGATGGCAACCTCCCCTGGCGGTAGACCTCTCCACAGGGCCACTCACAACATAGCGATTAACTTCCCCCAGAACCAACAACCTGAGAGAGAGTGGAAGCCAGCATTCTGGAAAAAGTCCTTCAGGCTGACCCCACTCAAGGGGAAGGGCATGAGGCGTCACCTGTTGAAGGAGGCATGCCACTGCAGACTGAGCCCCTTTCATCCTCCTCTTGCCAGCCCAGAAAAGCACACAAATAATTGATACAGAGGGGGCTGTGGCAGATTTGCCCAATCGGGCTGAGGAGAGGTGGTTGTGGAGAGGAAGGGGCACGGGAAGCTCTGTGGGCTTTGAGCCCACTATCCGGTAGGAGTTGTGCGGGCCACTTCTCTCTTCAGGCCGGAGGCTACTTTGCTTACAAGGGACTGAAGTCGCCTGTGAGTCCCAAGGCTCAGGTTTGGTTCCAGAGAAGAGGAAGAATCTCTGCACTGGAGAAGGAGCCGTCGACAGCCCTGGCATCTTTCAGGTCGTCTGGCCTGCCCAGGTCCTCCGTAGGCTCAGAAGGGCAATTCCAGGCAGACGCGGTGTCCTGCAGTCAAGGAGAGCTTCTGGACTGTGCCTTCCAGGGAGGAGATTTGGAGTAGTGGGTTAGGAAGCAGGAGACGGGAGCCCCACTCTTTTTTTAATAAATTGACCCCATTTGGGATGATGGCTCATACCACTAGGCACAGCAGCAGTCGGCCCTTCGTGGCTTTGGCTCCTGGGTTGCACGCAGAGACCTTCCCGTGGGGGTGCATGTTTATGTTGGCCACCCGGGCTGCGTGAGTGGATCCTGTTTAGCAGTCTTCTTTTGAAGATGCAGAACCATTGGTGGTCATATTGTACTGTGTCTGTTCTTATCTCTCCTATCATCCCCAGGGAATAAGCTAATCAAACTTGCTGATGATTTTACACCAAGAAGGAGATAGCTAATAACTTGGATGACAAGTATTAGAATACAATGTGATGTGGATAAATTGGGTCCGTGTATTAAGGGCTATAAAATGAGATTCCATCAAGGCATGAATAATGGTGCCTGTGGAAAGGATTAATCAAATGCCCCATTAAAAGGTATGGGAATTCTGGTCAGACAGCCCCAGTTTAATTACACTCCGGCCCCCACCCCGCCCTCTCACTCGGTTCCCTCTGAAGCACTTTCTGCTAAGAGAAATGTGGGAACGAGTTTAGAGGAAATTACAGAAAAATTGGGACATATGTTTTGATAGAACAAGATCATGAAGACAGATTTAAGCAACCAGTGTTTAATTTAGAGAAAAGAGATAAGGCAATTGGCAAGAGTAATCATTTACAAATGTAATTTCCAAAGGAACCCTGTTGATACCATTCACCAAATGCCAACAAAGCATTTACTTTCCAAAGGGAGAAAGCAAGACAACAAGACAAATGAAGGCATCTCCAGAAATGGACCAGAGAGCAGCCAAGCCATTGAGAAGAATCAGGTGTGAGAATGGACAGTGCAGAAGGTAGACACATCTGAAAGATCTTGGAGGACTGGCATTGTCTGGAGAAGGCTTCCTGGAAGAGGAGACTCCAGCAGAGCCCTGCAGTATGGACAAGCTCACATGTACTGCAAACTCGTGAGCACACTCTAGTGACAGGGTTTAGGGAGAAAATGGGCTTGAGCAGAGCAAGGGGCATCTGTGGGATTCTTCTCTCCATTTCCACCACCACCACCACCCTGGTCCAAGCTGTCATCACGCCTCACCCGGACAAATACAAAACTGTTTCAGCTGTTTTCCCTGCTTCCACTCTTGCTCCTCTACGGTCCATTCCACACACAAAAGTCAGAATCAAAAAGCAAAGTTAATAATATCATTCTCTTGACTTGTGGCTTCCCATTGCTTTTAAGCTAAAAGTAAATGATTATCATGGCTATAAAGTTTTGCATGATCTGAACTACATCCTATGCCAGGCCCCCTTTCACCCTATATGCCAATCAAGCTGAACTTCAGAGTTTCAGCACATTGGGTCCTGCTGCCACAGGGCCCTTGCACATGCTTTTCCTCTTTTGTGTGATTTTTTTTCTTCCCATCTTCCTGAAACCAACTCTGACTCATTCTTCACAATGCATCTTAACGATTACTTCCTCCTGGATGAGTTCTCTGGTTTTCATAACTAAGTCAGCACTCTCTTATACCTCAAAAACAAATGTTCCTTGTTTGACCATATGGTTAATATTTATCTCCCCCACCAGGCCACATACTGTGAGAGGGAAGGGACCCAGTCTTTGCATCCCCCAGAGCCTAGCACAGTCTCAATAAATATGTATCTACTGGATCACGACATTTAATTAGGAGCAGTGTGACTAGTGGAGAAATTATTCTTGACCAGTAGGTAGGAGAGTGCCGTTGTGAATTCTTACTGGGATGAAAAACGGAATTCATGTTCAGACTCTGCCACCTGCTGGTTGTGCTGTTGTAAATAGATCACAGGTCCTCTCAGGGCCTGTCTCCTCATCTCTAACATGGGGGTACCAACAGCCACCTCACATAGATGTGATGAGAAATTAATGAAATAATACATATAAGCATTTTTTTAACTGTAAAAGCATGTGTAAACATACTTTGTCATTTTTTCCAGTGCTTGTCATTAACTATCGGATGGATGGAAGGATGGATGGATGGATGGATGGGTGGGTGGATGGATGGATGGATGGTTGGATGGAAGGATGGATGGAAGGATGGATGGATGGAAGGACGGAGGGATGGATGGAAGGATGGATGGATGGAAGGATGGATGGACAAATGGATGGGTGGATGGAAAGATGGATGGACAAACAGATGAATGGATGGACAAACAGATAGATGAACAGTTAGGGAGCCACTGTGAGAGCCAGGAGGGGAACCAGGCACACGAACAGCATGATGAAAGCCAAAAGAGGATGAAATTTCAAGAAGTAGGAGGAGGCTTATTGATGGACCACAACATCACATAGAGCAGAACTGGCAGGAGAATGAGGGGGGAAATCTTTTTACCTCAGGCAGAAGGAAGTCACTGGTGACCTCAAGATAGGTCCTCCTCAGCCTTTTCACGTTGCCTGTGCTTTCAATGACATGCCTTAATTGTAACTTAATCCCATTACTGATTTTTATCTTTTTGGGAGAAAATCAAATTGATTTGCACATGCAACAAAATTGGTGAGATTACTCCAGCTGCTGCCAGCAGGTGCTGACAAGTAAAGAAGTGAATGTCAGAGCATAAGAAAATACACTAAACATTTATTTTAATAAGGCCTAGTAAACCTTAGTTATTTATTAAATTGCCATGGATAATTAGGTTTCAGTTTCCAGGGTTGTTTCGTTTTTAACTCCCTGTGTTCCAATAGGAGGAACAGGGCTGGATGTGTGGGCAGGAACCTGCGGTGTGAGATCCGTCTGAGGGCAGTTTCACTGCTATGAGCTTTTTGGGGTCTCTGATTACATCTCACTTGCTACCACAACCATCCACACAGGGTAAGTCATCCTAACACACATGCACACACGCGTGCACACATGCACATATGCACACGCACACGTGCACGCACCTGCACACACACGTGCGCACATGCACACATACTAGCTGAGCACATGGTCCTTTGGAGTGGCTACTCCTCCAACATGGCGGCTTAGCCTCCCTCTGCCAGGCCCTGATCCAGCCAGTCTGTGTGAGGGCACTGGGAGCGAGCAGTCCAGGCTAAACCTGAGCCCCACGTTTATCATCTCAGGGCGGACTCCCAGTAAGTAAGAAACATAATAAGCGATGCCTGGCTGGCTCTGTCAGAAGAGCATGTGACCCTTGATCTCATGGGTTCGAGCCCCATTGGGTCTAGAGATTACTAAATAAAGTCATGAGGAGTACATGGAAGTCCAATAGCTATTTCCATATTCCTCTTCACCCCCTACCCCCACCCTATGCTCCCAACCTGGCTGACAAAACTAGATCCTCGATAGGAAAAAAGCTAAGAACAAACTAGAAGAAAGGGCCACCAATTATTTCATTTCCATATAGTAGTTGGTGGTGTGGAACATGGGTCTGTGGAATAGGGAAGTGTTACTTTAAAATGGCTCGGGGAGGGTTTGAAGATCCCTGCTCTAGTGCCTCTTCAGCATGATAGTTTAAGAGCGTGTTGCCCATCTAAAGACAGATCCGTGTGTGTCTCTGCCTCTTCACCACATGTCCCAGATCCAGAACTTTCTTTGATTCAAATGTAAAAGTGGTTTCCTATGAACTGATGCACACAGTTTGCCAAGAAGGAATGCTCAGGCCCTGGTCCATGTATAAATGGCACCGTCCCTGGAAGTCCCGTTACGTTCCAGCCTGGGAAGTGTGGGAGGTGTGAAGCAAAGACCTCACACCCGCTTTCAGTTGTAGACCCTCATGGGGAGGCTGGGTGGTCAGTGGGGGAGGGGGGCTGGCTACAGGCAGGGCAGGGCCCTCTCCCACAGCTGCATGGCAGGGGCAACAGAGCTAGACCCTGGAACCGCTGATCTGTCCTCCCTCTGGTCCACCGAAGGAGTAAACCCCAAAGCTCTTGAGTGCTTCTGATGTCCAAAAACACAAGGGCAAAATCTCCCACTTCAGACAGAAGAGCGTGGTGCTTTAGACCTGGGCCCAGAGATGGGCTCGCAGCTCAGCTCTGCCTTACCTGGTTCCTGCCCTCTCCCGGCTGAAATCTCCTGTGTGGAAAATGTAGAAAATGCTTCCTCAGAGAGGCAGTGGGAAGATTAAATTCCATGATGCACATAACATGCTTAGACTGAGCCCAGCCCAGCATGAGAAGTGAGCTAACAGAAGCATGGAAGCCATGGTAGATTTAACACCCTTTCCAGGTTGGGGTCTGCCTATGGACATCACTGCTGGGCCCTTCAAGAAGGTCAGACACCGGGTGGCTCTTCAAGGCCAAAGCTGGAAAACTTAGGAAGAGACGATTCCATGGTGGAGTTTAGGGTAGAGGAAAAGGGACAAGGAAAGGGTTCGAGGAAGAACTCTGTGGAATTCCTAGTGCTTCAGAGATGGGCCCAGAGGAGCAGCGCAGAAGATAAGGACTTAGACTGGAGCCCCAGCAGGACAGGGTCACAGAGCCCAGGAAGGAAGGAGTTCCAGGGAGTATCAGATCTTTCAGAAAGGTAGCCTAGGACAGGAACTAAGAATAAGAAAAAAGCTTTTGAATCATATTTGCCTTTTCAGTGAAAGTGAATTCAAATTAGTTTGGTTTTAGAATTTTTAACACACCATTGTCATCTTTGTACCCTAAAGCATTGTAAAAACTTACAAATTGGAACTCACTTACTGTCTACACTCTAAGAGCAGGAACCCAATCTTGCAAGCAGATTTTAAAATTCCTGGGGTGCCTGAGTGGCTCAGTCAGTTAAGCCTGTGACTCTTGATTTTGGCTCACATTTTGTGAGATCCAGCCCCACGTCGAGCTCTGTGCTGACAGTGCCTGCTTGGGATTCTCTCTCTTTCTTTCTCTCTCTCTCTCTCTTTCCCCTCCCTTGTTTACATATGTGCTCTCTCTTACACTCTCTCTCTTTCTCTCTCTCTCAAAATAAAAAAATAAACCTAAAAAAAAGAAAAGGAAAGGAAAACTCATGAGCCCAGGAAAGAAATCATTCTGTCTGTCCAACGTGCACTAAGTTCTCCCGATTCTCCCCACCCCTTCCCGTTCCTACATTCTCCCTACTGTTGTTACCAGGGAGGAAGACACACCATCCTGATTTCCTTCACAAATAAAACCCCTGGGAGAACCAAGGAAAGAAATACGGACAAAGAATCAGAATGTGATCAGTTTGGGCCTCTGCTTAATTTCTTGTATTCCCCTCTGACGTCTCTCAGGGCCCTTCCGTGGCTCTAGACAACTGTGATAAAGTTCTCAAGGTAGGGTCAGAAGCCTACTGAGTTTGAAGGGTGCCTTGAGTTTTGAATTTTTTCTTGTATCCGTCAGTTTGGGAGCTTTTTCTTTCTGTGCAAATCAAAACAGACCCCACATGTATTTAATTTAAAAAAAATTTTTTTTAACGTCTACTTATTTTTGAGAGAGAGAACGAGAGTGGGGGAGGGGCAGAGAGAGAGAGGGAGACACAGACTCTGAAGCAGGCTCCAGGCTAGGGGCTGTCAGCACGGAGCCTGATATGGGGCTCAAACTCACAAACCTCAAGATCATGACCTGAGCTGAAGTTGGACACTTAACCGACTCAGCCACCCAGGCGCCCTTAATTTTAAGTGTTAAAAAGCCTCTCGTCTCCTAGTACAACACTGCTCATTTCTTTTGTCCATTTTGTGGTGCCATAGCCCTGGAGTATGCAATTTAAGGTCCTGGACTTACTGGGGACATCTAGAGGTCACCATTAAGTGCATGTGCTCTTTATTAAGTCAATATTTAATAAAGCCTCTGAAAATGCTAATGATTATGTTTGTGGGACGGTCTGCTGAGATTAGAGAAAGGAAAAACTTTCTAAATGCAACTTTTCTTGCTCCAAACCGTAAGTAAATGGCCAGATCTAATCTTCCCCTCATCTATCATTTATATTTATTACATTTGGGGAGTCTGGTTAGTGGTCTGCATTCCTTTGGGGTTTGCTATATCCAGGCTCCTATTATACAATCATCTTTGATAAAACTTAACAGTATGGAACCTCAGGCCTTGGAGCCTAGCGCGATGCCAAACCCCATTCCAAATGTGTTTCCTATGAAAGCAAACTATATTGAAAGAATTAAAGAGAAGAACTCCCCAGTCACTTCAATTGCAGGAAAAAAATGTCATAAATCACTAATTCCACAGGCAGCTCCCCCAGATCACATTCTCTTCCTGTCTCATCCCACTACTGTGGGAAAGTATGATGGAGGGTACCCTCCTTAAGAACATGGCTTGCATACAGGGTTTTTCTCAAGCAGGTGATTACTTGCATTAAGAATGAGTGCATTTGGGGGACCTGGGTGGTTTAGTCTAGTTGAGCGTCCGACTTCGGCTCAGATCATGATCTCACTTCGGTTCATGGGTTCGAGCCCTGTGTTGGGCTCTCTGCTGACAGCCCTGAGCCTGGAGCCTGCTTCAGATTCTGTGTCTCCCTCTCTCTGTCCCTACCCTGCTTAAGCTCTGTCTCTCTCTCTCTCTCTCAAAAATAAATAAACATTAAAAAAATTTAAGAATGAGTCCACGTGGACGTGTTGGCATGCACCAAGGCAAAATCCAGATGGTAGAGAACTGCAGGTCAGGTGGCCTGAGTCTCCATCAGATAATTTGTAAGGAAAAGGCAGAGATAGAGAAGCTTAAAAGAAGCTTACAAGACATCTAATACATGGACAAGACAAGGACGTTGGGTGATGGAACCATAAGTAAACACAAGGAGCTGAAGACTGGAAGTTAGGAATGTGGTTGCTTTTGGGGGCCTCTGGGGGTGGGCAGTGGGACAGATGCGTGGAGGGACTTCTGGAGTGGCCGGCAAAGTCCTCTTCCTTCACCTGGCATCATTCCCGGTGCAACCCATTTGTTTTGTGTGGTTTTGACAATCTCTTTTACAATAGAAGCTTCTATTTTAATGAGTCCACTTGGGGTTCATATTACCTACAGTCTTGCCGGGATTCAGCTTTTGCGGGGCGGGGGGTGGTTGTCTTATCACAAAATGTGTCTTCGTTTTCTCGCAGAGGAAAATCATAGATCCAGCTGGAAATTCCCAGTAGGGCTGTCTGGCAGCTTGGTCAGCAGTGGGTCTGGGGTGGAGCTTTTCTGGGTCCTGGCTACTGAAATCCTAAACTCTTTCTTTTTTCCCTGTTTTTTGTTTATGTAGCTAATTACCTAGTTAATTGCTTTTAGTAATGGAATAAGCACCTGCGAACCCACCTTCCCTAAACAAAAGCCAACAGCATCCGCTCCTGCCATTCCTCCTTCCTGATCTTTGGAAACCTTTAAAGGCCACAAAGGGTAGCTTAGGAGAAGTACCCCCTGCCATGAGCCCCTACTTTCTCCCCCTCATTGTCCCTGGAAATGCCAGTCTGAAGCGACCACCCTTGTGTGTGTACATTTTAGGTGATTTCAGGGTGACCTCTGACCTCTCTCCTTCCAGCAAGAGCATCGTCCTTTACCTGAAGGCTTTCACCCTGTTAAATGTAGCTCCACCAGAGCAGTGAGCCCCTTTGCATGAATAAATTAGGTGAGAGCTAGTTTCAACAGGGGGTAAAGTCGTGAAGAGTAGGACCCTTGAAACCTGAGGTGGGAGCACAGTAAGGAAGACTCAAAAGGGGGTTGGTGGCAATTTACCTTTTCTTCCTTTTCTCTTCTTCTTAGACCTCACCCCAGCGTGTTGATATTTTTCAGCTAACTCTAGGATCCAACTAAAACATAACGTTTGCCTCTGTCCCTGGGGCTGCATGAAGCTAGTTCTCCAACTCTCTCTCGGTGCATAAGTCTGAGTCCAAACCTGTTTGGGAAGGAAGGGCAGGGACCTTATCTGGTTTTGCTCACCATTCAGTTCTCAACCCCTGGCGGCACAGTGCTTGGCACTTGTAGGGTTCAGTAAACAAGATGGAAAAATGTATGAATAAACACAGCACCAGGCCAGCAACCAGCTTGTAGCAGGAAAGAGTGCACAGAGATCTCCCGAGAGGAGCAGTGAGAGAGAGTGCTGCTGTCACTCTGCAGGCTTTTAGGATCACCTGTCCCCTCACCTCCACCGCTGGGCATTTCTTCAACAGCAGGTTCAGGTAGGATCAGCCACTTCTGTGCCTCCCTGTCCTCAACGAGGGAGTGGGCCGGTACCTGGTTCTTGAGAAGTACCAGCTCTTACCACATTGTCTCCCACTTGGACAGCACTGCTGGGGTCCTGGGAGTATTTCCCCACACTGGGGAATGTGTACTAATCTGCACTACACAGTAACCCATGAAGTAGGTAAGTCCCACTTTATAGAGGAGGAAACTGAGGCTACGGAGGACTCAAGTCACTTTTGAAGGGCAGAGATGTAACTAGAACCTGGAACTTTGAATTTTTTTTAACCTTTATTTATTTTTGAGAGACAGAGACCGAGCGCAAAGTGGGGAGGGGTGGAGAGAGAGGGAGACACAGAATCCAAAGCAGGTTCCAGGCTCCAAGCTGTCAGCACAGAGCCCAAGGCGGGGCTCAAACCCACAAACCGTGAGACCATGACCTGAGCCAAAGTCAGACGCTTAACCAACTGAGCCACCCAGGCGCCCCTGAACCCAGAACTTTGGATCCCTGGATCCAGTATCCTTCTGCTGCTCTGTCCTAGGAGCTGAGATCCAAACAAAGGGGGATCAAGAGCCAACCTCGCCCTCAGAAGCTTAAAATCCAGTCTGAGCACAGAAAACACCCCTACACAGTAAACACAGCCACTGAACGTACTGGAGCACTGCCTGATCCTTCCCCGGGTTTACTTCAGAGATGCTGGGAAAGATTCCTAATGTTGTTTCTCATAAGGTTGCTCTCTGTAAACTTATTGTACACAGTATGGAATGGGGTGGCTTAGCAATCTTCAACTGTCTGCTGTAATGGGGAGGACAAGGGGAGCAGAAGTAACAGAAACCCAAAGGAAATCCCAAAGACCCTATTTTGACTAACTTGGATCAATCTCACCCTTCAGCAGACCTCAGTTAGAACAACCACACTGTGGATAAGAAAAAGAAAGCCAAGGGTCTAATCTCCAATCAAGATCACCGTTCCCTGTAACAGAGTTACTGCCCAACACACAGAAATGCCCATGCTTTTGGACCGACTTCCCCCAGCAAGCTGTTTCACACCCCTCTCTTCTGATGCTCTCTCTGACCCCATGCAGGCAGTGGGGCTGATACTTGGAAACGTTGCCCAAGGCCCCGAGGCTTGTCTGTGGCAGTGCTGAGACTTGAACCCGAGCTCTTTCCCGCCCCCACCTCATGTCTCGCTTTTTCCCCACAGTGGCCTCTGCTGTGCTCCTCTTTCAGCCGTCCTTGAGAAAGACCCAGCAGTGGCTGCTCCACCACTCGTGAGCTCATGGCACTGACTCTCGCCAACCCTTGCTCATATTACATTGGTTAAGTGCTCACTGACCACTTTGCTGTGCTATAATCATTTAATTCCTCTATGCCTAGGAGGAAGAGATGCTTTATTTAGAAGCTTAATAGTGAAAACTTCCGAGTCTTCAGTTCACTATGAGCTTGCTGGCCGTTGGATGATCTCAGGGTCCGCCCATAGTGTTCCTCATCCACTGAGCAGAGGAGGAGAACCAGGCGGCTCAGTCCAAGGTGCAGCTAGCGTGCTGAGGACCGCGGGAGGGTTGTGGCTGGGCTCACAGAGGACAGACAGATGCAGGAAGGCAGGATAATGAGAAAACCTTCTGAAAAAAATAAGCAGGGCTTTTTATGCTCCTCCTGGGGCGAGAAGAGAGGATTTATCTTCTTGAGCCCCAGGTTGAGGCTAGTACTGAGGTTGACAGCCAGTGTTTCTTAGCCACGACTGTACATTAGGGTGACCTGGGAAGCTTTCCCATATCCTGATGATAGAACTGGTATCTGGGTTTTTAAAACTCTGCATGATTCCAGGGCGCCTGGGTGGCTCAGTCAGTTGAGCGTTTGACTTCGGCTCAGGTTATGATTTCGCAGTTTGCAGATTCCAGCCCCACGTTGAGCTCTCTGCTGTCAGTGCAGAGCCTGCTTAGGATCCTCTATTCCCCTCTCTCTCTCTCTGCCCCTCCCTTTCTCTTTCTCTCATTCAAAATAGAAACATTAAAAAAAAAAAACAGAACCTCCACACAATTCTGTTGTGCATCTGATCTTGAGAACCATTGATCATCTAGATGGGTAATGATGGCTTTGTCATGCATCTGCCTAGCTAGGCTGAACTACATCTCCCAGAATTCCCTGTCCTGTGGGTTTCTAATTGTGTTGGGCCACAGAGGAATTCTTGGGAGAGCTGGAGGATGGAAGGGAAGCAGCAGCCATTTTGCAGGACATGTATCGTCGCCTACCTGCTGGCTCACCCCCTTGCCATGTGGCAGTGGCCATGCCTGTAATTACTCCACCTTTCCCTGGATCCCCCTTCAGCTTCTCTGACTCCTGGGCCAGCTGTGAGAGCTTAGTTCCATGGTGAAGGGTCCTGGCTTCTGGGGGACATCCATCCTATCAAGGTCAAAGGCAAAATGAACACGAGTTCCAGTCCATCCTCCTGAAGTTCCAGTTAAAGCTGTGTGTTCCAGATTGGTCTTGGTCTGCCAAGGTTTTTCCTTCCCGACCACGTGCCCTGTGGACTTCACACTCCAGCGTCAAACACAAAAACAGTAGACTTACCTGGCTGTTAAACCAGCAGTTCCTGTTGTGAATGTTATAGATCCATATATAGAGCTACGTATACATATATGTCCATATCCATCCTTGTAGCTCTGCTTCCTCAGCTACACCCTGACCGATAGAGGGAGTTTGAAGAATTATGGATTAAGGGGTTGTTCTTATCCATAGAGGGAGGCCTTTCTTAAACTGGAGGCTCAGTTTAAGAAAGAGATACAAGGGGCCCTGGGGTGGCTCAGTGTGTTGAGCGTCTGACTCTTGATTTTGGCTCAGGTCATGATCTCATGGTTTGTGAGTTCAAGCCCCACATCGGGCTCTGCACTGACACCGTGGAGCCTGCTTGGGATTGTTTCTCTCCCTCTCTGCCCCTCCCCGACTTGTGTGCATATTCTCTCTCTGTGTCTCAAAAAAGAAAGAAAGAGATACAAGTGGCTCTGATTGGAGGAAAAGGCAAGTCTGACAGTTTCCTGTCTCAACAGCCATCCCCCAAGATGACACACGAGGGGCAATTTGAAAACCTTTGGTAGATTCATGGTCTCCAAGTCTGGAGGTGCATGGGAAACCAGACTTCTCTGGGGAGAATCTTAAAGAGGTAAATCCCTAGGCTTTATTTCACATCGAGGATTAAGAATCTCAAAGGATGGGGTCCAAAGTGAAAGTTTTTCAAAATCCTCCTTTACTCCAGCCTTCCTGGGTTATTGGTAATGCTCTGTTTCTTGAGCTGGGTGCTGGTTACATGAGGCTGTCTTGTACATCCAAAGCTAAAAAGCAGCATACTTGTGCTTTGTGCCTTTTTCTGTATGCATGTCATACCTCAATTAAAAAAAAAATGCACCACCTTCCACTCTCCCACTGCCCATAATCCCGTATGCCAGTGACCGGCCAAAGTTGACAATCTCTGGTCTAGATGATTCCTTGTATCCCTCCCAGCAAAATTCAGAGAAGAAGAACAGAAAGATGTCCAGCAGTTGGGAACACTTGAGGCGCATCCATAATCCTAATGATACAATCCTGTGCATCATTATTTTTTTAAGTGTATTTATTTATTTAGAGAGAGAGAGAGAACATGCATGTGCTAGCAGGGGAGGAGCAGAGAGAGAGGGAGAGAGAATCCCAAGCAGGCTCCGCACTATCAGCCCGGAGCCGGATGCGGGGCTCGAACCCACCCACCATGAGATTATGACCTGAGCGGAAACCAAGAGTCGGCAGCCCAACCTCCTGAACCACCCAGGCGCCCCTCCTACACAATTATTATAACACTAGAGAAGAGTATGAAACAGTGAGGCAGCCAGCTTGAAGTGATAGGCATGGCTTTCCAGGGCAATGAGAGAGGGCAGTTTGGAAGACCACATTGGAGCCAGACCATGGAAAGCTTTGAACGACAAACTAAGAAAAAGGAAAAGCCACTTTCAAAGAGTTACAGCTTTATTTTGAGGAGCAGTGGCTGGTGGGGGAAGCGGGGAGTGCTTACAAATTTTGAGAAGTGATTGATAAAAGTGACATTTTAAAAAGTGTAATTGTAGGGACACCTGAGTGGCTCAGTTGGTTGCGTATCCAACTCTTCAATTCAGCTCAGGTCATGACCCCAGGGTCATGAAATCGAGCCCCGAGTTGGACTCCATACTGAGCGTGGAACCTTCCTGGGATTCTCTCTCTCTCTCTCTCTCTCTCTCTCTCGCTCCCTCCACTCATATTGTCTCTCTTTCTCTCTCTAAAATTAAAAATTAAAAAAGGGTAGAAAGTGCAATTGTAAATATAACACTGTATCATCCATCACATTTAACTGCTCACAAAATATCTTATTTGAAATGCAAGCTGGTGAATGACAGAGCAGAGAGCACGCTCTGGCCTTGGAAATAGGGACATAACCTTCCTGTGGTGTCAAGACACACTTTTCAATCTACACTTCTTTCTGAATGCCTGCAGAGTCTATACACACTGTTCTGAAATTCTCTTAAATAGAAAAAAAAAAAAAACGAGAGGGGTAAAGCCCCAATTCTCCCAATTGAAGGCCGAGGAGATTGCTATGAGGCATAGCTGTTACAGGTACCTTAAGATTTTATAATTATAGTGCAGGGAGAAATTTCACAGGCTGATTCATTTTTCAGGCCATAAGTGTCCAGAACAGTTCCAACAGTGGTTCTCAACAGGGCACTTGGATCTGGGGAGCAGCAGGTTTGGGAACAATAGAGAATCAAGTTGAATTACCGTTGTTTCTGGGGCTTTTGAAATAAAGAACAGGCCCTTACCCTAGAGGGATTCTGAAATCCACCAGCCTAAATGCCATCTTGTATCACTTTAATACCCAGGGATGGAGTTTTCACAGCCTCTTTTTGTTCTTTTCTCTTTTTTAATGTTTATTTATTTTTGAGAGAGACAGAGCACAAGCAGGGGAGGGGCAGAGAGAGAGGGAGACACAGACTCTGAAGCAGACTCCAGGCTCTGAGCTGTCAGCACAGACCGCAATGCAGGCTCTGTGAGATCATGACATGAGCCGAAGTCAGATGCTTAACCAAGACTGAGCCACCCAGGTGCTCCTTGCAGCCTCTTTTAGTGGCCCTTTTCTGAGTGTGACAACTCTATGCACCTCCTTCCCCCCACTCCCCCAAAAAACACCTCCAAAGACCACAACTCCTGAGCTTTCAAAAGAAGGGCAGAACTAGGCTTAAACACGTTGGTTAAGAAAATCAAACCAGGGGCACCTGGCTGGCTCAGTTGGAGGAGCGTGACTCTTGATCTCAGGTTTTGAGTTCGAGCCCCACCTGGAATGTAGAGATTACTTAAATAAAGCTGAGGGAGGGAGGAAGGAAGGAAGGGAGGAAGGGAGGAAGGAAGAAGAGGAAACGAAAGGAAAATCAAACTACAAGCATCATCCAACTTTTTTTGAGAGATGGACTTTTCCTTCTCATTCTTGTTTGACTTTGAGTATTTTTATTTCACCCTTTCTCACTCCTCCAAGCTGTAACCACACCCTAAACTCCATTTTAAGGACTCTCCACAGAGAACTCTTTGATCCCCCAGGGAATTCCCTCTGGAGCCCAACATCTCCAAACATCTCTCACCAGTGCACTGGCATGTGTAGAGGGGATGCAAACCAATCTTAACATTAGCTTCCGCCTAAAATAATTAGCAAAACAACTGTAATAATGAACACGGTAATGGGGGGGGGGCATTCCAAAGTCAGAGGCCAGTTCCCCCCTGCCATTTCCTTCTCCTGCAGAGAGTTTGAGAATTCTCTCTCCCACTGCCAGCCCCCCTACCCAACTCAGGGCCTTTTGTGGTTTTTACTTGCCAGCATCTTTCAGGAAAGGGAAGTTTACTTTAATAGTCTGCCCTGCTGGCTCATGAAACCACCTGAACTAGTCCTTGCTCTCCCGGGTAGGCCCCCCTCCCAGGGCACAGAGGCAGCCCCGTCCAACCTGGCTTCTGGTTGTTTTGCTCAGATCATGAGTAGCAGCTCTCCAGAGCACTGTACTTGGCTAATAAAAGTTGTCAGAGGCACAGGGTGCAGAAGTCCCAAGCCCCAGGCTTGAGGAAGGAGGCCTCCGGAAGCAGGAAGGAGAGTTTTCGCTTTCTGGCTCAGGCATGCCCAGGCTCAGGTAGCCAGGAGGACGGCAGGCTGGGCCACTGTCTGGCACTAGGGTTCCTGTGATGTCCATGTAATGCCTGCGTGGACCTCAAAGGCATAGCACCTGTCCATTTGTGTGGCCCAACAGGCGACCTCTACTTGCAACAGAACCACAGAACAATAAAGCTAGAAAAAGCCCTCCAATATGACAGATCCAACCTCCTCACCCCCTTGCTACAGTAGAGGGACCAGAGACCTGCTGAGGCCATGCAGCTGATTTGCCCAGAGTCCCTCAGGTGGAGAGAGAGCTGGGCCGCTCTCCCAGGTGTCAAAGTCCAGCATTCCACCTTTCCCCTTTTCACAAATACAGTGTCTCTTCGTAATTCATATCAGGACTGTGGACAGCCAGCAACATGAACAGGTTCAGCAGAGAGTCACAAGACCCTCAGACCTGCAAAAGTCATGGCTCCCACCCAGGCTGGGCCTTGTGGTTGAGTACATTTTTTTTTTAAACCACAAGGAATCCTTAAAGCTAATTTGCCTTTGTTTCTTCTTTCTCCATCTTCCTCTCAGTTACTTTTTATTTTGGTCTCTAGGGGACTTTGCATGTGTGGGAGGTTTCTGAGAACTCCGACTACAGGCACAAAATAAATCTCTTAGTCTCGATTATGATAAACTTTACCAAACGGCTTTACAGTTAAAAAAAAAAAAAAGTTATGAGGGTGCCTGGGTGGCTCAGTCAATTGAGCATCCAGCTCTTGATCTCAGCTCAAGTCATGATCTTGAGGTTTGTGGGATCAAGAATCCCTTGGGATTCTCTCTCTCTCTGCCTCTCTCCCCTTCTCTCTCTTTCCAAATGAATAAACTTAAAAAAAAGTTACGTGCTGCACACTTAAAAAAAGTTACGTACAAATCTGTATATCATGATTTTATATCTGTAACACGTGTGTCTTCACATTAGTGGAAAGAAGTGTAGCTTATAAGATTTTATGGGAAGGAATGTGGATACAATTGCAGGTGAACTCTTTCGAAAGAACTGGGAGTTGGATGCAGGAGTGTGGGCTTCAGACAGAGGTCAGGGTTGGGAGACAAATTTAAGACTCATTAGCATATAGGTGTCACTTAGAGCGTAGGGAACAGATGAGATTAGAGCAGCTGCCCTACATGTTTCTTACCACAGTCCCTCTGGAGAAAAGGGAGGGAAGGACACTGACACCAGGGTCTCTGTCCCCCTCAAACAGGTCCCCATCCATTGCCCCAAAGGCCAAAGGGATCAATGTCCTGTCACAGCTGTCACTCCTTTGTGGCGGTCACAGGGTGTGGAGTCAAAGAAAGCACTGTGCGGGGGGGTCAGGACCCAGAATCCAGGGCTCAGGCACATGTCAGCTGTGAGACCACAAGCCAGAGGTCCCTCCGCACCTGGTCACATCACCTGGAAGGGTTGGACTTGGGTGGTCTCTGATGACCCTCCTACTGTAACGT
Source organism: Cryptoprocta ferox (assembly GCA_028646485.1). Classification (NCBI taxonomy): domain Eukaryota; kingdom Metazoa; phylum Chordata; class Mammalia; order Carnivora; family Eupleridae; genus Cryptoprocta; species Cryptoprocta ferox. Next base: position 39,478,249 of record CM053559.1, on the reverse strand, counting down.
TTTCCTAGGAGTCGAGTGGCCCCTGGAATACAAAAGACATGCTTACACACCAGCCATGTGAAAAACTACATTTGAAGGACATTCACAGCATGAAAGGGAGATGCTGTGGTTGACTGTGGAGTGCTTTTCTGGAGGGGAAAGAAGGTCATTGCAAACTCACAAAAAAGTTGCAAAAAAACAGTTCAACCTCCCCCATATATATGTGTGTGTATACATTTTCATGTTTTTATATATGATATTTTATAGATTTTTTGAACTGTTTGAGAGTAATGTGCAAATACCATGCCCCTTTACCCCTAAATTTCAAAGTGCGTTTCCAAAAAAAAAAAAAGATACTCTCTTACATGACTGCAGTACGGTTATCAAAATCAGGGAACTAACATCACTAACGGAGACCTTATTCAAAGGTTGCAAGTTACCTTGAATAGTCAAGAAAAAGTTAAAACATCCAGGATTAGGTGTTGGGTTTAGTTGTCCTGTCCCTTTCTTCTCCGTGAATCAGGGACTGTCCTTCAACCTGCGGTTTTCATAGCCTTGACCCTTGTGAAAATTACAAGCTATTATGTAGTAGAATGTCCCTCAGTTTGGCTGGCCTCATGGTTACATTCAGGTTTTGTATTTGGAGTGGAAGGCACTTTCAAAGGGGGTAAGGTCTGAGTCGGAGACGTTGGGACAAAGACAGAGAGAAAGCAGTGAGGTGCCACTCGTGTGAGGAGAAGGAGCCCGTTTGGTGGGGACCAGACACCTCAGAAACTGGAGGGGAAACTGAAAGAGAACGTTCACCTGATGTGGACGCAGCACATGTTAAATACGTCCTGAGCTAATAATTTGGCAAGAAAAGAAACCCCCTCTCCAGGAGGTTTATTCCCCCTCCCCCCCCCAATAATTCTGAGTAATTAAAAAAATCAGTGCTCCTGTGTAAGGCCTGCTTGGGAGATGCAGAGAGCCTAAAGTGTTTCTCTTGTTTTACAAATGGAAAAATGAGATCTAGGGAGTTCCTGCATTTGAGGATGAGTCAGGTCTCACCTCTGGGCTCTTGCTCTGTCCACTCCTCTGTGTGGTTTCAAACCGGTGAGGGGGTCTTCTCCCCAGCAGCCCTTGCTTTGCTTCACTCAGGACAGGGCTCGAATAAAGACTCCGGCTCTATTTTCCACTTATGTCAGTGATTGATACTTGATTAACGCTCAGGATTGCTGTCAGCTACAGCGTAATTTTCACAGATGCAAAGACCAATTTTGTTGTTGCTGGGGCGGAAAGATCTATTTCCTCCTAAGCGATCAGACAGATTTGGGGGGAACTCGTAACCGCCAGGGCATCTCGCTGGCTAATTCTGAAAGGGAGCTGTGCCCATCTGGCATTCTCCGCTTTTGAGGTGGGTGGGTCAGAAAGCTGAGAGGCGGAAGCCCTAGGGCACACACGTGTGGGCACTGTCTGTGCTGCTGCGCCATTTCACTGTGACAATTCATCAGTCTCTAAGGTGAAAAAACCTCTCACTGATCATAGCTGCCTTCTCAGTGTCACCCTGACGGGCAGGTGGAGCTTTGGAGAAACATCCCTGTGGCCTTTACAGATGCAATGGACATCACTTTCTTACCCAACCAAAAATCCTCATTGAGAAGACTTCCTTCTTGTCAAGAGCAAGGCTGCTCCCTGACCCCCCAGCTCTCGGGGGCAGCAGTTGGAGCACTGGATCTGAGTCCTGTTCTGCACAGCACTCTACCTGACCTCTTGGGGTTTCTGGCAGCGGGAACCATGTGCTGAGTACCTAGCCCCTGTTCCTGGCCCGGATATGTGATCACCTTTGGTTTTTCCTCTTCTCCCTCCTTTATTTTCTGTCTGCCCTCCTTCTCCTCCTCTGTGTTGCTCTCCTGCTCCTCCTATCCGCCCCCCCCCCCGACTCCCTTACAAAAGCAAGAGTTATTATTTTGTGCCAAAATCACAGACAGAGAATATGGAGGCCGAGTACCATGCACCTCTGACCAGGAAAGAAAACCCATCAAATCTTAGTTTGGAAACCAATAACTTTGGCCTTAGGAGGCCTTGCTTTCCCCAGAGAAGCGTTCACTTCATCATTTTCGCTGAAGGACCAGGGCTGGAAGTTGGGGTGGGGGTGTGGTGTGTTGAGAGGGGGAAGGGCAGGCCACTGGCCATGGGAAGATATCCACTAGGGGTAGCTGTGGGAGCACCAGCCAGCGACCAGCTCTGCAGGAGGGACCAGATATTGTGTGTGTGTGTGTGTGTGTGTGTGTGTGTGTGTTATGGGAAATGGGGGGCCTTTTTTAATTCAAATTTGAAATAGCTTTCCTGGAAATATAAATATGGAACAATTAAACCAAGCTTAGATAAATGGTTGGGAATGTGAAATGGGTTAAGAATGGAAGTATTTAGAATAACACTTGCCCCAGGATAAACCTTCAGGGGTTTTTGTTGTTGTTGTGGTGGTGGTGGTGGTGGTGGTGAAGGGCATGGATTCTCCAGCCAGATTACTTGGGTCCACATTCCAGCTCTAACCTTTCTAGTTGTGCAGCCTTGGGGAAGCTCCTTTACATCTCTGTGTCTCAGTCTCTATCTATAAAATGGATATGATTCAAGAGTACCTACATGAGAGGGTTGTTGTGAACATTCATGAAAAAGAGCATGGATCCACCGGGCATGGATTAAGCAACCATACAAGAGTTGTTACCTGCTGTACTGCGCAGTGAGAAAATCACCCCTGGATTTTGCTCCTATCCAGGCATATCTGAGAACATCAACAAAGGACTGGTTATCTTGAACTCAGGACGCAAGCTGTATTTCAAAGGCTAGGTCCCTGCACCAGATAAAGCAGGGAATCTCCACCATGGGGTAAGTCGCAGAAGAGACAGAACACTCTTACTCTCCTGAGGTTCTAGTTCTTCAGGGAAGACATTTGGGTCTCTTTCCCTTGGTGTGTGACAGACAGTGTGTTCTTTGAGCAAGCATCTTACACTCACTGCATCAGTTTCTCAGGTCTGCTGTAACAAAGTACCTCAACAGAAATTTATTGTCTTACAATTCTAGAAGCTAGATGTCTGAGATCAAGGTGTCCACAGGGTCTCTTCCTTCTGAGGGCTGGGGGGAGAATCTGTTCCATGCCTCTTCCTAGCTTCTGGTAGTTTGCTGGCCATCTGAGACCTTCCCGGACTTATAGATGACTCACCCCAGTCTCCGCCTTCATCTTCACATGGTGTTTTCCCTGTGTGTATCTGTCTCAGTATCCAAATTTCCCTTTTCTAAGGACACAGTCTTTTTTTTTTTTTGAAAGAGAGAGCAAGTGCGTGCGTGCACAAGTAGGGGAGGGACAAAAGAAGAGGGAGAGAGAGAATCTTAAGCAGGATCCACATTCAGTGCAGAGCCCGACGCGGAGCTCAATCCCACAACCCTGGGATCATGACTGAGTTGAAATCAAGAGTCAGACACTCAACTGACTGAGCCACTCAGGCACCCCGAGTACACTGTCATATTAAATTAAGGCCCACCCTCATGACCTCATCTTAGTTTGATCACCTGCAAAGACCCCATTTACAAGAAAGGGCACAGGCACAAGTACATCTAACATCATTTAGGGGAACATGATTCAACCTGCAATTCTCCCAGGCCCTCAACCCTTCACATCTGAATTGCTGAAAGTGCCTTCCAGCTGGCAGATCCATCAGCCCCCACCCCCTCATTCCCACTCACCTCCCACACCGTGGGTAAAGAATCATCCCCCCACTGCATTTTCCCCATGGAGGCACTTAGTTCATTCCTGATACTGTGATCAGAAAAGAACATCAAGCTCAAATGGGTCAGAATCAAACGCCATCAGCAGCATGTTGAAAGCCAAGCCAGCACAAAGTTGTAGGGAGCGGGTATGACCTGGTTCTTGGCTAAGGAAAACTAAGGCTTTATTTTGTGTGAGGGACTCTCCATTGGCCTGGTGCTCTGGCTGAAGTTCAGTGTGGCCAACTGGGGTCGTCTGAGTTTGCTCCGGGCTCTTTTCCTGTATCCAGAGGAGGCCACGCGGTGCCATAGGATTAGCATTTGGATTGGCGCGTCATGTCTGCTCTGCTGCTGCCCAGCTGTGTGAACTTGGACCTGCCTTGCTGGGGCTTCGTGTTCTCACTAGTCTACCGAGGCAGCTGGATTCACAATGAAGTGACTTTTGACTGAGGTCAAAGGTGTATGTGGTTTTATCGTATTTAATCCTCACAGCAAGCCGCTGAAATGGGTGTCATTATCCCCATTTCATAGTTAGGAAACCTCAAAGAAATTAAAGGCTCATATTTTTTGGTGTTCGGTGACCTCCACATCTTCAGCTCCTAGATCACTGGTTTTCCATCTCACTGTATAGTCTAATCACTTGGAAGAACTTTGGGTGAGAAGCCTAGCATGTCTTGGAGTAGGGCCTTGGTACTGGTACTTTTCAAGAACTCTCCAGGTAATTCTGATGTGTTTCCAGTGTTGAGAACCACTGCTCTAAATGTTCTCCAAATCTCCCCTGGTCTAGAAGCTGTATGAGGGCACATTGCCTCTGAAGTTGTTGCTAAACTCCTCAGACCGGAGTCTTGGGCCTCCCACTGACCTCTTTTCTCATGTCCAACTACCCCAACCAATTTCCCTTTCTTGTGGTTTCACACCTTGTCATCAGCTGGCCCTTGGACGCTTCTAGGAGACGGGTCATCCCAGAACTTGCATGCCCTCTACCAGATAATGCTTCCAGATTCTGGCTTTCTGGCCCTGACAAAGTCATCAGCAATTGTCTACCCAGGCTTTTCAAATTGTCTTCTGAGCCCACTAGCAGATTATGAAAACAATAAAGCAATGCAGTTAAAAAATAGGGAAGGGGCACCAGGGTGGCTCTTGATTTCGGCTCAGGTCATGATCTCACGGTTCGTGGGTTCAACCCCTGCATCCGGCTCTGTGCTGTCAGTGCAGAGCCTGCTTCGGATGGTCTGTGCCCCTCTCACTGCCCCTCCCCAACTTGCACACATGCGCATGTTTATGTGTATTCTCTTTCTCTCTTTCTCTCTTTCACAAAAATAATAAACATTTAAATCCTTTTTAAAAATCAGTATTATTAAAAAATAAAATAAAATAGAGAAGAAAAGAGAAAATGAGTAGATAACATAGGAAGGTGTTTTGGAGGTATAGATATAGATATAGATATAGATATAGATATAGATAGATACAGATAGGGTCTCCATGAAAAGTACCTATATTTCTTACTGTGAGTTACAGTGCAGACAAAAATGTTTGAACTGCCCTATACTGACATATACTTACCATTGCTTTCAGAAAAAGGAAGAAAAATGCTTCTCCTCATTGAAAGTTAGAACGAGAGACCTAGAGGTCACCTAGTCCACTGATCCCCAAAACGGCTGCCAGCCAGCTGCATAAGGGTCTTTTAGAAAACTCGTTAAAAACGCCAAATCCTCAGGCCCAGCCCTGGGAATTAAAACTTGATCCAAGAATGTATATTTTTTGATCCCGAGTTTTATGAACCACTGATCTAATCTACTTTCTTCATTTGACATTGAGTGCCGTGCCAAGGTCACACAGCTCATGAGTGGCAGAGCTGGGGTTCTCCACCCCTTGCCCTCCCCCATTGTTCTATTCGACAGGTTTCTAGGGAAGGCCTAACCCAGAATGCACGGTATAGTTACTTGAAAATGGTTTTGTTTTTTTTTTCAGTGATTTTCCACTGTATCATTTATCAGGGTTGGCCTCCCTACCCACACTTTCATGAGCTAACAGATATAAAGTGGTAAGCCCCACGTAAGTGCTAGTATTATTTAGCTATGGGAGGAGAGAATTGACAACAGTGTTATGACCCGCCACAGCTTGAAGGATTCCAGAGATGGAGAAAGGGCATTCACGGTGGTGGGCAAAGCATGAGCAGAGGTACAGGGACAAACCTACACAGACACAGGGTGCCTGGAGGTTGCTTGACGGGTGCTGCCTGGTGCCTGAAGGCAGCAGAGGATGGTAGGCTCAGAATACCCGTTGATGTCAGGTGGTGGAAAATCCTTGAAGGCCATACTAAAACGTCCAGATTTTATTCTTGCAGCAGGGCCAGTCCTGGGAGATCTTTTAAATGTATCTTTTCATACAGAAGTGTGTTGTTGTTCTGAGCAGAATGGAAAAACTTCTCACCTCTTTCAGGTAACTGTGGTGATTTTTTTTATCCCTCTTCATGTCTGCCTTGTGGTGTTGATACAAGGTTCTCTCACTGACTGAACACTCAAGGCAATTAAGTGACCTTGAGCCAGGTCATGAACAGAGTCACATAGCCTGGAATCCGTCTAAGCCCTGGAACTCACAGCCCCAAGTCTTTGGCCTCTCTCTGCCAGTGGGATCTTGTCACCTCCAGGCCACAGAACTTGTAGAAGATTATTCACTCTAGTTAAGAGCTTTGAGTGGGAACACTATTGTTATTCCTTTCCCTTCCCCCTTAATTCTTAACCCTAGAATAACATACTCAAATGGTAGGCTAAGTCTAAGCTCACACACAGGTCAGTAGACAGCATACAGAGCTGCTGGAAAGTTGTTTAACTTCTCTGCACACCTAGAGGTAAGGAATTTGTCTGTAACATGAGTTACTCATAGGAGTATGCCTTTCACTGAATTGTCATGAGAGTTAAATGAGTTAGTGCAAGCACATGGTCAGTGACCAATAAGCATGAGCTCTTATTATAACAATAGAGGAAATTTGAAAAGCTCATGGTCTGCAGCATTAGAATGAGAAAGAAAACGTCCCAATTACCAATTGGGAAAAGAATAAAAGAATTGTAAAAGCATTGTATGTGAAATTCTATGGCAATAAATTTGAAAATCTGGAGGAAATGCAGAATTTCCTAGCAAAATATAAATTATCAAAATAGTGCCCCCGACGAGGTAGACCACCTGACTTGACCAATAACCATGGAATACTTTAGGAAGTTTATTAAAGAGATGCTTTTTTAGAGGCCTTCATTGTCTTATAGCTGGATACTCTCTAGTCTTCAAAAACCAGGAATATTCTTTGTTATTCAAACTATTTCAGGTCATAGGATAAGATGAAAATTTCCCTCAATTCGTTTTACGAAGCCAGCATGACCTCAGTATTTAAACATGAAAAGCACATACCTCTTCTATCTCAGAAGCTTTGTGGGAAAAGATGACCCTAACAAAGAAAGATGGGAAAGAAAGCAAGACTCGGTGTGCACCAAAGCCCTTGGCCTACAGCAGTAGGTTCTCAGCAGAAGGCATGTAAGAAACACTGGGGAATGCCAGGCCCCACTCCCAGAGATCCTGATTTCATTAGTCTAGGGAAGTGCTGGGCCATAGCTAAGCTTTTCAAGCTCCCCAGAACCACTGCTTTAAGGTTACTGGAAATTACAGAAGTCCACAAAGCCTGGTTTATGGTTCCAAACTATCTCCACACAGCAGCAGTTCAGGGAGAGACTTTCAGCCAAATCTTTGACATGATCAGGGCTGTAAGAGGCAGCCATTGGCCATAGACATGCCCAGCCTCCCATCAGAGCCTAAACGGGTCCACAAAGCTCCAAGTGCTGTGTCTTGAGAGACCAAAGACCTAGCCGGGGCAGCAAGGCCGCCTGTCTTGTTAAGTTCTGAGCCAGCAACCCTGCCGGCTGCAAAGGAAGGCCAGGAAAGCCCACAGAGGGTTTGAATCTCTGGAATCCAGTGGGATTTTAATGATAGACGTGCTCATGATCCTGCTGCAAGGTAATTAAGCACACACAGTAAGCAGCTACATAAATGATTAATTCACAGCGTGCGCACACTCAGTCCACGTTTCCAGCTTCTCCTCCATCCATCCCCCAGTTCCTATGTTGAGCACCAGCATGAACAGCACTCTGACTGCCCAGGGTATTGCCTCATCAAACAGTCCCATAAACTCCAGACAAGAGGGAGGGATGTCCTAGATCCGTTTTCCAGTAGTTGGGGGTCCCTGACCAGAGACCCTGGAGCCCCTTCCAGCCACCCAACCTCTCAGACCCCAATGTGATGAGAGTCATTTTATGTCTGTCTTCAGTCCCAGGGTCAGGTGCAAATCTACTTTCTGTCCTTTGTTTCACTAAATGATAACAATAAGGCAATGTGAACAATTTTTACCATAAGACAATATAAAAAAAGGAATAGATTGTTGGCTCAGGTTTGGTTAATTAAGAGAAGAGAAATGCAAACTATATTCCTGTGTGTCCCACCCCACTTGCATCCAAGTAAAATAACCAGCAGGAAAGCTCACCGGGTTCTCAGAGTCACTGCATCATTAAACAAAGTGAAAGAACACACGAAACATTCCAAGGAGTGGTGGTGAATAGTACAGTGTCTGGGGTTTGTTTTATAATAATCCCTTAAAGGAACAATTGGGGTGGGAGTAGATAAAACAGGAATGGCAAAATATTAACTCTTGAAACTGGGTGGTGGGTACACATACATGTGTTGTGCTTATTCTCCTTTTGTGTATGTTTGAAATTTTTCCATAAGGAAAAAGAAAATAATACAGGATACTGGGGATCCCTACATGTTGGTAGGGATGAGCTTCCATTGGCACCTAACAGACAGACAATGCTGGACCCTGAAATACATGAGGGACAGTCCCAAAAAAGGGACTGGTGTCTCTACACAAATAAGCTGCTCAGGCTGCACGCTGTCGGCAGTGCCTGTATGATCCTCGGGGTCTCCCTGGCTCACAGCAGGTGCTCTATGCAAGGTAGCCCACAGAGAGCATCAGTACCATCACAGATGTTGTTACTATGTGGTCCAGGACATGGGGATCCAATGTGATAGAGGCTGAGGGAAAAAGAATCTCTTCTAGGTATTTAATCTGAAACCGTTTTAGCCCTTACAGGTGAGAACACCCAGAAGAAGGACGAGTCCTTGTCTCCATAGAATAAATTTGCCAGCCCAGAAAGCTTCCCCCTTCTCAGTTAAGGCTGACAATTTCATGCACCCCATCAGGAAGTGAGAGCGTAAATAGTGGCTAGAAAATTCCAGAGCTTATGGAGAAATCCAGTCATGGCTCTAGAAAGGATATTCTCATATGTATTCTCTCTTCATTTGCTCCCTTGGCCTCTTGCTCTGTCTCATATTTCTTCTTTTTTCTCTCTCTCCCCTTCTTTCTCTCTCCCCTTCTTTCTCTCTTTCCCCTTCTTCCCTCCACCCCACCCCCCAATTATTCACTTTGATTAGTCTTTGGAAGACTTACAATATCTTCCCTTTGAAGAAGGCCTAGCCTGGTCAATGATGTTTATATGTCAACATTCAGGAATCACTTTCATTTACTAGCAAGCCCCATCTTATAAGAAACTCCAGAGCCGGCCAAGTCAAGGTTTTTAAAAAATATAAAAGGAGACTCTGAGGCCTGTGAAAGCTTTAGAACAGCACACAATAGCCAGCAGACCTTCGGCTGGAGGGGAGGCCAGGGTGGGAAGAGCTGGTGCATGCTTGAATCAAATGTTAACCAAACATTATTGATGGCCTGCTTAATCTGCAAAGGATTACCTTGACAGGAATTGGGCTTCCTCTCCTGATTTTTTTCCAACCGTAGAATTTTTGAGTGATCGCAGCTTGGCCTTGCCAGCAGCGGCAGCTGCCTCGGGCTGTGAAGCCTACGGAGAAGCAGGCCTAGGAAAAGATCGAGTTTGGGTTTTTGTTTTGTTCTGTTTTGTTTCTTCTCTCTGTCTGTGTGCATGGGGTTTGTTTTTGTTTTCAGCACTTGCTGCTTGAGAATCCTGCACATGTGTTTAGGACTCCGCGGAGTCAGAAGCACATTTATTTGGGGGTCACTTCCTTGGATGCTCCCAGCAGCACTGTGTGGCAGGCTGTCCACAGGCCTCAAACCTTTGTTTACAGGTGAGAACACTACTGCTCAGTGTTCAGTGATTTTTCAGGGTCAAAAAAGTAGTCAGCAGCAGAACTGTAACTAAGTTAAGGTGCCTGGGTGGCTCAGTCGGTTAAGTGTATGACTCTTGGGCTCAGGTCATGATCTCACGGTTCGTGGGTGTGAGCCCTGCATCAGGCTCTGCAAGTGCAGAGCCTGCTTGGCATTCTCTCTCCCCCTCTCCCTCTGCCCCTCCCCCACTGGCGAGCGCACGCGCTCTCTCTCTCTCTCCCCCGCCAAAAATAAATAAACTAAAAAAAAGATTGCCTTTAAAAAAACGAAAAGGACCACAACCGAATTCTTCAGCTCTCTGCCATTAGAGAGAAAGACAAAGGGACGTACCAAATAGTACTTAAACGTACAGTGTCTGGCACTTAGCAGGGTCTCAGAAGGATCAAATGGATGGATGGGTGGATGGATGGATGGATGGATGGTTGGATGGATGGACACAGGAATGGATGGATAAATGGATGGATGGATGCATGGACTCATGGATGGATGGATGAATGGATGAATGAACGGAACTCCCAGATACTGGAAAGTGGGCTTTACTCACCTTTGTACCCTTGGTGCCCCCCACAGTGCTTTGACACTTCATCAGTATTTGTTGAATAATCCATTTAGGATCCATATACTTTTGTACAAAGACAAACAAGAGTTTGTGGAGAAGGTAATTTTTGAGCTTTAAAGAATAGAAGGGACTGAGTAATACAATGTGAGTGTAATTATTATTCTTTATCAGCACATATTATTTACCATACTGCAATGTAAAAAAATCTCCCATGCATTCATGTATTCATCCCAGAGATATTACTGAGTACCTGCTAAGTATTAAGTTCTAGTCTAGGTATTGATAATAAACAGTGCACACACACATACACACACACACACACACACAAAGTGGTCTCTGCTGTCCCGGAAATCACCTTCTATTTGGGGATAACAGATAATAAGCAACTAACTAGACAGCTTTGTTAATACAGAGAAAGAAAAAACTAAGCCAGTGAGGGGAGCATAGTGATGATGTAGGGGTTGCTATTTTAGCCACAAAGGCTTTTCTGATACTGTGACGTCTGAGCAGAGACGCAAAAGAAGTGGTGAGAACAAGTCGTGAAGATTTTCACAAGAAGAGCATTCCAGGAAGAGGAACAGCAGGTGCAAAGGCACTGAGGCAGGAGCATGCTTGGTGGATTTGCAGAACAGCTAGGACCCCAGTGTGACGGGAGGGGAGGAAATGAAGTAGATAGTTACAGGAGATTAAAGGATCTTGAACAGAAGAGTGATGGAATCTCCCCAGGCGTTCCCTGCTCTGGCTCTCACCAACTATTTCCCACATCTAAACCAGTAGCTAGTGAGATGAGTCCAAGGACTGACGGGGTAAACTGTGAGTTACACACAAGGCAGACAAAGATCTTACCCCACCCAGTATAGGCTTCAGCTTGCTTAGTATTGGCCTACAAATATGCCCATCTGGGCATCTGTACGCTTGACTTGCCAAGGTCTCAGCAGCCCTCGGTGGGTGCTGCAAGGCCTTGATGGCCAACTGCCCCATGCAACTACACCCCAACTACAAATTCGTTTCAGCTGTCGTCTCAAGTAGCTGGCCTCCTAGTCCTGACATCTCTCTCAAGGAAAAAAATGTCATGATCTATCTCCTTGTAAATTTGAAATCTGTACTTAGATTTTGGGTTATTTTTAGAAGGAACAGGAAATAATGTATAAGTTAAAAGAATACTTTTTTAGGGGCGCCTGGGTGGCTCAGTTAGTTAAACCTTCGACTCTTGATTTTGGCTCAGATCACGATCTCGTGGTTTGTGAGTTCCAGCCCCGAGTTGGGCTCTGCGTGGACAGCCTGCTTAGCATTCTCTATCTACACCCCCCCTTACTCTACTTGTGCTCTCTTTCTCTCTCTCAAAATAAATAAACTTTAAAAAAAAATTTTTAAGAACACTTTTATAATAGACTTTATTTTTTAGAGTAGTCTTAGATTTACAGAAATATTGAGAAGCTAATACAGAAAGTTCCCACATACCCCACACCCAGTTTCCCCTAACCTTACACTAATACAGAAGATGTCTGGTACATTTGTTACAATTATTGAAGCTTACTGATACATTCTTATTAACTAAAGCCTATAGTTTTTTTCCAATTTCCTTAGTTTTTTACCTAATGTCTTCGTGTTCCAGGATCTCACTGGGGATACCACATTCTGTTTGGTTAGCACATCTCCTTAAGCTCCCTCGGCTCTGCCAGTTCCTCAGACTTTTCTGGTCTTTTGTGACCCCGACAGCTTTGAGGAGTTCTGGTCAAAGCAGATTATAGAAAGCCACTCTATTGAAATTTGTCTGATATTTTTTTCTCATAGCTAGACTGGGTGTAAAGGCCACAGAGAATGGCATTTCATCACATTATGTCAAGGGTAATGTACCCTCAGCATGGTTTATTTATCACTGTTGGTGTTGACCTGGATCACCTAGCTGAAGTAGTGTTGGTCCAGTTTCTCCACTGCAAAATTACTTTACTCCCCCCACCTTTTCTATACTGTAGTCTTCGGAAGGAGGTCATGATGCACAGCCCATACTTAGGAAGAGCAAAGTTGTGCTCTCTCTCCTTAAGGATGGAGTGTCTACATATATTATTTAGGATTCTTTTAGAAGGGAAATCTCTGTCTTATTCCCCATTTATTTATTATTTGATCACTTATTTATATCAATATGGACTCACACATTTTCATATTTTGGGTTCCAACTCAATGCTACTTTATTTTTTGCTCAAATTGTTCTAATTTTGGCCATTGGGAACTCTTTCCATTGACTCCTGTGTTCTTTTGGCATACACCCATCATTGTAGGAGTTTGGGTTTTGTTTGTTTGTTTGTTTGTTTGGGGAGGTGGTGAGCTCTTCCTTATTTTTTGGCGCTACCAGATACTCCAGGCACCATCTTGTATGTCTTGCCCCTGTCCTGGAATCAACCATTTCTCCAAGGACTCCTGGTTCCTTTTATTGAAGAATGGTACTAGAAACCAAGATCTGGGCCCAAGGTGTGCTCGCTGCAACTAGAATGTTGTTTCTTCTCAGCTGACAGTGCAAGAAATTATGTGTGTATACAAACTTGTATATATATACCTATCTATAAATATTTCTGTGTATAACCATCTGTACCTATAGTAAGGTAAACAAGAGTTCATGCTGTTGTCTCCAACTCTTTTTTAAAATTTTTTTTAACATTTATCCATCTTTGGGGAGGGGAGCGTACACATGCGCAAGCAGGGAGGGGGCAGAGAGAAGGAGGTAGAGGATGGGAAGCAGGCTCCTTGCTGTTAGTGCAGAGCCTGATGTGGGCCCAAACTCATCAACCATGAGATCATGACCTGAGCCGAAATCAAGAGTTGGCTGCTTAACCGAATGAGCCACCCAGGCATCCCTGGTGTCTCCAGCTGCTATCTGTTACCATATGGGTCATTCTAACTTATCTGTAAATGTCCACTCCCAACAGTAGAAAACCTGGCTCTCACCATATGCTGTCTATATAATTGTTCAAGTCCAGTCTGCATCTACAGCAGTATCATAATTGTGAACCAGTTGTCCTCATGGGAAACAACTTTATCTACTAGAATATAGTATAGTTTCTTTTGTCTTTAGTCTATACACTCCACTCATTTCCAAGGTTACTTAGGTCCATACATTTCCCCAGCCCTCTTCAGTGAGGTGGTTTCATACATTTGTAATACAGACTCTCTTATCACAGTCTGCATCCCTTCCTGAGATCTAAGGGGACACCTTTTTTTTTTTTAAGTAAGCTCTATACCCAATGTGGGGCTTCAGTTCATGACCCCAAGATCAAGAGTCACATGCTCTACCAATGGAGCCAGTCAGGTACCCCTAGGGGGACACTTTTCTTTTAAAATTTTATTTTTGTGAGTAATCTCTACACCCAACATGGGGATTGAACTTTCAACCCCAAGATCAAGAGTCCCATCCTTGGGTGCCTGGCTGGCTCCATTGGTAGAGCTTGTAACTCTTGATCTTAGGATGGTGAGTTCAAGACCCATAATGGGGGTAGAGATTACTTAATAAATAAATTATTTTAAAAGAAGAAGAGTTGCATGTTCTACTGACTGAGCCAGCCAGGCGCCCCAGAGGACACTTGTTTTAATGTTTTATCTCTAGCTAGGATAATAAATTCACAGAGAACAGCTACCATAAGAAACAAAGTGGTACAATCATACTTTTTTTTCCCATTGCCTTGTTTTTTTAAAAGTAATTCCCACATTACTCAAGTAATATAATACATTCATTATAACTTAAAGTTAACTCGGGGAGCCTGGGTGGCTCAGTTGGTGAAGCATCCCACTCTTGAATTTGGCTCAGATCATGATCTCACAGTTCATAAGTTCGAGCCCCAAGTCGGGCTCTGTGCTGGCAGCGCAGAGCCTGCTTGGGATTCTCTCTCTCCTTCTCTCTACCCCTCCCCTGCTCGCTCACTCTCTCTGTCTCTCAAAATAAATAAGCATTTTTTTAAAAAGTTAAACGATTTAATACTACTTTAATACTACTCCAAGCCCCATTCCCCTCCTTCTTGGTGAACACTGCTATTCATCTGGCATATGTCTATGCTCACTTTCTTCCTTGCATTTATATCCGCACATATGTACCCATAGACAATGTGCCATATTGCTATGTGTGCTCTAACATTAATGGCATCACACATAACTGCTGCAACTCTTATTTTCTGCAGACCATTCAGCTTCGCTATCTTTCACATCTGTGTGTGGCTGGGTGCCCCATGAGTACCACTGCATCAAATACACATGTTGGTTACAACTGTGGGGTCTTCCCCTACTCTAATCAGCAGCACTGCAGTGACGTTCTTGTACACCTACAGGCACTTCTCTAGGAGTCGCTAGGTCATAGAAATACACATTTTCTGTAACAGCTCCTGTCAAACTGCCTGTCGGAATACTCAAGCTAGAGGGAAAAAAATGTTCTATATTATGTGGGTGAGTGGGACAGAGAAGAGAATCAGATTGCCAGTTTCTAATTTGTCTTAATGTTTCTCTCCAGAGAATAGTAACTAGGGGTTAAGACTCACTGTGTGTTATTTAAAAGAACCTCATGCTGTGATGATTTCCAGTGCTTTTAAAATGTTAATAGTTAAATTATTAGAAGAGGGGCAGTGTGGTATAGAGGTCTGCCTGAGCTCTCTGTCACCAATTCTAAGTAGATGCTTCAGCAATTGTATGCATCTTCCAGAACTCCTTATCTGCCTGACAGGGGCCTGGGGACACCACAGGCACAGAAGGACCGATGGGAGACAGAAGCGGAGATGTTTCATGGCTTCTCACGTGCTCCTGATGAGTAGGAAGCTCACGAGTTCATTCAGATGATCATGCTTGATCATCTACGAAGGGCTGGCCGCTGGGATGGCCTTGTGGCATCCAGTTTTTCAGACAGGCTGGAAATTCCCAGAAGGCATATCTGGGATCTGCATCGACAGAGGCAGCCACTACATCTTTGCACCCTCATTCCCCATTTGGTTGAGTGTATGTTGAGTGCCAGACAGGAAGCCCAGTACTGGGGAGAGAGAGGTGAGGGTAACAGCTGGCCTGAGTTTGCTCACACCTGGCTCGGCCAGCCATCACCCTGGACTCTCGGCTCATTCTTGGTTTGCTCATACTAAGGGACATAGGAGGAGGCCCTCTGTGTGCTCCCTGAGAGACAGGAGATATGTTAAGCATCCTTAAATAATGTGAATGGGGGCCTCCATCCTTCCAAACGTTCCAGATGGGCACCATTTCCAACTTCACTCTCTCAGCCCTCTTTGTGCTCCCGGAATGATTTCTTAGGTGATTGGTAGTTTGGATGGATGTGTGAAAGCTAATAACTTGCTGTGCTGCTATTTGATCAGATGTGGAAAAATTAAAGTTGCTCACAGTGTCCCTGTTCTGATTAATCAGAATCAGACATTTGCTTCACATTCAAAGAGCAGATTCCCTGCAAAGCAGGCTCTAGTCACACAACCTGTCAACTGTGGGAAGTCATAGGTGGTGTCCTCCGAGGAGGAGGAGGAGGCGGGGAAGGACTCAGATTTTTTTAAGGTTTGCAGAGGAGCTTTCGTTAAAACACTAATTATTGGGGGTTTATTCTCCCAGTGGCCCCACAATTTGCCACAACTGGCTTCAGAGTGGGGAGTGCAGAGATGGAGGGAGACTGGTTGTTTCCACTTATTATTGTTTTATAGCTTTTCTCAGAGCGGAGGGGATTTCTCTTGTTTTATCATTGGTCACACAGTAAATTCTCTCTCTTCTCTCCTCCACTCTGTATTCTGGAACTTGTTGGTTCATCCTGCCTAAGGTGTTGAACTGTGTCCCCTAAAAAAGGATATGCTCAGATTCCCACTACCCCTACCTGTGAATGTGAACTTATTTGGAAATAGGATCCGCAGACACAATCAGGGTAAAATGAGATTGTACAGGATTAGGGTGGGCCCTAAATCCAATGACTGGTGTCTTTATGAGAGAAAGGAGAGAGGGGTGCCTGGGTGGCTCAGTCAGTTAAGTGTCTGACTCTTGATTTCGGCCCAGGTCATGATCTCACGGTTTATGGGTTCAAGCCCCACATTGGGCTCCAAGATCGCAGTGCAGAGCCTGCTTGGGATCCTCTCTCTCCCTTCCTCTCTCTCTGCCCCTCCCCTGCTCACACTCTCCCCTGTCAAACTTAAAAAGAGAAAGAGCAAAAAAAAAAAAAAAAAGGAAAGAAAGGTTGAGACACAGAGACACACAGGGAAGAAGGCCATGTGAACCTAGAGGCAGAAACTGGGGTGATACAGTCCCAAGCCGAGGGAAGGCAGGGACTCCTGGCGACACCAGAAGTGAGGAGAGAAACCTTGGACAAATTCTCCCTCACAGCCTCCAGAAGCAAACCACCCTGCCAACAACTTGATTCCAGAATTCTGGCCTCCTGAACTGTGAAAAAATAAATTTCTGTTGTTTTAAGCCACCGGGTTGCTGGAACTTGGTGACAAGCAGCCCTGGAAATGCATGCAACCTGTCTTTTGGTTCTCTTGAAAAAGGAGGCATGCAGCCCAAATATCCTGTTTCCAACAAAGAAAGATTCAGTCCCACATCTAGCAAGGACTTTCAGTTCCAAAATCTAGCCTTCTCCCGTTCTCCCAGTTTTGCAGCAAAATCAAGTGCCAATTGAGTATTTCAGCGGCTGCATGGACACTTGAAATCTGTTGGCTCTGACTATGTACTCCCTCCCCACTCTGAAGTCTGTTGGCCCAGCTCAACCACAGGTCCTAGTGGAGCCCATAGCCTGGGGGCAGAGCAGTGGCCCGGGGGCGGAGCCACAGGCCACAAACAAGCCAAACAGAAAGGGTTTTGACTTCCTGGCTCTACAGCATTCACAGGGAAGAGACTACAGGGCCATGGACCATCCTGGTTTGTACCAACCCGAAACACACGGCTTGACCACAAAATGCACGCACTGGGGCCAGGAGTGGGCCGGCAGCCTAGTTCTAGGTTCTCTATAGCTGGAGTTTCCCTTCAACAGATCCCTTCAGGAACCATTGACTCTTCCGTAATATCATAAAATCTTAGAGCTGTAAAAGACCTGGGGTGTGATTCAGTCCAACTTTCCAGCCCGTTTTATTTATAATAATGCCATCTGCTATTTGTTGAGTAACAATACAAATAATACCAAATACTTACTGAATACATACTGTGTGCCAGGAAATTTTCTTAGCACTCTGTGTATATTAACTTATTTAATCATCACAGTAACACTTGCCAGAGGGACTCTATTCTGCCCAGTCTGTAGATGAGGAAACTGAGGTACAGAGAGAAAAAGAACCTGCAAAGGGAGCACCAGCTCGCAGGTGGCAGTATCACGTCTGCCTCACCTCGAGCCATCTGAGCTCTCCACTCTACAGAGATTCAACACGATATGCCTTCCTTCACGTATCCGAAGAGCAAGAGCATCAAGATTGGAGCCACAGTGCCTGAAAGCCAGAAGTGGGACTATATCTTCTTTTTTTTTTTTTTTTAAGTTTATTCATTTACTTTGAGTGAGAGAAAGAACATGCATGAGCAGGGGAGGGGCAGAGAAAGAAGGAGGGAGAGGATCCCAAGCAGGCTCTGCACTGTCAGGACAGAACCCGATGTAGGGCTCAAACTCATAAACTGTGAGATCATGACCTGAGTGAAGATCAAGAGTCTGATGCTTAACTGACTGATCCACCCAGGCTCCCTGAGACTTTAGCTTCTTAATATAGACCCAGCTGTACACACAAGTGCATGTGTCGACATGTGCGTGCCCATGCACGCACATGCACACGCGCACATACCTCTTTTTTAATTTGTTTAATGTTTATTTATATTTGAGAGAAAGACACACACACAGCACAAGCAGGGGAGGTTCAGAGAGAGACGGAAACAGAATCTGAAGCAGGCTCTAGGCTCTGAACTGTCAGCACAGAGCCTGACACTGGGCTTGAACACAGGAACCCTGAGATCATGATCTGAACTGAAGTCAGACGCTTAACTGACTGAGCCACCCAGGTGCCCACACACCCCTCTTAAAAAGAGGAACCACCAGTCACTTCCAAGAGAACACAAGCTTAGAGGGAGGGACTCAGGAGAAAGACCCAACTGTGTTATCAGTTACGCTACCCAGTTCCCATTAATGTAAAAAAATGTCTCCAAAACAAGTTTTGCCTGAGCATTTCCCTCCCAAAATGCACTAATCAGATCTGGATCTTGTGGGAGGGAGGAGTGTCACAGGAAGCCCACAGCCGGCCATGTCGTCTCAAGATGAGGCCAAGCTGGCAAAAGGGAACACAGAAGCCTGTGGGCAGTGTCCCACTGGCCAGAGCAGTGGGCTGAGGCTGCCATACCAGCCCCTAGGAATTCTTCCAGGTTTTCCTCTGGGACAGCCCTCCCCTCTGGACTAGGGAGTTCACTGTTGTTGTTTTTAATTTTTTTTTAATGTTTATTTATTATTGAGAGACAGAGAGAGACAGAGCATGAACGTGGGAGGGACAGAGAGAGAGGGAGACACAGAATCCGAAGCAGGCTCCAGGCTCTGAGCTGTCAGCACAGAGCCCGACGCAGGGCTCGAACTCACAAACTCAGGGCTGACCTGAGCCAAAGTCAGACACCCCAGGAGTTCGCTATTTCTGCAAAGTGAAGTCACAAAGGAATGACACCCAAGTCAGCGCCAGTATCCGTTCTGCCCCCATGGTTCCCATCCCCTTCCCCACGTGGTAAGGCCCCCAGGGGTGGCCATGATAAGCTGTGTCACGTACGGGAGAACAGGATGCAAACAGGAACTGCTCTCCAACTGGCCTGCAGCAGACCCGGGTGGTGGCTTCAGAGCACAGTTATTAATAATGAGCTGCTTGAAGGCAAGCTGTGCCAAATGACCCAGGAATCATTGCAGCCACTAAGTGCAGTGCCTGATTGCCCCTGCCCATCACTGTACTTCTACCTGAGTCGGCCTTCAGTCCCTCTTCTCCTGCTTCCGTCATGGGATGCTGGAAGCCTTGGTGAACATCAGTGGAGTCCGAGATATAGGTTGACTTCCAGGCCCCACCACCCTGTGATTCTCTCTCCCTTGTTCCCACTGACAGCCAAGAGAGGTGGGGCAGGAGGGCCCCTGCCACCGTCCTGGCCCTGCCGTTCAGCGCCCTGGTGTCACCGGCATCTAGTGCCAGGTGGTTTTAGCCATTGCTACCCAGACTCTTGGGTGGATGAAGGGTCATCTTGCTAGAATTTCTGTGGGGTCAAAATGCAGATAGAGAAGCCATGTGTGTGGAGCTGAGTTAAAGTTCCTGCAGCCCCAGGCCTGAAAAGATTGGAAAGGCCATGGGAGGGAACTTGAATGAGGGGCTTTGCCGAAAGTGGAGGGAGGCAGGGCTGCCCTTGGAAGCCCGATCGGCTCTGCCAGACAGGTGGAGAGCACCTCGGCATTTTCCAGGGGACACCCAAAACCACAGCTCCTTCGAGGTAAAGAGAAGGCACCTGGATTACTGCTAAGTCAGAAAAGAGCCAGGCTTAGCTCGGCCCATTCCAGTCTGCACCCTGCAGGTATTAATGACTCTACCACCTGCACGAAGGATACCTGCCCAGAGGAACAACTGTGGTCCGAGGGCGGTACCAAGACCAGGATTTCAGCCTCCTCAAGAGGTATTCGGACTATTGAAAGAAGCAAGAAGCAAAGTCTAGGTCCTAGATTCCAGCCCAAGCCCCAGCTCCCCGTGGCTTAAGATATAGTTTGGCTTTGGCGGTCACAAGGTCAGAAGACGTTAAAAGGATTGTACGGTCACCCTGCGTTTGGGAAGAACCCAAAGTTTGGGGCAAGCTGAAGAGAGGCTCCTTTCCTAGGCTCTCTGGCACTGCAGTCTTTGAATGCATTCCTGGCCAGGCCTTTCACGGGGGCTCTTTCTGGAGTCCCCTGCCGTTTGTGGAATGGCAGAAATCTACTTTGGAAGCAGTGCTCACTCCCTGTGCGGTTGCTTTTTCTGTAAGCGGTGGGTTTTAGTCTGTCCTCTGTCTATGGAGCTGCCGGATCCTAACTTCCCATCTCCACCGTGGGCTCCGGATACACTCTCAATTTAAATAGGTGTGGGGGGGGAGGGGCGCCTGGGTGACTCAGGCAGTTGAGAGTCCATGATTACAACTCAGGTCATGATCTCATGGTTTGTGAATTTGAGCCCCACGTGGGGCTCTGCACTGACAGCAGAGTCTGCTTAGGATTTTCTCTCTCTCTCTCTCTCTCTCTCTCTGCTCCCCCCCTCAAAATAAATAAACATATAAAAAATAAAAAGGGCACCTGAGTGGCTCCGATATTTGGTTTCCACTCAGGTCACAACCTCCTGGTTCATGAGTTCGAGCCCCACATCAGGTTTCACACTGTAGTAGTGTGATTGGGATTCTCTCTCTCTCTTTCTCTCTCTCTCTGCTCTTCCCACACTGGCTCTCTGTCTCTCTCTCAAAAAAAAAATTTTTTTAATTTAAAAATAAAATTAAATAGGTTCAGATTCGCCCCAAACGTAATCTAATCCCTCCTTTCTGAGGAGGCTTCCACTCCTGACCTGTGTCCTCTGACCTTGCTCCTGCTCCAGCTTAACAGGAGGCTCTGGGGTACCTCTCTGGGATTTGGTCAGTGCCATGAGGGTCTTGGGAATCCTAACCTAGTGAACTAAGACAGGGAGTCATGCGCGAATTTATGAAACCACAAAGACGCAAAGCCCCAGGTAGCAATTGCTCATGTGGAAGCTCTTTAACCTGGAAACCCTTACACAAATGCCAGGGATAACGGTTTTGTCAACTTACGCACGTTCCCTAGAGAGGGCCTCCCAAGCCTCCCAGAGGTGGGGTGGAGGCTACCCCATGGGGGCTTCTTGGACTGAGTGTGAGAGAAGGGTGTTCCCCAGAGGAAAATTAAGATCTGTTATTAGAAGAAGAGACAAGGCCTAAGTACTAACCATTCTCCTTATCCTTCCACTCCCTTGTCTCTTTCCTTCCCTACCCTTCCCTTATCTGCCCTTCAACTACTGATTGCAAAAGGAAAGGAAAATCTGTTACAGTGGGCGAGGTCTGTGGGTCTGGTGACCATTGTAGAGGGTCTGTGACCTAGAGGGTCTGTGACCTAGTCTTGTTCATTTGGGATCTGGATGTAACATGGAAATGCAGCCGGCAACGTTATACCTGACTTCTGTTCATCACCAGTTTGTGCTGTCTTTCTACACCTCGAGCAGGTGCGTCCCTGCTCAACTCAGAGGCTTTCCCCACAAGATAATCCTCTCTCTCCGGCCTGCACTTGACCTGCGCCCGGTGCTGCAGCCTTCTCTAGGCTTTTGTTTTGTTCTGGACTTCCTGTTCTATTTTTGGACAGTTGTAGCTTGGACACTTGCCTTGGCGGACACAGAGCCCATGTGAATGGTTAGCATCCGACCTGAATACCTGCCCTGCAGTTTATGACCTGGGTTTGCCCCAAGTGCAAGGTGGCTGCCTGCCTCCTGTCAGTCTTCGTCCTCCACCCTCCCGACCTGGCTGGCCACATTTTCTCCTCCTACCGTCAACTGTTTAACAAAAACTGTGTGTGAAGAGGTGTTTCCTCGCCTGGGAGATTCCAGAGTTTATACTGATCTGTGCCCCGCCTCTCCAGGGAGCCCTCGGACATCCACGCCCAATAGGCGGATGTGGCCCTGTGCCTTTGGAACAGTGGGTCAAGCAAACAGTGCTGTAGCTTCCGTAAACCTCAGTCCTGGCCACCCCGAGGGTGGAGGTGGATCACATTCATATGGGTTCTTCTGATCCCTCAGCTTACGGAACTCAGAATTTGGACCACTGGCATGCTGGTTCTAATCCAAACAACAATCTCTGCAAAATGCCCTACCCTCCCTGTGGCCACTGGGGCTGGACTCACGTGGGTAGGCACCCACGTGAATGCTCTTTCCCACTCGGTGTCCTGCAGCAGATAACTGAGAAGGTACGGGGCTACTGGGAGGGCACAGGACTCAACCTAAGAGGCCACCCTGTCACTATTTTTATGTCGGTTGTTTTGGTATTTTTGCTGTTGTTTTAAAAGGGGAGGAGTTTTAAAACAAGAATTCTAGTATCAAGTTTAGTGACAAAGATATTTTTTATCTGATTTAAACTTGACCTGCCCCCATTTCTTCTCCCTGCACCCCTTCCACAAAACACACACACACACACCCCTTTTAATGCTGGATATTAACCATTTCCCAGTCTTGTGAAGAAGCAATTATAGGGGCACCTGGGTGTCTAAGTCAGTTGGGCATCCGACTTCGGCTCAGGTCATGATCTCACAGTTCCTGGGTTCGGCCCTGTGTCGGGCTCTGTGCTGACAGCTAGCTCAGAGCCTAGAGCCTGTCTTTGGATTCTGTATCTTCCTCTCTCTCTGACCCTCCCCTGCTCATGCTGTCTCTGTCTCTCAAAAATAAATAAAGGCATAAAAAATTTTTTAAAAAGAAGCAATTATAATTTTCAACCTCTGATTTTAAAATATTAATATTCATACTATTATAAAAATTCTTGCAAATTAATGACAAAAAGAAAATATACTAATTCAAGAATGGGTATGAATAGGTAGTTCCTTAAGAGAAGACATTCAAGTAATCAATGAACATGAAAAATATTCAACCTCAATGATAGGCAAAGACAAAAACTTCTCAAAACGACAAATGTTCAAAAGTCAACAATACCAAGTGTTAATGAGAGGGAAGGAAAACAGACCCTCTTCTGAGCTGATGGACATGTAAATGGGGACTCCCTTTCTGCCAGGCACTTGACTACATGTATGAAAG
Source organism: Cryptoprocta ferox (assembly GCA_028646485.1). NCBI lineage: Eukaryota > Metazoa > Chordata > Mammalia > Carnivora > Eupleridae > Cryptoprocta > Cryptoprocta ferox. Next base: position 39,455,031 of record CM053559.1, on the reverse strand, counting down.
GTCTGGAACCAAAAATTCTGTGTCTAGGAATTTATATAAAAAAGTAAATGGTGGGGCGCCTGGGTGGCTCAGTCGGTTGGGCGTCTGACTTCAGCTCAGGTCATGATCTCATGGTCCATGAATTCAAGCCTGGCTTAGGGCTCTGTGGTAACAGCTTAGAGCCTGGAGCCTACTTTGGATTCTGTGCCTCCTTCTCTGTCTCTGCCCCTCCCCCACTTGTGCTCTGTCTCCCTCTGCTCCCTCTGACTCTCAAAAATAAATGTTAAAAAAATAAGTAAAAAAAAAAAAAGTAAATAGTAATGTGTGCAAGAATTTACTTGAAGATGTTCACTACAAAGTTATCTATAATAGCAAAAAATTGGAACCAAATCTGAATGCCAAACATAGGGCTTTTGGAATACTAAGTAGACCTCTCAAAATAGTTTTTGTCTGTTTTTTTTAATAAAGTTTATTTATTTATTTTGAGGTGAGGGAAGAGGCAGAGAGAGAGGAGAGAAAGAGAATTCCAAGCAGGCTTCACTCTGTCAGTGCAGAGCCCAATGCAGGGTTACATCCCACAAACCGTGAGATCATGACCTGAGCTAAAATCAAGAGTCGGTTGCTTGGGGCACCTGGGTGGCTCAATCGGTTGAGCATCCAACCTCAGCTCTGGTCATGATCTCGCAGTTCATGAGTTCAAGCCCCGTGTTGGGCTCTGTGCTGACAGCTCAGAGCCTGGAGTCTGCTTCAGATTCTGTGTCTCCCTCTCTCTCTTCCCCTGCTCTCTCTCAAAAATAAATAAACATTAGAAAAAATTTAAAAAGAGTCACATGCTCAACCGACTCAACCATGAAGGCACCCCTCAAAATAGTTAAAAAATTTTTTTCATAACATGCAGAAATGTCAATAATGGGAAAAATAACAATACTTTTTTTTAATTTTTAAAGTTTATCTATTAATTTTTGAGGGAGACAGAGAGAGAGCACAAGCAGCGGAGGGGCAGAGGATCCCAAGCAGACTCCACACTATCAGCACAGAGCCCGACATGGGGCTGAAACTCATGAACTGCGAGATCAAGTCCTGAGCCAAAGATGGATGCTCAACCGACTGAACCACTCAGGCGCCCACACTTAATACATTTAATACAGAGCATTCAGTACAATTTCTTTTTTGAAAATGTGCACACATTTGAATTTTATACAAAAAAGGTGTGGTAACCATGGGTACTTTTTTTCTTCTTCATTGATACCTGAATTTTCTAAACTCTTAATTACACACATATTGTTTATATGATTTGATTTTTTTAAGATTAAAAAATTTATGTTTATTTATTTATTTTGAGACAGAGAGAGAGCACACACATAGACAGAAGAGGGGCAGACAGAGAGAATCCCAAGCAGGCTCCACGCTGGCAATGCAGACCCCAAGTCGGGGTCAATGTCATGAACCGTGAGATCATGACCTGAGCTGAAATCAAGAGTCGGACGCTTTACTGAGCCACCCAGGTGCCCATTTAAGACTTTTATACATTTTTTTAATGTTTATTTATTTTTGAGAGAGAGAGAGAGAGAGACAGAGCATGAGCAGGGGAGGGGCAGAGAGAGAGGGAGACACAGAATCCCAGGCAGGCTCCAGCTGCCGAGATGTCAGCACAGAGCCCGATGTAGGGTTCGAACTCACAAACCGTGAAATCATGACCTGAGCCGAAGTCGGACACTTAACCGACTGAGCCACCCAGGCGCCCCTTTAAGATTTTTATTTTTAAGTAATCTCTACACCCAGCATGGGGCTTGAACTCACAACCCTGAGATCAGGAGTCACAAGCTCTATCACACAAGCCAGCCCAGTGCCCCATGTGATTCGATTTTTTAAAAAATTGTAAGAAACAAACAACATGATAACTGTGCCAGAGGTGAGGTGTTTGAGAAGGCACTTTGGTTTGGGAGCTTGTTAGGTGTTTGTTTGTTTGTTTGTTTGTTTCTGGGTCAGAATCTAAAAGCATCGGGAAACAACTGGGCCCCTCATACAAAATATCTACTATTTTTGTGGAGATTTTCAAATCCTGAAGGGAATAATGAAAAGATGAGGTCTGGCTCAGGTTTTCGTTTTACCACCTACACCCTGTCATTGAAATTTTTCCTTACAGATATGAAGAGTAACTACTGACATGTCCCAGTGGGATTTTAATTTCTATAATGGAGTTAGTATTACGTTTTTTCTTATCTTTTAAAAAATCCTTTCAATTCTACTGGCACCCCCTTCTCCCAAGTGAAAAGCAGACGTGATGGCAGCTTGCTTAGGTAGGAATGACATAAATGTCCCCTGCAGCTCCCTTCTGCTCTACCACATCCTTTCTTTTTTTCTTTCCCTTGGAGGGGTCCCTTTTCTCTGCTTATACCTTAAGCCTGCTGTTGCCTGATGGCGATGCGCCAGCTATAATCATCCTGGCAACTGCTTCCTCCAAGTGTATGTAGAACTGGAGACCAGAGGATTGGCTTGGCTCAGAAAGGACTAGAATCGGTGTCGTAGTATTTGGTGTGTGCTTGGAGCTAGTTTTTCACACCTTTATCCCCTGCTCCACTTCTGGGGTATGGGATTGGGGACATGTTTTTGATCAATATGCAACTGGTAACAATTTTACCAGGTGTAATAGGGAAATCACTGAGAGCAAAGCTATTGCTTTAAATGTGACCTTCGGCCATTCACAGGTGAGCATTCCTTCCACACCTTGGGGTTTGAATCTTTGACACTATTGGGGACACGTGCCCCACCCCACCTGTGATAGCAGTAATGCCTTTAGGCATTATTTAGACAGCTCACCACTCCAGTTATTCAAGATTATAGCTTCCTTATTTTTTTTGGAAAGCTACTCTCAGTTTGGCACCAAAGGAATGCAGGAGTCATCCTGTTGTAAAGCATAATACAAAAGAACATGACTTTTAGAAAATAGGGGTACTGGGGCAGCCCAGTACCAAGCACTTCCTGAGGGCTAGTTACTGGGCACATCATTTATATAGTTATCTCTCCTAATGCTCGCATGAACTCCAGGAGGTGGTATTACGTTCTCTAGAGGAGGAGGAAAAGGATCGGACAAGTTAACTTCTTTGCCCAGAGTTGCTGAGCTGGCAACCGCTGCTGGAGCTGGGTTTCGAACCGATGCCTGATTCTTTCTGGCATACCAGGCTGCCTCCCAGAACCTTCACCTAAGCAGTGAGTCTGTCAAGTTACACTGGTGCCATTACTATCCGTCTAGCCTAGGAAATGAGCTTCCATCCGGTTTGCTTTGGACACAGGGCTTCTCCACCTTCAGCGTGCAGCGCACGGGCTGGAGCGCTAGCTGGCAAAACGCAGATTCCAATTCAGCAGGTCTGGGGCGGGCGGCCCTGATACCCGTGCTGATGCTGCAGAGCCAGAGGCCTCCTCCGGGAGTAACGCTGCCCTAGGTAGGGACGCAGCGCTCAGCAGGCGAAGGCTGTGTTATGCAGAATATGGATTTAAATTCTGACCCTGCCAATTAGTGGGTGGCTTGGGCAAGCTATTTAACCTCTCCGGACTTGCTTACTCATCTTGAAAATAAGGATTTAAATAGCAGCCACTTCTCAGAGTTATGAGGATTAGATGAGATAAGCCATGTGAAGTACTTACAATTGATAGTTCTTAATCAGGATTTGCTTTTATTAGTAACACATGGAGCCATGCTGCCCTGGGGTGGAGCGAAGTGCTCTGGCCTGCGAGTGGGGAGGTTTGAAATTGCGCCTGGACCATTTTGTAAGCCGAGTCTCACTGGGGGTGGGAGGCCCACGGAGCCCTCCTGTGCCCCCCACCCCCACCCCCCAAAGAAGTGCCGAGGGGTACCTGCGGAGCCTCTTGCCTAGGGTCCGGTAAGGAGCTTGGATCCTGAGGCTTAGCCTGCAAGTCATCCCGAAGCGTCCCATAGATGCGCACGTGGCTTCCAGTGCCCGCGTCACACGTGGCTCAGGGAGCGGGCACCACCAAGTGTCGTGTGCCAGAGTCTTAACCTTTCGCCCTCAGGCCTCGGGTCACGTCACCACTCTGCCTGATAGAGTCAAAGGGGCTCAGGCTCTGCTTCCCCTTCGATGCAGCTTTTTATTTCATTTCTGTCTGGCGAGGGCCGTGGGAACCGGCCCGCGGAAATGCAGATCACCCTCAGGGCCTTCTCTGCCGCAGCCCAGGGCCGCTTCACCGGCTTCCTGCCTGGAGCACCGCGGCCTGGAGCACCGCGGCCTCCAGCGCTGGTCAGCGTGTCTGCGGCCCAGTCACCGCCCCAGAGCTGGGCCGCCGCGCTGCTCTGTGACGGAGCGTCCTGACCTAGAGCCTCCGCGCGCAAAGGCTGGTTCCCAGATCAGCCGCATCCCCATCGCCGGCCCTGTCGCCGGCTGTTTGAAGAGGTAGGTTTTATTATTGCTCAGGTGTGCTGAGGCCGACAGATCGGGACACGGTCGCCATTGACAAGGTACTTTGTCACTGGCAGTTCCGAAGAGGAGGGGTCGTGCGGTGCCACGCAGGGCCACCGGAGGAAGCACCTGGGTACGTCAGGAGGCAGAGAAATGGGGAAAGCCTAGGCAGGAGCCTTCACTGTGGTTTCCACCGCGAGGACTAGGTGAGGCAGAGGCAGCTGGCATAGGATTGACTCGGTTGAGTAATGGCAGCAGGCTCTGGGTGTAGGGGCTGGCTCTGGTCATCTGTATCCGAACCTGGGGTGACTGGGACAGGGAAGAGTAGCCTAGACAGTAAAGGAGGTGGTCTGGGATATGGGCTTTAGATGGGTTGATCTGCATATGAAAGATACACTTGCAGGTGAGTCCTTTGCTATCTCTGGGAATTGGCTAGTCCTGGGTCAGCAAGGCCCTAAGATGTCAAAGCATCAGAAATACAGAAAGGGGCGCCTGGGTGGCTCTGCCATTTAAGCATCTGACTCTTGATCTCGGCTCACGTCATGATCTCACAGTTTGTGAGTTCGAGCCCCAAGTCCGGCCCTGGGCTGATAGTGCCTGGGTTTCTCTCTCTCCCTCTCTTTCTCCCCTGCTCACACACACATGCTCTCTCTCTCTCTCTCTCTCTCTCTCTCTCTCTCTCTCTCTCTCTCTCTCTCTCCCCCCCTCAAAATAAATAAATAATAAACATTTTTAAAAAAGAGATACAGAAAATAAAAAGGCATGATTTATCCGCGGACGTATGGAATCAGAATCTGCATATTAACCGGATCTGCAGGTAACTAATGAGCACACGAAAGTCTGAGAAGCACACTTCTCTGACATTTTGAATTGGGTCCTGCTGAAAGCAGCAGATGCCCTAAGCCATTCTGTGTGTAAACAGGGATAATGACTGCTATGGGTTCGGGAGACGGGGTACATCAAAACCTTAAAGGGACAGCTAAGAGAAGAATGTCCCAGAACATTAACAATGCCTTTCATTTTCTGGGCATATGCTACTAATATTTTTTTTTAAGTTTATTTATTTTGAGAGAGGGAGCAAGAGGGAGCTCAAGTGGGGGAGGGGCAGAGAGAGAGAGAGGGAGAGAGAGAATCCTAAGGGGGCTCTGCGATGTCAGTACAGAGCTCGAGGCAGGGCTTGATCCCACAAACCCTGAGATCATGACCTGAACTGAAATCAAGGGTCAGTTGTTTAACCGACTCAACCACCCAGGCGCCCCATTCTTTTGATTGTTGATAATGGGTCGTGCACCAGTCATAGATACTGCGGAAACAAATGTGGTATTCATTTCTATAACAGAACTTATTTAAAAGTAGGGAACTTACCACCTCATCAGTGAATGGAGAGACAAGCTAATATTTTTACCCCAGTTTACAATGGAAAAATTGGTCAATAAATTTTCCAATAAAACCCAGGTTTCCTGTACTCTCAAATTGAAGTAGTACTTCAATTTCTTGTAATGGGACATTAATCTCTCTGATGTGACCAGTTATGTCTTTGGGTGACCAGCACAACTTCCATTTGTCACCAACACACAGACACTCCTCTAGAAGGCACCGTGACTTGCCCACTCCACTTGGAGAAGAGACAGTATATTGAGAAAGAATAGAGAGGGAGAGGAACCAGAGCCAAGAGTGTGTGTCGCTTAGAATCACAGCACTTGGACATAAAGGGACCTTTGAATCCATCCAGTGCAATCTCTCGTTTTAAAGATTAGAACACCGAGGCCCAAGATGTTAGTAACGTGCATGAGGCCCTGTGACTCCTTGATGCGGAGACAGGGCAGGACGCAGGCTCCAGGCCGGGGGCCAGGCCTCACTGTTCTCCAGGACACTGTGGAGTCATTTTCCTCCTCCCCCTCTCCCTACCCCTTCCCCCTCCCTCCCCCTCTCAGCAGAGCACCTCCTTCTCTTAGATGGGAGCCAGACACTTCATGCCCAGTCTGGCAGTGCTGACGGTGCAGCCATGTAGTTTATTTCTTTGCTTTATTTATTTATACCCAGGCTTGTTGCAAAAGGATTTAAGGCCGCTTGTAAAATTGCAACCAACAGAGCAAGATAAAATAAATTTCGAATAAGTGAGAAAGATGTGACAAAGGAATAAGTAGCATCACAGCAGCTTTGCCCGGTGCCATCCTGCTGGAGCTGTTGAGCGCCCAGCTGTTAAATCTGGGTGACCTCCATGAGGCCTGTGCTCGTGGCCCCTCTAACTCAGCGCTTTGGCGGGGTTTTCTCCCTGGCTGGTTTTAGCGCCTCCCTCCCTGTGTGGCCAAGATGCCCTTGAAGGTCACTTTGAGGGATGTGGAAATTCTCTTCAGTGGGTGACATTTGAAGGGTTGACCACAGCGGTGATGGTGGCAGTGATAGGCCAGGCCAGAGAGAAGCTCTCGTTGCTACTCAGACCCTTCAGACCCTTCAAGCTGTCCAAAATCCGTGTCCTTCTTGGCCCCTTTGTTATATCCCTGTAGGCTGGGAGGAGACAGCTGAGTGTAGCCAGAGTTCACAGCCATTGCCTTGGCTTCTCACCACCATTCTGATCATCTTTTATCAACCTTTTGCACCATGCTGACCTCTGTTCGAGCTCTAATCTCTCGATTCTGGCATACCAGCTCCCTGGCTGCCTTGACTTCTTTGTTCAAGAAGCTCTGTGGAGCTCCACTTTCTCCCACACACAGGCTTTGCCTCAGGTGTGCTCTCTCTCGGACTCCCTGGGCCTTGTCCCGACCCACCGCTGGTTTAGGTGGCTTCTTTGGTCCCTTTCCAGATCCTGATGCTGCAGAATGAATCAAAGCTAACCCCGGCAGAAAGCCTGGTACCTGTGACCGCTCCCAGCCCTAGATGTGTTTGGAAATGTGCAATTTGTGGCTGTCATAGGAACCGGCATTGATTGGATCAGAGGTGCTAAGTGGTCTGCAAAGCCTAGGACAGTTCCGCCCAGGGAAAAATTATCCCACCAGAAATGCCAGGTGCATCCCTGCTGATAAACACTGATAAGAACTCAGAAACGCCTAAATATTTACGGTCGTACAGTAGCTTCAGAAGAGCCACGCTGCAGATTTCTTGGTTTGTGCCCAAGAGTTTAGTGGGAGGAAATCACTAAATTATTTTTATCTACACAGTGTGGTTAGAAAGAACTACATTCTGAAGGGTCGGGCCCTGCTGGGAATTGTTTATTTCATTAGGCCGAAGTTGCACGGTCGGTCGGATCAAGCTGTGGCTCTACTTGGGTCATGTGTTGCCCTGCATCTGGGAGCCGGTAACGTCTCAGTTTAGATGGGCACCCTGGAGTTGGTGCGGGCTCCATGAACTGCCAGGGCAGCCTGTCACGTAGTGCCGTCAGATCACCCCAGGCTCCCGAGGTGATGCCAGTGGAGGGCACAGCGCCAGTGAGTTGTAACTGGTTGCAATGGGGAAATCTCTCCAGACGTTTTTTTCTGTAACAGGCAAAGGAGCAGAGCACTCAAAATTAAACAGCCTATTGCCTCTTATAAAAACCCACTGTCGTGCTCATATGTTTAAAAATAATTTTTGGGGACCACCTGGGTGGTGCAGTCGGTTGGGCCTCTGAGTCTTGATTTTGGCTCAGGCCATGATCTCACAGTTCGTGCATTCGAGTCCCATGTCGGGCTCTGTGCTGGCAGTGCGGAGCCTGCTTGAGATTCTCTCTCTCCCTCTCTCTGTTACTCTCTCACTCGTGCTCTCTATCTCTCCCTCAAGAATAAATAAAATAAAATAATTTAAAAAAATAATAATAATTTTTGGGGGGCACCTGCATGGCTCAATCATTAAGCAGCTGACTCTTGGTTTCAGCTCAGGTCATGATCTCAGGGTTCGTGGGTGCAAGCCCCACATTGGTCTCTGCACTGACAGTGCAGAGCCTGCTTGGGATTCTCTCTCCCTCTCACGCTGCCCTTTCCCCTCATGCTCTTATTCCCTCAGTCTCTCAAAATAAATAAATAAACTTAAAAAATAATAATTTTTGAGCACACTGGCTAAGACAAGTTAGCTAGCCCTCAGACCACTAAAAACTGCTGGCCTGCAGATCCCTGCATTCTCTTGCTTTACTGTGGACTAGTTGATTATTTCCTGATCTCTCCATGCATTATCTAACATGCTTTGAGTGCCTAGCGATGTGCCAGGGCTAAGACGAGGTCTTTGACTTCAGCTCTTTAGGGTGTGGTGGAAAGAGGGGGCAGGCCCAGGGTCAGTGCAGAGCCATGTACCATGCGCTGAGTGGAGGTGTGCTCGGTGTGTCCTGGGAGCACCGAGCAGGGGACTCGAGTGCAACCTGGCAGTGGTGCATGGTGACAGGGTCTCCCAGATATCCCAGATGTGGTAACATTGGAACTGGGTCTTGAAAGAAAATGAAGAGTTAACCAAGGTGAAGAATGAAAGGGTGGATTCCAGGGAGAGAACACTGTGCACCCAATCACAGAGGCATGAAACAAAAGGCTCTCAGTAGTCCAGTGTGGCAGGAGGGAAGGATGCCGGAGCGGGGGTGGGGGGGGTACCAGAATGAGCCAGAGCGCCCGGTGCCTTGGAGACGAGTGCTGTGACAGATTCCTAGGGGCTGATTCTTCTGCAGCTCAAAGACACGAGAGGCCATTAGACATCCCTCAATGCCACATGTCAATCAAAATAATTAAAAGCAAAAGAACCAGAAAGCTGGTTCATATATTCCAACATCCATCTAGCTTTCCTCCCCCAAAAAAAGCTTTTGATAAAATAAGATGATGTGCCAAAAGATGTGTGTGTTCAATAGCAGGACATGAGGAGAGGAGAGTAAAAGTAATAAAAACAAAATAAAATTTTAAAAAGCTCAGTCCCTGTGAAACTGACTGATTGCTAACTCTGGATAGCAGAGCATTACCTGGGTTCGGAGTCTGACAAAGTTCAAGTCCTAAATTCAGGTTCTGCCTTTACTCACTGAAGTTTTAACCTGTCTGGACTTCGATTTCCTCTAGACATTGGGGTGATAATACCAATCTCGTCATGTGATAGTGAGGGTTAAACCATGCCCTCCCAGTAGTTTTTATTACCAGCTTGTTATTTGTTGCTTTTTAAGATACTTTTTAAAAAATTTTTTAATGTTTATTTTTGAGAGACAGAGAGACAGAGCATGAGCAGGGGAAGGTCAGAGAGAGGAGACAGAATCTGAAGCAGGCTCCAGGCTCTGAGCTGTCAGCACAGAGCCCAACGCGGGGCTCACCCATGAACTGCAAGACCATGACCTGAGCTGAAGTCGGCCGCCCAACCGACTGAGCCACCCAGGCATCCCCTTAAGATACTAACTTAATAGTTAATAGTTAATAGTTAGCTTAAACAAACAACAGATTATAGTATATGAGCATCAGTTATCATTAGTGGAATAAAGATCACAGATTAGTTAGTACAATAGATTCTAGAAATAAAACAATTCCTATTCATTTATGCTCTTTGTTGGACAGATGTCTATCACACACTTTTTCATGGTCAGGCAAGGCACTGTGTGAGGCTCAGGGACTAGAAGAGGAAACCAGACAGCCGCAGTCTCTGCTTTCATGAGGCTCATAATCGGTGAAAAAAAGAATATGTGTTATGGGATCCCTTCCTGAAACCTACCTATTTCAGACTCACCCAGAGGTCTGTTCACTGTGGACTGACCTCAGCTGGTTTGGCCATACAGAACTCATAAGTCCTTTTTGGTAGGCAATAGTTGCCGCTTTAGAAGGTTGTGGAAGGTTGAGGTGGTGAGAGCTGCTTCTCCCCCATAACCCCCCTGCCAGGTTGTAGCGAATTCTAGTGTCACACTGAAGGCTGTCACATATACAGCATTTATCAAACAGACATGTATCAACCAACCAGTGGGAAGAAAACAATTGACTTAACCTACTCGGTAACCTTGACGAAGCCCCAGCCTCCTCTCCTTTGAGGTATTCCAGCCTTACCTTACGCAGAAGGTTCACTCGAGGCTGTTGCAAGAATATTCCAAACACAGATCTCTGTTTCCCCAAATCAGCATCATTCTGTCGTCAACCCTCCTGCTTCCACTGGCTGCACAAGGCAGCCTCAAATGTCCCTAAGGATGAAGGAACAGGCCTCACTGTATTCAAACACCCTGTTTATTCAAGGGGTGGGGAGTCTCTAAAGATCTTTGGCCAGGCACATATCTTGAATACCTCTAATTTCACCAAAAAGAATCCATTTCTAGCATCCATGATAGTAAGTCCCAAGTTTCACTAACAGAAGTCCATTTTTTATGTTCAGAATGTTGATCAGAATATGGACAACAAAAGGACTCAAAGTAACCACTTTTGGGGTTTGTTGTTGTTTTATCAAGTTTTTACTTTAATTCCAGTACTGCTAATATACAGTGTTCTATTAGTTTCAGGTGTACAGAATAGTGACTCAACACTTCTGTACATTACTCAGGGCTCCTCATGATAAGTGTGCTCCCCATCACCTATTTCATCCACCTCCCCTTAAAGTAGTCACTTTTGGAGTGTGACCTCTCAGATTAATACTAGTTGCCCAATCTGGACTTTGTATTCTTTTTTTTTTAATTTCTTAAAAATGTTTATTTATTTATTTTGAGAGCGAGTAATAGCAAGTAGGGGAGGGGCAGAGAAAGAGAATCCCAAGCAGTCTCCACACTGTCAACACAGAGCCTGATGTGGGGATGAGTCCCACAAACCACAAGATCATGACCTGAGCCTAAATCAAGTCAGCTGCTCCATGGGCTGAGCCAGCCAGCCGCCCCTGGACTTCGTACTCTTTTTTTTTTTTTAATGTTTATTTTTGAGAGAGAGAGAGGGACAGAGAGAGACAGCAGGGGTGAGGCAGAGAGAGAGGGAGACACAGAATTGGAAGCAGGCTCCAGGCCCTGAGCTGTCAGCACAGAGCCCAATGCAGGGCTCAAACCCACGGACTGTGAGATCATGACCTGAGCCGAAGTCGGACGCTTAACTGACTGAGCCACCCAGGCGCCCCTGGACTTCGTACTCTTGATAGCATGTGAGCTGATCACCCCTAGAGGTAAAGCCTCGACTAACTGGCTCATACACAAAAGAATACCAGTTATTCTCAAGTACTCTTTTTTTTCTATTTATGTTTACTCGAATACTTTAAAGCAAATATAGACAGTGTAACCATGTTCCATTTCTCTCTCCTATTCAAAAGACAAGATTCCCAGTGGTGAGCCAGACAAGGGGGCTGGATTATATCCAAAGTGCCCATAAATCCTGGACTGTTCGGGGAAGTCACACAATGTATACCTGCTGCCCTGGGGCCCATCTATTTAGCACCCCCTTTTACTTTCAGAGGTGTCCAGTTAGGATCATGAAGTATATGGTTACTCTATTTATAGAAGATGCAGTAGTGCAGAACAAAGAGAATGTACCCAGGAGAACAGAGTTTGAATCCTGTCTCTACCACTCCCCAGTAGGCAGGCCTCAGGCAAATTGCCTCACCCTGACAAATCTTACTTTCCTCATTTGTAAACTGAGAGTAATACATTTGCTTGCTCTTCATCCATAGTCATTTTTCTTAAGTTTATTTATTTATTTTGAGAGAGAGCATGCGCAAGGAGGGGGGGTGGCGCAGAGAGAGAATCCCAAGAAGGCTCCATGCCATTAGTGTGAAGCCTAATGTGGGGCTCCAACCCATGAACTGTGAGATCATGACCTGAGCTGAAATCAGGAGTTGGACAATTAACCAACTAAGCCACCCCCGCCTCCCCATAGTCCATTTTTAAGGGAGATACCAGTTATCCCATGGATGTGAATAAATTGGTGGAGAGAACAGCACTGACAAGAGTTAGGAGTTATTCCTGTCCTTAAAGCCAACATCGGTTTATGCTTTGAATTGACTCTGGCTTGGGAGAAAATTAGCTTTGGAATATAGATCATGTCTGCTCTTGTACTTGTCTTGCCGTAGAATGGAGAGACCTGTGTGTATCCTGTTTCTTCCAGGGAAGCAAGACCCATCCCCTTACTGCTTGGGGATTTACTCTTCCCCTTAATTCCATCAGAGAAGAGAACATGAGCCTTACAAGTAAAACCATAAGCCCTTCTTTTGCCTTAAAGTGCATTAATGTAAAAATTTTCCAGTAAAGATTCAACATACCCTTCTTTATAAGCGTAGACCTCTTTGGAAAGTTTGAGAAGACATCATAACTAGTGAGAGCCAAAGGTGAAAGGCCCTGCATGAGTATACCACCTTGCTGATGCCTAGAGGTAGCAAGCATTCCCATGTTGGCATGTCACAACCGAGGTGAGGATGGGGTGGGGTGCAGAAGTACTGTTTTGCTTAACAATGTGCAATTTTATTTCTTCAAAGTGAAAATTGCTTTTTTCTTCTATTATGAAATAATAATACGTTGTAAAAACTGGCCCAAATTTTGGGAAATATAAGAAAGTAAATATTTTGGTGTAAAGCTTTATAATCGTGTTTCTATGTGTATGTGTTTGTCTATGTGTTGTACATGTGTATCTGTATGCATATGTCTTATATTTTAAAAAATAAAAGTGGAATCCTATTATAGACATGGCTTTGAAATCTGCCTTTTTTTTTCATTTAAAATTGGTGTGGACACATTTCACTAAATATAGATCTACATCATCGTTTTTATAGCTTCCTAGCGTTCCACAGAATAGATGTGTCAGCAGTTTACTTGCCAGTGCCTGATTGCTTGTTATTTAGTTCTGGTTAGGGGCACAGTATTTACCCTTTTCGGTGTAATTTTTTTAAACCAATATAAGGTATATACTCCTAATGCGCGTATGCGCGCACACACACACGCTTCTCAGAATCCCACCAGGGATGATTCCTTTATTTATTAGCTGGTGGTCTTTGCATTTAGGTGGAAAGAGTTCTGATGGCTGAAGTGTAGAGCAGGGGGAGCTAGTCAGAGACAGGAAAGAGGGCAGCTCGAAGGGGGATGCCGCGCTGCTGCCTTGCAAAGAGCCTGGGGTAGGCTCACTTACTTGCCCAATAACCTCCTCGGGCACCGGAGCCCAGATATGGTCACTCACAGAACAGCACTGCTGTCAGAGCTTCTGTCGTTTCCCAGCCCTTCAGCCGGGAAAGGTCCTCATCATCAGAATACTCCTTTCAGAAAAGAAAGACGGGTGTTCTCATGCAGGCATTTCCATGCGGCACATCCAATAACAACTTGGTATCTCGAACTCTGCCACTGGGTGAAGCTCCTTGGGAACCTGGCCCGGAGCACTTGAAGAGCCCTAAGTGCCACGGGGCAACCACGGGAGCAGCTCCGGGCTTTCCCTGGGAAATAGCTTCCACTTAGCTGTACAGGAACCTAGCACGTTTGATGGTCTGATGTCCAAGTTCGGCACATTAGCACTCTGGGCAGGACTACGGAGGCAGGCCCTGCCAATAAAGAGAAGTGACACCAGAGTGCAGGAAAATAAAAGTGAAAGGCACAAAGCGGGGAAGGCGAGGCCCCCTTTGTGCAGGGGCAGATCGCCCTGCACACTTTCTCAGCGTAGCAGACTGTGGGTACCACCTGTGACGGTGAGGCAATCAGTTCACGGAGTCCGACCACCATTTTTATTTTATTTTATTTTATTTTTGAGAGAGACAGAGAGAGCGCATGGAGTGTGAGTGGGGGAGGGGCAGAGAGGAAGAGAAAGAAAGACAGAATCCGAAGCAGGCTGTGCACTGTCAGCACAAAGCCAGACTGGGGCTCAGTCAGTTGAGCATCTGACTTCAGCTCAGGCTTGATCTCACCGTTTGTGGATTTGAGCCCCATATCGGGCTCTATGCTGACAGCTCAGAGCCTGGAGCCTGCTTCGGATTCTGTGTCTCCCCCTCTCTCTGCCTCTCCCCTGCTCATGCTCTGTCTATCTGTCTGTCTGTCTGTCTGTCTCTCTCTCTCTCTCAAAAATAAATAAAGATGTTTTTAAAAATAAATAAATAAAAGAGTCAGACGGTTAATCAACTGAGCCACCCAGGTGCCCCATTGACCAACATTTTTTTTTAAACATTTTAATTTTTTTTTTACATGTATTTATTATTGAGAGACAGAGAGAGACAAAGCACAAACTGGGTAGGGGCAGAAAGAGAGAAGGAGACACAGAATCCGAAGCAGGCTCCAGGCTCTGAGCTGTCAGCACGCAGGGCCCGAACCCACGAACCGTGAGATCATGACCTGAGCCGAGTTGGTCGCTCAACTGACTGAGCCACCCAGGCACCCCTGACCAACATTTTAAACGATGGAATACAAGAGAAAGTGTCAGAGTGCTTTTTACTTAGAGAAGATAAATGTTATCTTTTGGAACTTTGGTCATATTCATGTGCTCGTGTTAGGGCAAAGTGTAAAATTTATGACTTCAGGTGGATCAGGGTCAAGAAGTTTGAAGGCTACAGATGTAGGGCTCTGAAGTTATCACCACTTTACAGCAAAGTTTAGAACGGAATGCCCTGAAAAGTGATCTTGAGTTATCAAAAAAAAAAAAAAAAAAAAAAGGATCAAATAATGTTCAAAGTCTACCATTTAAGAGGACAAAGTACAGTGGGATGAAGATCTTTTGGAAAGATTTCTGTTACAAAGTGCCTCCAATTTTTTTGAAGATTTAATGTTTTAAATTTTAAATGGAAAGCCTTTCTACCTTCTCCCTAACTTGAATCACAAATATAACTTTTAAAAAAACAAAATCTGGGGCGCCTGGGTGGCTTAGTCGGTTAAGTGTCCAACTCTTGATTTTGGCTCAGGTCATGATCTCATGGTTCATGAGTTGGAGCCCTGCATCTGGCTCTGTGCTGGTAGCATGGAGCCTGCCTGGGATTCTCTGTCTCCCTCTCTCTATGCCCCTCCCCAACTTGTTCTCTCTCTCTCTCTGTCTCTCTCTCCCTCTGTCTCAATAAATAAACTTAAATAAAACAAAAACAAAATTTGGAGGGGAGGAAAAAGAAACCTGAAAAATACAAAATAATACTTTTAAATACTTAATTAAAATAGAATTAATTAATTAAAATGCCAGATCTGGTACATATTTAATGTGAAGGCATTCACCCTTCAGGTATTCCTAATAAGGTGTGCATGTATCTTTGGGATGTGTGTTAAGAGGAATTTCACTCATTCATTAAAAACATGTATTAAAAACTCACAGCAAGGCTTCTATGCTTGGCTAGGTATCAGCCTTCAAGATAAAAGAGACTTGGGATTGGCCCTCAAGGAACTTACAGTCCAGTAGTCCAATTCTAGTCAACCCACATTCAAAGCCATTTTGAAAATTGTGTACAATATGGCTAAAGCTGTTTGAAATTGATACTCTCCTGAAACCCTGGGGTATGTGGCCTTCGTATGGGTACAGCCGGCCCCATGGCTTTAGTCATGAGTCCACATCAAGAAGGATTAAGCCAAAAGGCAGTCCCAGGTCAAATCAGGAAGGCTGGCACAGTCCTCGTAAATCCAGGCAAAAGAGAAGAGCCTTGAGCTGGGCCGCAGGTCCTGACCTGAAAGTGTGCAGGGCAAGGTCAGGGACAAGAACCCAGCTGCTGACATGCTTATCATGCTTTCTGTCTCCTGACACCTCAGGCCTCTATCTTTTTTTGGCTCCATCCTTTTCCTGACCAGCTTTCCATATATCCGGGCCATGTTTTGAAGACCTTACTGGTCTCGGACCAGCTTCCTCCTCTTGTATGTACTCGGATGCAACTCCCTTCGCTAAGGGAAGTCCAGATGCCCAGAGTGTGGGCCTAGCGTCCTGACTTTGTCTCCATCCATGCCAACCTCCTCCTGGACGAACTGTCCTCACCAGCCTTCCCAAAACCCCTGTATCCATTAACACAGCACTATTCGGCTGGTCTGTGGTAGAACTGCCTCTGTTAAGCACACACCAATATGAACTCAACAAGTTTCTGCTAATATCCCATGTCCCTCTCTTTTGCTAATTGGATCATTTAATTAGATTAATTTGATACTTTCACTAATTTGATATTACAGATTTGGTGGTCATGCCTCACGTATTTTCACAAGTTCTGATTTTAAATCTGTCTCCCCTAAATATGCCAGTGCCTGTCAAACCATGTGACCCACTTTTTGGTTTTAAAAAAACAATGTCTGGGACACCTGGATGGCTCAGTCAGTTAAGCCTCCGACTTTGACTCAGGTCATGATCTCACAGTCTGTGAGTTCGAGCCCCACGTGGGGCTCTGTGCTGACAGCTCAGGACCTGGAACCTGCTTTGGATTCTGTGTCTCCCTCTCTCTCTGCCCCACCCCTGCTTGCACTCTGTGTCTCTGTCTCTCAAAAAATGAATAAACGTTAAAAAAAAAGTTTTTTAAACGGTCTCTATGCTCTGAGGAGTCACGAGTTATGTGGAAATATTCTACACACTTTGTATCTTGTAAGCAAACGAGTTTTCCTGCTGAGACTATTCTCATTTACCCAGTCCCCATATTCTTTTCAGGCAGCATGGATGCAAATGTCATGTGGTCACCAAAACAACACCACAACAACCTCAAATAAACCAGTGAGAGGGGCCACCTGTCATTCCCCCAACCACAGAGCCTCTTCAGTCACCAGGAGCTTGTGCCTTTGATTGGGTCCTCACCATCTAGGCTGCTTTAGGTGCCTTGAACATAAAGTCCACCTTGACACCCAGCTTCTCTGGCCTTTGATTCTGTGTTGTGTTGTGTTTTCAGGGAGGAAGGAGGGGGAGAGGTAGATTCATAAGGCAGTGACCCAACTCTCGAGAAATTTGTAATCTTTACCTCCTGCCTGTCACCCCTCCTGCCCTCCCTATTTGGCATCTTTGGTCATGGCCCTGAGCACTTGGGTTCCCGACAAATGTCCCCATTTACCCTTAGAAGCCCGGTGGCCATCTGCAGGAACTCACTACCACTTTCCCTCAGAGGAAGTGCCTCAAACCTGCAATGAACTAGCTCACAGTGTATCACACAATGGTAATACCATTTTCTCTCAACCTGTGAGTGTATCCACGTGGCACACACAAGGAACAGGACAGCATGACCCTTCATCTGGTCCAGTATTTTCCATGGCCTGTGCTACAAAAGACCTCAACAGAAGCATAACTCTGAAACACAACGTTGAAGAAGACATCCACCAAACCGTGTGCTACGCCACATCGCTCCTACATGAGACAGCACACCTGGGAAATGTACATGACATGATGCACAGTTTGGCAAGCCCACTGGGACATTCCATTGGTCTTCTCCCCAGACTAGGATTAGGTGAAGACCCAGGGGTTAGCACTCAGGGGAACTAATGGAATCAAAGAAGGACATGGTGAAGGTGGTTCCTTCCCGTTGAAATAGGAGCTCTGGAGTACAAGTGCCTGAAGCTCCCAGGTGTGGAGGGGAACCCTCCTGTGTTTGAGAGTTGCCATCTGAACCTGCTACAGAAAAACCATGAAGACGGAGTTCTGGGGAAATCTAGTGAGATGATGTGCTTTTCTAATACAGCCACTTTTGTGGCCTTTTTTAGTTCGATCATTATGTGTTCTGGAAGCATGAGAGAGGCAAGCAAGAAAGGCCAGGTTAGGAATTAGGAGACCCAGCGTTGTGTATAATTTGCAGTGTGGCCTCGGACGTAGTTTGTAGCCTCTCCAGAATCTCACAGTACTTGTCTGAAAATGGGAATAATAAAGCCCGCCACTTTGAAAGTGCTTTGTGAATATAAAACACCACACCAGCGCAAGTCCTCCATCGTTCATGAGTCTGAGATCAAGACCTCTCTGGCCTCAGTTTTCCTCCTTGGTTGAACGGGCTCTGCCCATTCAAGGGTGTTTCTGAGGATCAAATAACATAATGTGCATGTAAACCGTGGAGTTCTACGTGAAGGGCACGGCTCAGATACGTGCTGGTGTCACTTAGTGGAGTCGGTTGCCAACCCAGAGGCCAGGGTTGAGACTCATTTTGACTGTTTTGACTCATTGAGACTGTCTTGAGACTCATTTTGCCCGACCTGATCCATCTCTCTGGTGGTGGCCCTTCCCCCATCCCCCACCCCCCAGCCCAGACTTCTTCCTCCCCAGTTCCTTCCTTTGTCCCGGATGCTTTACATTACCTTTGCTCTTCTCTTTTGATCTGTTGGGCAACTGCTGTGTTTCACTCCAGGGGGACTCCATGTCAGATCCCAGAGAAACCCTGTCTATCTATAGTTCGTAATAAAATGTGGTTTCCCTTGGGAGGAAAGTGGGAGCTACCATGTGCGTTCATGTCCACCACCATTATACCGGTGACCCCCAGAACCGGAGAAACAACACTTACTCTCCAGAATAAACATGGATATGGCCCAAGGTTACAGTAGCTTTTACAAACAACCTGTTACTACTTACTACTTTTCTCTAAACCTCTGGAGTGGGGAAGTGGCAACACTATTCTTCAAATCAAAGACAGATGATAGATCGCTGAGACCAAGAAAGAAGTCCCTGAAAATTTAAGGAAACGGGCATTTACTTGGGCAATTAGAATTGCAATTGAAGAGACACCGATTCTGAAAGAAACCTGGACCACCTACTGAGGAAGACAAAGAGAGGGCAGGGCTGTATAGTCAAGGCTTTGAGTGGAGTTCTCATTCAGATCCTGTATGCAAAACAGGGATTGAAACTAGGTTAACTGGGATTGGTTGGGTTCATATGCAAATAAGGGATAGAAACTCTTTCATTGCAAGGGCTCTTTTTGAAGTGAAGAGTGAGGATGATCCAGGTGCCATGATGAGGAGGAAGTTAAGTCCCAGCCAAGGGCTTGCAGCTCGCTGAAAGGTTTTTAAAAAGTCCTTCCTGCAAGAAGGACGTGCATAAATTCCTCCTCCCTTATGGCCTCCTGACCCCATTTTAAAAAGAGACTCGCTTAATTAGGCTTGCTTGCTGCATTTTGAAATCTCCTTTGAAAGAGAGGTAGACAGATATCATAGATCGATAGATTGATCGATTGATAGGTAGATAGACAGATAATGGAAGGAGGGCTTGAGCCCACTCAGTGACTTAAAATTTATCACACTGGGGTTTCTTGCTGGCTCAGTCTGAAGAGCATATGACTCTTGATCTCGGGGCTGTGAGTTCGAGCCCCAAGTTTGGTGTAGAGCTTACTTAAATAAATTTTTTTAAACTTAAATAAAGTCCAAGTTACATAAAATTTCTCACTCTTACATCTACACCTCAGTTCTCTTGGAATTCAGTCCTCTCAAATCCTCAGATAACTCTAAAATTTTATCTGGTTGATTGTCTTGGTCCTAAAATGAGACCATGCTTCATGCATTCTGGGAAAGAAATGGAAAACCTTGTTAAATAAGCGATGTAAGCATTCCTTTTTATTTTGCCCGATGAAAATACTTTATTCACTGTCACCAGAAGAACACAGGTTGCAGTCCTGATGAAGGAGCAGATTGACCCAACCAACCCTAAACTCCAAGGGGACAGGGAAACCTTTCTCAGGACCAGGTCAAGAAACAACCCAGGGACACTGCCCCCTCTATTTGCTTCCTGTGTGGCTCAGTGATCTCACTGCAGGGAGCAGGGAACTTGCAAGTCCCTTTCCTGTGTCCTGAAATCTCCATTCAGCACGCCCCTTTTTTTTTTCTCCCATGGGATTTGCCAACTGCCAAATTCCAGTGCTCTTGCAGTCATCCCCAGATGTGCACCAAGGCCTCAGCATTTGCAAAATCTCTCAAGTCGATCTCTGAGTAAAAGATGCTTCAAGGAAGCACCCGGTTCCTTCTGCCTACTAACTGCAGTTTGTCATGTGACACCTGCCCCTCCCCCTCCCCCACCGATTCTCTCCGAAAACCCCCACCCACCCCACCAATAAACTAGGTTGACGTCTGTCCTTTATCTGCCAACATCTACATTTCCTTCAAGGTGGTAATCTTTTGCTTTTGTTATTGAAGTTCTGTTTTATTCTTAATTGTTACCCCATTGCTTTGGAGCCTGCATAAACAGTTAACAAAAACACGGCGCACGAGGCAGCCGTTTCGCTTTCTGTGCTTGTTGTTCTTGGCACCGGGTCAGTTCTATGAACTTCTGGTGTCCAACTGGTAGGACCTGAAACTCTGTGTTTAACAAGTGCCTGTAGTCAAAACAGTTGGCGTGTGCAAGCTCGGACCGCTGGTACTGCTGCCGCTGGTCAGCCCCGTCCTGGACTGTGCAGAACACCGAATCACGTTGCTCCGTTTCGGGGTTGGGCTTTTGTTGTTTCGCTGTTGGGTTTGTTGTTGTTGTTTTTTTTTCTTTTTTTTTCCTCTTTTTTGTGATGGCATCCGTGCTAATCTGGATCTCTTCAGGTTCCAAAAGTACAACATGTTTACAGTCGACGTAGAATCAGATTAAGTTGGCAGCCTGAGTCTCTCTGTAAGTGGTTTTAGTTTACATTTCTTCTCCTAGCAGGATGTTTTGCATAATTTTGCTGATCCTGGGTTATTTATAGACTTTTTTGAAGAAACGGGGATGCATGAGAGTTTTCTGTTCTAACTGTGGAAAGTGAAATCCATTTCTGCTGTGAGGGAAGAAGGCGGGCGTGTGCAGCCAAGGGTTATTTTAGCTCTTGAAAATTAATTTCTCCTCGAGGTCACTTGATAACATTCCGGAGCCTACACTCCAAGCCACTGACATCAGATACCCTGATGATTGTCTTAGGACGTGTTGTTTTCCTTTTAGTCGGTCAGAAATGGAGCAAAATGAAAGTCATGATGCCATTTCCTCCGGGGCGCTCTGGGAGGGTGGATGCAGTGATTGGGTATTGTTTCAAACGTCCGAAGTGGGTTTGCGGGGGGTTGTTTCGTCCCACCCGCGGGAGCCGTGTCGGCTGGCCACCGCAGCAGCCTGCCCAGAAGCCGGTTGGCGGGACCCACCGAGAGCCTGGGGGAGGGGCAGAGGAAGGACGGCCGCCGGGAAGTTAGTGGCTATTCAAGTTTGCCCTCATCTAAATGACAGTGATACTCGGGTGTTTATAACATTAAAAAAAAAAAAAGTCATCTGCAGGATGGCATTATGGCTAATGCATTAACTCTTTGATCTTCTAGCCTGGGGATAGCATCTTCTGGTTAGCACCTTTTGGGGGGGGTATGAATGGGAAGGAAATCTGGGCATGTTCGAAAACAC
Organism: Cryptoprocta ferox; assembly: GCA_028646485.1. Lineage (NCBI taxonomy): Eukaryota > Metazoa > Chordata > Mammalia > Carnivora > Eupleridae > Cryptoprocta > Cryptoprocta ferox. Next base: position 39,433,538 of record CM053559.1, on the reverse strand, counting down.
TAAGCCAGGATGAACACTCTATGAAAGGTTTTCCCATACTATTTACTAGAACAGTTGGCTAAAAATTGCTCTGCTTTGCCCACTGAATGGCTGTGTGATTAAATCACCCCTTGATAGCATACTGGTGAGCACCTCCCATCTCTGTGTCGACTGTCCCCGGAATTTGCATGGGTAAGTAGCACGTTCATCAGCATAATGAGTGCAGAGTCCCCAGTCTAATGGTCCAGGAGAACACGGTAATTGAGACACTTCATTGTGCCTCGGGTTAAATATTTTAAACCAAACAAATAGAAAAGGAGGGAAAAACCGGTAAACATCGTTTGGGCCGTGTGAAAGGCCTTCTAAGTGGGGAGTCAGCCCTAATCGGGGTCCTTGGGTCCCTCTTACACAGGTCCACATCTCTTCTCACCCCTCACCATCACCAACTCACACCCGCAAAAGAAAATGGATGGCTGAGACGGAAATTTCCAAGGTAGTAAAAGTGCCGTCGTTGTAACTGCTAAGTGCTGCCAAGAGCCGATTTCTTTTTCTCCTCCATGTTTCTCTCTATAGGAGAGTGGGTTCTTTTTTGGTGGTGTTTTTGTTTTGGTTTGGTTTGGTTTTTGGCCTCCTCTAACCTTGCAGACAATGACAATGAGGCGGTCTTGCTTTTGGTCTTTCAGTTTGGAGTATGCCCTCTGCTTCCTCACGGTAGCCCCGCCACACTGGGGAAGGACAAGTTAAGCCCTTTGGTCCCAGCAGAAAAAGGCTTGCACGGCGGGGCTGGGGAGCTGGCACTCAGTCCAAGATGTTTATCCATCAGACCTTCGCCTCCTCGCTGCCCCATCCAACCCCGCATTGCAGATGTTAGGAGACCTTTTGTTCTAATGTGATTCTAATCTGCCCCCAAGGATGCGTCCCCTACACTTCCCTTTCCTCCTCCTGTATTAAGGTTGAGCTAGGACTTGAGGCTCTCGGTTTGAAGGCCCCAGGTTTGAGGTGTGTGTTGGCTTGTGTGCATGTCAGCTAGCGGTGATTATGGGGGCTCCTGCTCCACCATGTAAATAAGCTTATAGCCAAAGTGACTGAAGAGACATGAAGCCAACCTACCAACCTTTATGATAGTGTTGAAGCAGGACGGCAGTAGTTACAGAAAGGTTTCCGGTCATCCTGCCCTTGGGTTTTTGCATTTGAATTAGCCAGACCCGCCCACCTTGGGATTATAGAGAGAATAAAGGCACAGCCATTTGCCAGCCCTCTAGACTTTGTCACCCCTCCCAAGGCCCTACAGACATCTGCCCGCCAACACCTTTCAAACACCTTCCTTCCTTATTTTGGTTCCTTCTGCCAGTCTGGAGAGAGCTGTGGTTGAACTGATAATTGATCTGTGTCTGGGCCCCTTAGCAGCAGTTAGCATTTGTGGATCCATCTTCTCTCCTGGGCCCCAGGGAGTGGTTCTGCTGGGCCCCACACTCAATGGGAAGCCCAGGGGTGGCAGGGTCCTGGAGTCTGCCGGAGGGCCAAGGCACCCAGGCAGAACTTGGAGACTGGGTGGGTCCCTGGCCAGAGGCAGCATTGGCCCAGGTGGCCTGAGTTGGTTTGTCAAACCTGTGAGAGTTTAGTGACTCTCCACACTCTGGTGACTACCTCACTCTGCTATTAGCCCACTCATCCCCAAGGTCTTAAGCTTTTCTGGAACAACAGCAATAACATATAAATTATGCAGAACCTCCAAAAGTAAGAGGCCAAACAAGAAAGTAAGCCAAAGAAGGAGTTGGTTACTCCTTGTCTGTAGCTTAGGCACCCTGTTTCAGACCAGCCCCTTGTGAACCTGTTGACTACCTCAGCCTCAGGCCACCAAGGCAAGCAGGATTTGCCAGTTGTCAAGGACCAGTAGATTACCCCCACTTTGACCTTGCTACAGTTTGCCATCAAAGTGGCACCTCCCAGACGAAGGAGGGAGATGCATTTGATCTGCAGCATGTCAGAGGTTAGGAGTCCCTTGTCCCCTGTCCTCCATACTATACTTTTTGTCTCCAATCTGGTGAATAGGAAGGGCTTTTAGTTAAATCAACTGTGTTAATTTGCTAAGGCTCTTATAACAAAATACAACAGCCTGGGCGTCTTGAACAACAGAAATTTAATTTTTCACAGCTGTGAATGTTAGAAGTCCGAAGATCAAGGTGCCAGCCACGTTGGGTTTTCTCCTAAGGCCTCCCTCCTTAGCTTGTAGCCCGCCATCTTCTTGCTGTCCCTTCATCAGGTTGTTCCCCCCACCCCCACCCCATGCATGCACACACCTAGTGTCTCTTCCTCTTCTTATGAAAGTACTCCAGTCATATTGGATCAGGGCCCACCCTCACTGGGCCTCATTTGAACTTAATCACCTCTTTAAAGGCCTTATCTGCCAATATACAACATTCTGATGTATTGGCAATTGGGACTTCAATGTATGAATTTGGGGGTAACGTAATTCAGCCAGCCAAGTAAGCCTGGTCACACCTCATCCCCATTCATTAGCAGCATCAGAACCGCCATGATGTAGAGGTTCATCTGTGACTTGTTCGTGTACATGCAAGTGTATGGAATCAGGTACCATCTCTCTGTGCGGGTGCATAGTCAAAGGGAGCACAATGAGAAAAAGACAAAATATGTTCCAAGTCACAAGACAAAGTTACCAGTGGCTGTGAAAAGTCCGAGTTAGCTTTCACGTGTCCTGTGATGATTTTTGGGTGACTTCAGCAGCCCACCCATCTTGAGGAAGGCTGTTGGAGGGATGAGTTGAACAAAGGTAGCTCGCATACCAGGGGGCCCCAGAAGTCATCTGACAGAAAGTGTTACCTTCCCTTCTGGGCCTCTTCCTCCTGGTGCCTTTCTGGGCAAACTCCCTGATCTGTGAATAGATTCATTGGCATGATCTTCTCCATGTCCTGCCAACAACTATGTATATATATTTAAATCTGCCCTCAGTGTTCATTCCCTCTGGAAGTTGGGAAACCAGCCTTCCATGGACTAGGAGAGGAGAAATTAGGCATTTATCATCTCCCATTTCAACGGTGGCTCTTTTCCCAGGGGCCTATGGTTGGCCATTGATCTCCCTCCCTCTTCCCTTGCTAAATAGGAAATCTTTGACCCAGAGATGGTAGGGGCCAGCAGGTTGGCCTCTGATAGCCCTTTGCAAGAATTTTCCCCCAAGATCTTTTCTCAGTAAAGAACATTGTTCCCCGAGGAAGCAACCACCCTCCCCCAAGACCAGAGCAAGGTGTCTAGGGGCCCATCTTGAGAATGGGAGATACCAAAGCCTGGTGTTCTTAGAAACTGCCATTCAGGACAGAAACCCAAGGATGACTTGTGGGCAAGCCACAGGTGATCCCAGCCCTTCATCACCTGCCGGGTTCCTGCTGCAGGTGACTCAGGTTCTGGTCTCCACAAGGGGACCATGGAGAGATAGTGTATTCCTGCAGCCTAGTGGGAGGACCCATTACCCTTCGTGAGCCAGCCTCAATTTTGGTCTGAGACGAAAGAGAAGGGGATTGCTGTAGGGAGAGGAGGTCAGGAATCAGCTGCTCCCGTGCTGACAGGCCTGCCTCTGGCAGCCCCAGTGCCGGTGGAGGTGGGATCTGGGTTATTTATAACGATAATAATCATAAAACTGTTCTTTTATGTTCACATAGCCTGACTCAACTTTTAAACCTTTTTTATATGCCTGATCTCATTGGCTCCTCCTCATAGCCCTGGAGGGGCAGGTATTGGTAACCCCAGGGCATGGAAATTCTGGAAGGAGAGCCCGGGTTTAGACTCCAGCTCCTGGAAACCAGTGCTCCTTCTATTGATTTCAGCTGCCTAATGTCTGTATTTGGTTGCCAGTAAGGAGGTAGTTTGCAAATTGGAAAACCAGGTGTGTTTTTTAATTGTATTTCTTGTCAGTTATAAAAGCCACATTCAATTGCTCACTAAAGACTGTTAGGCTTAAGCTTTACCACCGCTGGTAAGGGGAGGGCTATTGTTAGCCCCACGTGTCAATTGCCCCTGAGATCCTTACTAGGGAAGATGAAGAAGTGTGGGCTAAGTGACACACCTGCTATTCACAGGTCACTGTCACTCTGGGGGATGCACGCTTGGCTGTGTCTTTTTCCACATTATAAGCAAGGGTTTTGAAGAAGAATGGTATTGGTGGCAGGCCTATCAAGTTTTCAGGTGCCAGATTTGGAAGGGTGAATGGATACATTAATGGGTAGAACGGTAGACTAAATCCAACCAGATGACACTTTTAAAGGACACCTGTGGATATGTGGCTTGGCAGAAAAATGTGTGAAGACTTAGGGGTGATACAATTATCAAAAATAAAAAATCTAGACTGGCAGAGAGGCACCTGAGTGGCTCAGTCTGTTAAGCATTTGACTCTTGATTACAGCCCAGGTCATGATCTCACAATTCATGAGATTAAGCTCCACATTGGGCTCTGCGCTGACAGTGCGGAGCCTCCTTGGGATTCTCTCTCTCTTCCTCTCTCTTTGCCTCTTCCCTACTCGCACGTGCTGTCTCTCTCTCTCTCTCTCTCTCTCTCTCTCAATAAATAAATAAATAAATAAATAAACTAAAAAAAAAAGCTAGGTTGGATCTCTAGCTACATCAATAGGAGGATAATGTCCAGGATAGACAGCTAGGATCTGCTCAGACCCCATCTGTAATGTTCTCTTACCTGAGTTCCACAGTCTATGAAGGACAGACAGTAGAGCCAAAGAGGACTCAGGGAACAGACTAGTGAAAATGATGTTTTGTGAGAAAGAGTTTAAAAAGATGCCTGGGTGTTGAGCCTGGAGAAAGATTTCAAGGAGCAAATATTTGGCAAGATGTCCCATGGAAGGGAAATAAGACCGGTTGAAGGTGACCCCCCATAGAGAAGAAATGGGATTCGTGTGGGCATTGCAAAGCAGCTCAAGTAAGAGGAGGACACTCCAACAGCCTTGGAACCACCGTGCTGTCTCACCTGGTGCATGCCTGGAAGGTCCCATTGTCACTGGGGCCTGCAGGGAAAAAGCAAGACTGGGTGGCCCCATGGCTGGAGTGCTGAGGAGGCCACCACAACCCCAGAAAGGGGCCCACAGGGATTAGGGGAGTGTGGGGCTTCTTCTCTCCTGTTGGGAGTCTGTTACTCTGTCCCAACCTCAAGGTCTAAGACCTGGGTGCCTTTGGTGGCGATGATGATTCCCTCACAGGAATGGTGATCCCTCTGATGGAAACGACAGCTTTATCAGAGACGAGGGCTGGCTTTATCAGAGACGAGGGCTGGCAGAAGGGACTGTGTCTCAGTACCTGGGGTGTGTGTGTGTGTGTGTGTGTGTGTGTGTGTGACATTGTTTAAAACAATCACACTTCTTCATAGACCTGAGTTGGCCTTGTTTGAGAACTACTATCTTGGAGTGCCTGTGAGCTGATTCCTACTGGCCAGCTTAACTACCGTAACTTAAAAATTATCTTCTTTAAGTGATTCCAAGAAAGGCTTTGTTTGTTTTTTAAGTGTTTATTTGTTTTGAGAGAGAGCAAGAGAGGCAGAGAGAAAGGGAGAGAGAAAATCCCAAGTAGGCCCCATGTTGATTTCATGAACTGTGAGATCATGACCTGACCCAAAATCAAGAGTCGGTCGCCCAACTGACTGAGCCACCTAGGCGCTCCCCAGGAAGGGTTTTAAGGAAACTCTTGAGTTATCCTGAAGCAGATGGTTTATAGTGATGCTATGAACATTTGTAAATAAGGATTTGAGTACATGTTTTCAGTTCTTTTGGGTATATACCTTAAGAATAGAATTGTGGATTGTATGGTAATTCTATGTTTAATTTCTTAAGGCACTACCATACTGTTTCCCATAGAGGCTGCGCATTCCCACTGACAATGCCTAAGGGTTCCAATTTCTCCACATCCTTGCCAACACTTGTTATTTTATGTTTTTGGTTGTTTTTGGAAATTTTTCTACATATAGCCAGTCTAGTGGGTGTGGAGTTGTATCTCATTGTGGTTTTGATTTGCTCCCTAATGACTAGCAATGTCAAGCATCTTTTCATGTGCTTGTTGGTCATATGTATACCTTCTTTGAAGGAATGTCTGTTCAAGTCCTTTATCCATTTTTTAACTGGGTTGAACTTGCCTGTTTCTGTACTTAGAATTAAGGTTCTAGACTTCCTATTCCTCAGACACTAGAACAGTAGTAGTAAATATTGCATCTTTTTATCTTAAACCACCTGTTTGCTGAGAACTTAGGCCACCAACTTATTACTGGGCACCTGAGGTGACAGGAGAGAACAGGGTGAAAGGGGCAGGGGAAGGTGCTCCAGAAGGATCAAAGGGCTCTGGGAGAGTTGGCCCATGGAAGCTGTTCACATCTCTGTCCTCCAGGTCATCCTGGAGCTCAGCAGAGACTAGGAAGGCTGTTGACATTTGTCTCTGGAATGACTCTGGCTTGCGGGCCATGGAGCCTGCCTTTCCATCCGTGCAACATTGCAACATCCAGCAGGCCTCCTCCTGACAGTCCCCTGAGCAGGGTAAGTGTACCTATGATCCCTTGACCCACTGGCCTCAGATCTGGAGGAGAAGGCTCACAGCCTTACCCCCAGAGCAGACTGTTCCCAGCCAAAGCTGCAGGTGATGGAGAAAGGGGGGCTTGATGCTCCCTCCAGTAAAGCTGTGTCCAGCAGGTGGTTGGGTCACCTCATTCCCCCCGGTCCCATTCCAAAGAAATGGAACTGTGGAAACCAGTGCTACTTTGCCATCCAGCACAGCCCCCTCCCAGTCAGAAATGGATTAATTCTCCTTCATTCTGGAGAGAAACTCTTTACAGGAGGGGAAAGGAAGCCAAGAACCCAGAAGCCCAAAGTCATGTTCTCTTGAACAATTCTTCTGGGGAGACTCCCTCTCCCTCTTTCTTATGCTCTTCAGTTTCCGAAGGGATGGCCCCACCATGGGACGGTCTTACAAAGACAGGTAGGCCCTGCCCAACATATATGGTGTGGCTCGAGATGATTGCATCTCCCCATGGTCTGAAGTTCTCCCTAAGACCCATGCCTCTGACCCTCGTAAAGCTTTTGTCTCTTGAAAGTTTGTTTTCATTTTTCCTTAGTAGACGGCATATATTCCTTAGGCAGGACTAACTTAAGGTTTGTTAGGTAGTAGCCAGGTTTTGCAAAGAAATGTTGGGTGAAACACGGGAGAGATCTCAGTAGAAGATAAAGTTGCCCAAAACACACTTTGCCACTGGGTTGGTTTTTTTTATTGAGGTGAAATTCGCATAACAAAATTAAGTATTTTATATGTTTTATTTCTTTATTTTGAGAAAGAGAGAGAACATGAACTGGGGAGGGGCAGAGGGAGAGGGAGAGACAGAATCCCAAGCAGGATCCATGCTCAGCCCAGAGCCCGACCCAGGGCTCGATCTCATAAACTGTGAGATCACTACCTGAGCAGAAATCAAGAGTCAGACCCATAACTGACTGAGCCACCCAGGTTCCCCACAAAATTAATCATTTGAAAGCATACAATTCAGTGGCACTGAGTCCATTCCCAGTGCTGGGTAATCATCACCTCCACCTAGTTCCAAAACATTTTTATCAACCCCAAAAGAGACCTTATAACCATTAAGCCGTCACTCCCCACTGCCTTCTTCCCCAGCCCCTGGCAATCGCTGACCTGCTTTCTGTCTGTATGGATTTACCTACTCTGGATATTTCATATGAGTGGAGTCATACACCATGTGGCCTTTGGTGAACCATTGGGGTATTTTTGGGAACCATCCCTCTCCCCCAGTCTCCTTGCCAAGATAAAGAATCAACTTTCTAAATTTTTTTTAATGTTTTTTTATTTTTGCGAGACAGACAGACAGCAAGCAGGGCAGGGGCAGAGAGAGAGAGGGAGACACAGAATTCGAAGCAGGCTCCAGGCTCCGAGCTGGCAGCACAGAGACCGCGAGATCATGACCAGAGCTGAAGTCGGCTCCTTAACTGACTGAGCCACCCAGGCACCCCAAGGAATCAACTTTATAAATATCCCAAATGAATGAAAACTCCCTGCTAGGATTAGTAGTTAAAATGTCCCACAGACGTTCAACCTTTATAATGATGTCTCTACTCTCCAAAGCAGAGGGCCAGGCATTGCCGTGGACTCTGCCCATCTGGTCGGACGGGCCCCGGGCGTAGGAGGAGCCTAGAGGCCTGAGCTCCAGCCTGCTGCCGGGACCAGGCCCTAGGGGACAGTGGCTCTGGGAACATGTGGCCATCAAGCCCGGGGGCTGCAGCAAGGCCCCTGGCCCTTCCTAAACCCAGACTCTGCTCAAATCAGTCTTGGAGGAGTCCGCTGCCTCTGACCACACCTCTTGTGTGTGCAGCTCAGGAAAACCCAAGTTCATCTGCCAAATTCAGGATACAGCCCTGACTGTTCCGGGCTTTTCTTTCTGCCTTTCCCTAATCGCATCTGGGCGTGCTCTCTTAAAGGGGAAGTGGTGCGTTCTGACTGGCCAGGGCCCTCAGCCAGGAGCCAGGAAACGGCTCCCACGAGTCGCGTTGCCCAGCGTGTCACTGGCTCAGCCTCCTTATCCAAACGGCAAGGCTGTCTCCCCGGGATGTGTAAGTGTGAGCGCAGGGCACGTTGGCCACACAGGATGGCGTGGGGCTGGGCCCAGGTCACGGAAGAGAGAGCCTGGCAGGCGGAGCGTGCTGTCAACCCACCATCCATTTAGCAAATCCGAGGTGTAGCGTAGACAGCGCTGTGGGGCTGTGGGCTGGCGCGGGAGCCGAGACAGGGCTGAGGCGTGCAGTGGGGAGAGGAGCTGCCTCAGAAAGAGGTCAGGAGTAGGAGGCTGGGTTGGGGACCAGTCTATTTTGGACAGCCCTTCTGCAGGCGTAAGCCTCGGGGCCCGGCTAGGAGCACAGTGGAAAATTTTGTAGCACACACCTCTCCTAGCGTCGGGAACCTCACCAGTCCGTCACCCCCCTCCCCACTTCTCTGCATTTATGTGCAGCACCGACGACACTTTATGCGTATATCTACTCAGAAATTATTTCTGTCCTTGTTATGTTGTAATTTGGGTTGAGAAATATTTCAGGTCTCTTGCACTCAAACTTCTAAAATTGCTTGACACTCGCGACCTGTGATTTTCCTTGTTTCCTACTTGTGGGTGGTCCTTGATCCCGTGTGTGCACACGGTGGGCCCTGGGTGAAGGTTGGTGGCTGGCACCCCCCTCCATACCCGCCCCCACAAGGCAGACTGGCTGGCTCACTCGGGTGATTGGCAGGGTACCTGGCCTGGTTTCTAGCTCGGGTTTTGTTTCCTATGTGCCCACGGAGAAATCAAGGGGGAGGCTCGCACACGCTCACGCCCACAGTTCCTAACTCAGTGCCCCAAGAGAGTGACTGATGGTAGGAAAACAGACCCTTCCTATATGTTCGACTCCTAGATTTTTGTTTGTACGGGGGTGATGGTTGATCTTAAATCCTGGAAAAGGCTTTGTTTTCCCTGAAATAATTCAGACCTTTTGCTCCTAAAGAAGGGGGCAGAGGGAAACAGAGGGGGCTGGGAAGAGAGGGGGAAAATGTGTCTCTGTACTCACATATTGACAGGGTACAGCCACACCCTATTTCAAGACAACTTCCTGTTTGCCACTGCCAACTGCCACTCCAAGGAGAACAGAAATGGTTCCGTTATTAGTGGCTGCTGCGGGACCCCGACAGCCTGTGGGGTGAGTGGTTCTGAGTGACACTGTGAGCTTAGCAGGGAGTGGAGGCTTTGCACCTTCTATTGTGGGAGGCTGTGGCCCTGCACTCGAAATTGGAAGTCGGGACAGATAGAAACCAAGCAGCCGTGGCCTCTCCTCGCTCAGCCTCTGTGTTTTCAACAGTGTGCTCCCGTAGGATTCTTGTAAATGGAATGGTTTTAATTCAGGGGCAGGGAGAAGGCAGAGAAGTACCCACTTAGTAAAACCACTACTTGCATTTTTTAAAAATTCTACATTTTCATGTATGTGGGGGAACTTCTAATAAGTGAGATGGTGCTGTGGTAACTGCCTCCTGTGTGTTACCACCAAGCCTCCCAACACTCATTTCTTCAACACTGAACACAGTGAGTGCCTATTAGGGTGAGACCCAGGGCTAAATGCCAAGGACAAGAGTGAGTAAGACACCTGCCCTCAAGGTGCGTCCAGCGACAGGACACCCAGGCTGGTAAACCGGTGATGACATATGATGTGGCACAGATAGGGGGCTTCAGTGTGCTATGGGAGCACCTGCCCCCTAAAAACCCTACAACGTGGACATTGCCGTCCCCCCGTTTATAGGGAAGGACGCTGGGGCTCACAGGGTTATTTTATCTGCCTAGTCACAGAGCTAATGAGTGACAGAGCTGGGATTTGAGCCCAGATCTCTCTGATTCCAAAGACAGCAGCGTTTGGTCCACATTTCCTGTGACTCCCAAAGCTGGCCCAGAGCATGAGAATCCCCTCGGGACCTTTTAAAAAATACAGATTTGGGGGCCCCGGCTCTGCTGTCCCAAGAGTGAAGAGCCCCCCTCCACAGCAGCAGGTGGTCTCTGAGATGTAGGTATGGCCCAGACACTTGTTCTGCCTTGTGCATCAGGATACTCCCTCCCTGGCTTGCGGTATGGACAAGGATTTTTTTTATATGCTTAGCCCAAGGCATCCAGGGAAAGGCTCCTGGTGTTGCCTCAAGACAGTATTGGGAAGATTCGGTCCAGCCGTCCAGGTACTTTAGACATTGGGAATCCCTGTTCGTGTATCCTCTCCCCAATGACACACCAGCCTATGCCCCCTGCTCTGCCCAACTTCCGGCTGCCTGTCCCACCTGTCCCTCTGGTGCCCCCAGGGTGAGGAGGATGTCAGCTGTGCCATCTTGAGGTAGAATCTGACAATTTATCCTGAAGCTGGAAGCCACCAGCTTCCATCTAAGCTTCGGTGGCTCCTGCATTTGAACCCAGGACCTGTGTGGCCTGTGCGGTGGGTATGTTGGGCGGTTATGGGAGGCAGTTGCTCTGATGGAGAAGTTATTACCATGCAGGGGGTGGGGGGTTCCGTCTCACCCCCTCCACTATCACGTTGGCTCTGGGCACGTGGGAACAGCTAGCATGATCAAAGGCCTGATATTATTATTTTTTTTAATTTTATTTTATTTTAGAGAGAGCATGCACACGAGCAGGGGAGGGGGTGGAGGGAGAGAGAGAGAAAATCTCAAGCATGTTCAACATGGAGTGCAACGCAGGGCTCCATCCTATGACCCTGGGAGCCAAAATCAAAAGTCGGACACTCAACCAACTGAGCCACCCAGGCGCCCCAAAAAGGCCTGGTATTATTAAGAGAATTGGGGCTCCAACTGCAGGCTGAGTCCTACCAAGCAGGAGGGCAATTTGCTTGCCTCAGACCCTTCAGGCAGCAGCCTGTCTCTGAATGGGGCCTTCCTCCACCACCCAGAGTGCCGAAGTAGTGGCCAGCCTGGGATCTGGAGAGTGTGTCCCACCCAGAGGGAAACCTCTGACAGTGACATTGTCTTATCTTATCTCCACCATCATATCCCAGTGCGTGGCACACAGTTATGTGTCAAGAAAATGCTTTAAATATGAACGAATGAATGAATGAATGAATGAAGTTGACTTGAACACGTTTTACCCCTTCCTACCTTTGTATCTGCTCCTGTGTTCTCTCCTTTGCCCTCCCCGGTTAAGGATGTGTTAGTGTTGTTGTAGTTGTTATCGTTTGGTGTTTTATCTTTTTTCTTATATGGACTTAGACAGCTTTAACAAAACAGAGCCTCTTAAGCCACATCCTTCCCTTTTTTTCTCATGTATCTATCTACATCACCTATTCATATATATGTTCCTTTTTTGTTTGTTTTTATAAAGTAATGATTCATGTTTACATATTATTTGTGATATTTGTAATTTCCTTGTGGATTTGGGAATACTATCTCATGTACACCTTTCCTTAGCTAGAGATAACCCTCATTCCTGTCATTTTCAATGGTTTTATTTTAGATCATTCAGGTCAATTGTGACATTTTTCACTATTGTAAACAGCGTCACTGAGAAGATCTTTGAACTTTTTGGGGGTGGGGGATTATTTCCTTGAGGTCTACTTTCCAGACTACAACTATCAGATTACCAGATCAAAGGCTGTGAATTCCTTTTTAGTTCTTGTCATTATCACCAGATTGGTCTCCAGAGAAATGTCATCCCTTGAAAGTAACCCAGTAGTGTGTGTACATGTGCTTATTTCCCCCAAGGTCTATATTTGCTGTGGTTTTTTTCTTCGAGCTAGGTTCGGTGCCAAATAAGGGCTGGGGGCTCATCCCTGAGGGCTGATGGAAATATTTCAGGGCCCTGGAAAGTCCCTGGGACTCCCCACATCATGCCCAGCAGTGGATGATGCCAGAAATTTGCACCTTAGTATAAATAACCAGCAAAAGAACAGGTGAGGGGGGAATGCTTCTAGGCGGGGAGATGAAGAGACTCTCAAGTTATCCAAATTCAGGGCTGTGTCTCGGGCCAGCTCTGAAATTGGGGAAATGCTTTGTCAAGAATCTCGGCAGAACCTGTGTTGCTGAAGGTGGAGAGGGGAGAGGATATCCGAGCAGCATGGCATGATGGGAAGAGCATTGGCTTGGGCCAGCCAGACCTGGGCTCTCCTTCCAAATTTCATCATTTTGCTAAGCTTTAATTTCCCCATCTATAACAAGGAGGCGACCAGCATCTACTTTGCAAGGTTGTTGGGTAGATGACATGAGCTGGAAAGGGCAAAAGGAGCTTGCAAGATGCCTGACGCATAGGCACTCAAGAATGAATGGGCACAGGGTGACCAGATGACTGAGAAACCAACGCAGAGCCTGGAGCAATTTGAGCACCAAGCTGGCACAAGCCACCGGCCCACAGTGGCATTTGTCAAAGTGCTCCAGACAGTGCCTATTAACCTGGGAGTGTGTCGGGGGTGAAGAGGGTAAAGACCTAGTATAAGCTAATTGGGAGCAGGCACCCATGCCTTAAGGAGCCACTCAGGCCCTCGAGTCTTTTAAAGAGGTAGGTACTCCGGCCTGAGAAGGAGTAGGCACTCCAGAGGAGCTCACAGCACTCCTGGCATAGGAACTGCTTGGCACGGCTCTGCCTGCCACAGTCACTTGACTTTGCTGTGTCTTCATTTCCTCCCCTGCTGAGGAAGGCTGATTCAATATGCCTCCTGTAACCACCATGACACTATATTTAGTGTCTAAGTACAATTGTGGCAAATGAGACCACAAGCTCAGATTCTAGCCCCCACGCTTCCACTTAATAGCCTTGTGACTTCAGAGCTTCTCAAATGCAGTCGGCCTCAGTGTCCACAGCTGCGAACTGGGGACCAGCTGCCTCACTGAGCGGCCGCAGGATACAACTAGCGCAGTTCCTACGTGGTTTCCCCCATGCCGAGGCCTCTGCCGAGCCCCTCGCCTTCCAGCTCCAGTTCGCTCTTGGAAGAAGGTCCCCCTGGAATTCAGGGTTGTCCTTTATGGAAGGCATCCTGACTGCAGCTACGAATGCAGATAGAATCCATTGATAAAATAGAGCCCAGCTAATGATTTGCCAAGTACCTGCCCTGGGAGGTGGGGGCTGAGAGTGTGCGCTGTCAAATGAGAAAGCCCGGTGCTAGCCTAAGCCCGAGTGAGTTTACACAACCGTGGCAGGCCACAGGTGACGCTGGTGCTCAAAGTCTGTTGGGAGGGGACTGATCCCCTAAAAACCATATTGGAAAATTCCCAACAAGTTCTTTCTAAGGCTGGTACAGGGAGCCACACCAGGCGTTGGTGGCTGGCTCAGCCATTCATGAGGCATCTGGGCTGACGTTTTCAGCACAGGATATTGATGTTGTGAGTATGAAAATATCTCCGTGAATATGAACGGGGTGGGGGAGGTCCGAATTTTTACTGAAACAGAATTGCCTGCGAACCTGGTGGATTTGGCCAGTGGGGAAGAAGGGAGAGGACTGTGGAGACACCAGGCTCCCCACACATACCAGGGATTTTCAGAACCCTGAGAGGTGGTGTCTGCGAGCCCCCAACACAGCTGTGTGCCCTGGAGCCGCACCTGGATGGGTAAGGCATGTGTGGTGAAGCAGGTGGTCAGCTGCGGAGGCCATGGTCTGGACTTCTTGTGGTAGATAGGCAAAAAAAGTAAAAGGATTTGGTGCTTCATTTTTTGGTCCTGGGGTCCCCAACACACCCTGAGGTGGAGGTCACAGGCTGTGGTGTGGGGTTGCTGAATGCGACCTCACAGGTGTCTCTTTTCCTTTCGCTAGGGGAGTGGGGGTGCCCTGTTGATGTCCCATACATAGTGGGTGGGAGGGCACGGGGTGTCCTGAGGGTTCCTCCAGGCTCTCCCCATCCACTGCAGCATCTTCCAAGATCTCAAGGTGGTAGAGATCAGACCACAGGCTCTGATGTTTTCCAGCTCTGTAACCTTGGGCAACTCGTGTCTCAGTTTTTTCATCTGTAGAATGGAGATAATAATATCTCTCTTAGGTACTGTAAGAATTAAATGCTGTAAGGTAAATCAAGAGTTCAGTAGAGTGCCTGGTATATGGGAAATTCTTAGTAAATTATTAGTAATGTTGGCCAGAGGACAGAGGGGTGAGACCAGAGGTTGCTGATCCAAGATCAGTCACTGAGGTTGTTCTTGATGTAGTCGACCCTTAATTCTCCAGGGGTGTTCTCACAGTGATTTTCTGTTTCCACTTTAGCAGGTATGTGGTACTCATATTAACATTAGCACAACAGATTGGTTTGGTCTTTCTGTCTGGAAAGAAAATGTGCTGCGAGAGCTATAAACTATTACAGTCTTTCACTTTGGGAACTATACCTCAAAGAAATAACCCTAAAACACGGTTTAAATAAATTGTTAAAAAAAAAAAAAAAGCGCCAGACTGTAAGTAGATAGTAAGAGAGTGGCTAAATAATATAGAGCAATGATTGAATATTATCTCACCATTTAAAATGACCAGGATATGGAAATTAGTAATGTATAAACAGAATAGTGTTTGTTGAAAAAGAATACTCCAAAATGCCAGTTAATTACAGTTTTGTTAATACATCTATGTACATTAACAAAGAATTAGAAAAATTAGAGAAAAGGCCTCTTTTTCTCTAAAAATTCTTTTCAAGTCTATAAGATAATTTAGGGGCACCTAGGTGGTTCAGTCGGTTGAGCATCTGACTCTTGTTTTCGGCTCAGGTCATGATCCCAGAGTCGTGGGATCAAGCCCTGCGTTGGGGCTAAGCGTGGAGCCTGCTTAGGCTTCTTTCTATTTTTCCCCTCTGTCACTCTCCCCTGCTCGTGTGCTTGCTCTCTCTCTCTCTCTCTCTCTCTCTCTCTCAATCTATAAAATCTACAAAATATTTTAATAGTGGATAAAAAGTACAATGTTCTATAAACCCTTTCTGGGCAAGGCAAATGGAATTAGAAAAATTTTAAGGATCTCCCTTAGGCTTGGCCAAAACAGGAAAAAATAAGTAAGCCCAGAGTAGGTGAGGACTTGTAGCAGAATGATCATAATATAAATCTGGAACACTTTACCAGGGACATTGTACCTGCAGAGCAATATCTTTTTACAAGAAACCAAGACACTGTCTGCTCCTGTCACCAGCCCACCAAAAGACAAAACCATGTAAGTTATCTACACGCGGGTCTTCACAGACTAGAGAAACACAATGAATAGGAATTGGATCTTTCTGAAAAATCTACTCACTCTGAGCTACCCAGGACATCAGTTCTACCCATTTTCAAAAGCTTCGGCGAGTGAAGTAT
This sequence comes from Cryptoprocta ferox, assembly GCA_028646485.1. NCBI lineage: Eukaryota > Metazoa > Chordata > Mammalia > Carnivora > Eupleridae > Cryptoprocta > Cryptoprocta ferox. The sequence continues at coordinate 39,417,742 of CM053559.1, read as the reverse complement.
GAAGCACGCCTCCTAAGGGACGCTCTGATCATGGTGACCCTAGTTCCCCACTTGAAATTTGCACACAGCCTTTCTCGCCTGTGCCAGTGGCTGGTAAGCTTGTTCTCGAAGCTCAGGGGACAGAAGTCCGGGTCTCTTTGTGGGATACCTTGAAATACTGATAAATTTACTTCGGTAAGAACATTCAGGAACAGTTCAAATAGGAAATAGTGCTTTAATCCGTTTATTACAATACAAAATCACACATAAAAAAAAATTAAGGGTGAAGGGCTATCTTCAAGTTTTGATGACTATTCTCTCGTATACAATTTGTCCTTCCAGCTAGTCATTTGGGAAAAATTTATGGAACTAAAATACAAAACTAAGATAAAAGCGTATCTATTAATTTCATCTTTTCTGTGAATTTAGCAGTGGAATGTGCTGGCTGGGTCACTAAACAGAATTCTCTGAGGAGGCGATTTTAGAATCACTGGTCTGGCTCATTCATTTTGTCCATAATGGCATCCTTCCTTGTGATTGGTCTTTGTTTATAGTAGTAGTATTTTAAAATTGTAATTCCAGTATAGTTAACATACAGTGTTATGTTAGTTTCAGGTGAACAATATAGTGATTCAACACTTCTATACATTGCTCAATGCTCATTACGACAAGTGCCCTCCTCAATCCCCATCACCTCTTTCACCCATTCCCCCGCCCCCAACCTTGGTAACCATCAGTTTGTTTTCTGTAGTTAAGAGTCTGTTTTTTGGTTTGTCTCCTTTTTTCTTTGCTCATCTGTTTTGTTTCCTAAACTCCATATATGAGTGAAATCATATGGTATTTGTCTCTCTCCATTTACTTGTATTATTTTTAACTCTTAGTTCAGCAAAAACAAAATTTCTTTTCGTTATCAAAGCTTATCTGTCCACCAGAGCTGAGGAATATTTCTGCACATCTTTTCCCCCTACCCACTCGGTCAGCTTGAGCAAGTGATAAGCAAGTGAGTAAATGAAGAAAATTCCCAAACAGTAGTGGTAAAAATCAAAGTCATATTTTAGTTTTGGAAACCCCTGCCAGAAAAGAAGTTGTTAAGCAAGACACTTCCCAAGGGGAGCAAGAGCTACAGGTTTGAAGGGAGAAGCCTTGGGTCTGGTCTCGGCATTGCCCCCAACTAGCTCTGCCCTGCGGGCTCCTGACAGATAACCTCTCCGACCTCACCCATCAGCAAGGAGATGGGACCGGGTGACTTTCGATCCAGTTCTAACCTTCTGTGATTCTAAGTCCTGCACTTCCTAGTTTCCTGGCTTCAAATCTTGGTCACGGTACACCCCATTTCCTGCCTTCCTGAGAACTAGCTAGGCCCCTGCACACAGCACAGAGGCCCATTCCTCGGGTAGCCATTGGCCCGGACCTTGGCGAGTCACCTCACCCCTCTGGGTCTTCTTTGGCCAGTCAGCCGTGAGGAGGGTGGAGACGCCTCGCTGCTTCCTGCCTGTCTCACAGGAGTTGTAAAGGCCAGTACAACTTCACAAAGGATGAATTCCTCCAGGGAAGGCCCTGCCTGAGTAAAATATTTCAATACTTCAGCTGTAATTATTCCCTACTATTCAGCAATCATGAGGGATGAGAAGAAGGCGCTGGTGTAAGTATGTCTTGTATTTATGGTAATGAAGAGGAAAGAGACCTTAGAGGCCACCTAGGGACCCACTTCGTTTACAGATAAAGACATGGAAACTGAGAATGTGTAAGTGGTGAAGTCGAGGCCATCGGCTTAATAACGTGGTATGGTTGGAGTCGGAGCCTAGATCTCTGGCTCGCAGCCCAGGGTTCTCCCACTATATCAGAGAAGACACCCTGGGATCGGCTCTTGGTTTTTAAGACCTACAGCAGCATGGGACTGGGGACTGAGCAGGTATGCAAGGTTGGCTCTGATTCAATGAAGAAAACTTCCCCAGTAAAGTTATTCAGTGTAGGCAACCTATGAGCACTGGTCAGGCCAAAGGACCCAACAATCAGATGATCCTCAAAAATCCACTCTCCCCTCAATTCCCACTTCCTCAGAGGACTAGAGTCAATCTGCGTTGAGACAACCTGGCAGCCCATTGGTTGAGGGAACACAGAGAAACCCCAAAGTCTCATTCCTGATGGTCAGGTTGGTCTGGCTTTCTTCTCCCAGGTCTTCTCCTGGAATAACTGCCAGAAAGGTCTCAGTAATGAGACAAGGCTGATACCCAGCTTGGAGATGGAAGGACAATGTGGACTGCCATCTCTGCCTTCTACCTTATTCATTATCACGTTCGACCCAGATTTCCAGATTTGTGATCTTTTGTTCTTCCCATCAGGACTTTTTTTTTTTTTAAGATTTTATTTTTAAGTAACCTCTCCACCCAATGTGGGACTCGAACTTCAACCCTGAGATCAATGGTCGCATGCTCTACCAACCTAGCCAGCCAGGCACCACCATCAGGACATCTGTTATAATTTCATTTATTTATTCAACACACGAACGAAGGACTAACTATATGTGGGGCCCTGTTGTAGACACCAGAAAGCCAGAGGGGACTTAGGGTTTCAGAGCCTTCGTCTTTTGGGGATCCGGAGTTCTTTCCTGTAATTGTATACAAAGTTTTTGCGCATGTGTAAATGTGCAGTTTTCTTGAGAGGGAGTCCTTAGCTTGGATGTGATCTGTTAACCCATAACAGTTAAGAACTTTACTCCATGCACCCGTTTTCCTGGTCAGCATCCTCATCCTGCCCATTGAGTTGAGATCTCAGGGCCTGACCAAGTGAGAACAAGTGAGGATGTCTGTCCAGAGCTCTGGGGTTTTCTGTGGAACCTCAAGAGGGGGTGCCTGTCCACCTAAACCCAGGGGCACATCTGTGACTTCTCCCTCAAGCACTGATGCTCTCCTGCAGTCCTGGCCCAACAGCGGTGGCTCTGGACCTCAGTGAGCCCTGGAGAGGCCACAGTGTCACATGGACAGATGCAGAGCCACTTCCTGGCACTCTTTATTCAGCCCCTAAGGTCCTTCAGACCTTACTGCTCCTGGGGAGGGGGAGGGAGAGGGAGGTCGGGTTCAAGAATTTCCTATTTGTTCTCTGGAGAGTCCTGCCCTATTCACTGGCCTCAGGGAACTTGTGGCCTCTGAGTGCTGTCTGGGGGTTGCTGTGTGGTTATCCCACTGTGTTCTGATGACAGCTGGTGTCCCCTCCATTCGTGGTTTTGCAAAAGGATAGCCCGGTAAATGCCTCCTGCGAGAACATTGGTATATCAGTCTCATGTGCCATTTGATACAGAAATTCAAGAATGAAATCGCTGCTCGTTGGGGAGATAGGAGCAGATGTCAAGACAAATTGTCATCAGGATTGGGGCTTCAGGGGTGCCGACACGACCAGATAAGCACTTTTCTGTTTGCCTGTGCTGAGTTCTATTCTTTCTTCCTCTCTAGAGAGAAGACACGGTTCAATGTGTAGACCTTCTCCCTCTCCAACATCTCCACCCTCCAATTCCAGGACATCATTAGGGCAGGTGAAAACCAAAGCCTGTTTCAGCGGCCAGAACCCTGCCAACAGCACCTCAAAGCCATTCAAAACGCCCAAAGACAATCTACTTACCTCCAGCAGCAAACAGCACACGGTCTTTTCTACAAAGGGATCAAGGGACAAAGCATGGTGAGTGTCCGGCGCTGGTAGCCCACAGCTGTCTGTCCCCTGCTTGTCTGTGTCACCACAGGAAACTGTGTTTACCCTCTGGCTTTGTTCCTGGGCATCGAGTCTGGGAATTGGGGGAATGAGGAGGGAATGGGACAGAGAAGCGGAATGATGGGGTGAGAGACCTAAACCCCAAGAGGGAACCCAGGACCTAATAGCACCATAATGCCTGACAGGGGACGCTTTGCTGTCCCTGAGAGCTGAGCCAAGTTGGGTCTCAGGAAAGGGTAATAGGGAAATAATCCTCAGTTATGCAGTCATCTCTCAATTTTCCACCCCAGTGAAGAGAAGCTTTGAGGTAAATCATCAGAAGCTCAGACAGTTTGCCCAGTGAGAAGTGAGGCCATGGGCCAGCCCCTCAGCCCTGGGAGGCAGGCCCCCCAGTAAGCTCCCTGCCTCAAACAGCCAGGCCTCCATTCCAGAGGCACACGTAATTGGGAGCTGACCACTGGAAGAAAAGAGGAATCCAAAGAGAATGTCACCCCTTTGAGGGGGTGGGAGACAGCTAGCTGCAGGGGACTGTGAAGCATCAGAGGCTTGGGGTTCATTTTTTTTTAATCTCAGTCTTTACCCAAGAGTCAGAAAAGGTTACCCATGGGGTGGAGAGCTAGGGGACCAAACTGGAAAGAGGACAGGAAACAGAAGGCAAATATCTTCAAATGCTGACAGCCCCAACTCGGAACACTTAGGACGGGCTTATGACAGAGCCTCTAGCCTTCTCATTCAGGCATCGTGAAGGCAGACAGGGGTTAAGTGTGGAGCCTGCCTCATTTATATATTTAAAGAGAAAAGATGTTCTGTTAATTAATGATAGTTAATTACACTTAAGTTCACCCCTAGTAAAGCTGTGGACTGCCATCATCCGTCAATTTAATTTGTCACTGCTCTCTGGAAATTATGATGCCTTTGTAAAGAGCTCATGATGCCAGATCAATGAAAAGAGCCTCTTGTGATAGAGTGGGAAGCTTTAGACACAGGTGTTGTGGAGGGGAGTTACCTGTCATACCGGTGGGCCATGTGGGCAAGCTTTGTTCTCTCAGATTGTTAGGGACGTAGCAGGTTAGGGAAGATCCAGCCGGAGAGTGACATTGGGTGGCCTCTGGACCTGCTCGCGAACAGTGTGAGTCTGTCTTTTATCAGGACCTCGCTGCCAAGTGCCTGCAAGCTTGTTTGCAGAGACAGCACTAGGTGTCTCGATGGAAACACAAACTCCAAGACCCCCGCCTGCCTACAGATCTCAGCTGGGTGACTTTGGGCAAGTTGCTTGATCTGGTGTGCCTCAATATTCCACATCTGTAAAATGGAGCTAATAATAGCTCTATGCTATGGCATCGCTGTGAGGATGAAGAGAGCTAAAAAGCAACAAGTGCAATGTCTGGAGCAGAGCACACTTTCGAGAAACATGTGACGATAATGTCATAGTTGTGTGCGCCAAAGGACAGAACTTCTATAACTGGCGCTAGAGGCTGAGACGTCCAATCTCTCTGAAACACTAGGGAAATGAAGTTGAAAAAGGAAAAGGATAAAGTCACTGTTTCAGAGTCCTGAAAGGAGGTACCGAGAAACCATATGAGGAGAGCCGGACAAGAGGCTCATGAAGAATAAGCCAGAAGGAGAATCAGGAGTCACAGAAGATCATAGCACGAACACCACAGATGTCAGATGATACATGTGGTCCTGGCAGGGTGAGGCACAGCACCAGGCATTCTTGTGGGAGGCCAGCCTTTGGGGAGACCCCCGGGCTAGATCAGGGTCCACACTCCAGGGAAGCCAACTCCACACGTGCTCATTAAGGCCTGCTTCAGAGCAGAAGGTGGTTCTGAAAGAGTCTGAAAAAATTACCCAGGGTCCAAAGAAGAGCAACCACAAATATGGCAAGGAGGGAAATCCTTCTTATGAAAAAAAAAGGGGGGAGCCTCAAAAAAACCAGAATGCTTGCCTTATGTGGAGACAGAAGGCGAACGGGTGATTTGCCCACCTTCTCGAAGGCAGATCAGGCGTGCGCCAGGAGGCTGACTACAGCCACGTCCTCCTTTCGCACCTCCAGCCAGCCGGGCCACTGTCTCCCTGCCCTCCATCGCCAGGAGTGTGTGTCGGGAAGCCTGGACAGACTTCTTGGAGACCGGGAGGGCTCCGCCTCCGTGCAGGCGGGCTTCTCCGGAGAGCAGTATAGAAGAGCCAGCACTGAGCCCGGGGCAAGAAAAGCCAGTTCAAGCCCGGGCTCCACCACGAGCTTTCTGTGTGAACTTGAACAAGTCACTTCACTTCTCGGAGTCTTATTTTCAAGCCTGAATGTTTTGTGATTCTAAGTCAAAGTCCTCTCAAAATTTCTCAGAGGTTCCTCATTGCCTACTGGATGAAGAGTTAGGCCCCCAGCCCAACCTAAGAGACCCTCTACAAACTGGCTCCAAACCCCCTAAACCAATTGTCCAGTACCGTCCCATTATCCCAGCTTGCCCACCGTGTCTCCCTCTGGTGCCTTTGCCTAGAACATCCATCCACCTGTCTGCACTCAATTTAACATTTAATGAGCACCTACTATAATATTGTGTGTCAATTCCATAACAAGGCCTGAGGAAACATCGGATCCCTGATGGCATCTCTGTACAAGATAGAAAAAGGCCTGGATACAGCCCCATTCCAGAGTTCACAGTTGGCTAATGGTCTTCATCACCTATTCACTCCCTCAACCAGACATCCTAGTGCAGTGCATAACCTGTACAACCGTACATTGAAACCTTGGGGATGCAAGATTAAATAAGACACAGACTCTCTTAGGGAGTCTGTAAACTCTGCTTAGGGAGACATTAGCGAACACAGAGTACAATGTGATAAGAGCCAAGATATTGGTACAAAAGATGGGCACCTACCTCGGCTTGAGAACTCAGAAAAGGTTTTTCAGAAGGAGTCACACATGAGTTGAATTTGAAGGATAAGTAGGAAAAATCTAGACAAAGAAAATTGGATTCAAATGGTAAATGTTATATATATTTTAACACAATTTTTTAAACATTTTTGTGAGTGTGGGAAGAGGGTCCCAGGTGGAGGGAACAGAATGCACAGAGACGTATTTGCATGTGGGACGAGATGGTCAGGGCCGTGTTAGGAAGTTCTACTCAAGTGTGCTAAGTGCAGGGGTTTGGAGTCCATCCTGAAAGCCCCACAGGGCTGGTAAAAGAGCAGCTTTGGGCTGCGGTAGATCACCCTGCCCCCAGTATAAAGGATGGCTTGTGGGGCGCCTGGGTGGCTCAGTAGGTTAAGCATCCGACTTTGGCTCAGGTCATGATCTCGTGGTCCATGAGTTTGAGCCCCACATCGGGCTCTGTGCCGACAGCTTGGAGCCTGGAGCCTCCTTCAGATTCTCTGTCTCCCTCTCTCTCTGCCCCTCCTCTGCTCATGCTGTCTCTCTCTGTCTCTCAAAAATAAATAAATGTAGGGGCCCCTGGGTGGCTCAGTTGGTTGAGCGTCCGACTTCGGCTCAGGTCATGTTCTCACAGTTGTGAGTTCGAGCCCTGCGTCGGGTTCTGTGCTGACAGCTAGGAGCCTGGAGCCTGCTTCCTCTCTCTCTGCCCCTCCCCCGCTCATGCTCTGTCTCTCTCTGTCTCTCAATAAAATAAACATTAAAAATTTTTTTAATTAAAAAAAACCTGGGTGTTATATAGAAACCAACTTGGCAATAAACTATAAATTTTTTAAAATTTTTAGTAAAAATAAGTAAGTAAAAAGGATTGCTTGAGGGGCCACTCAGGAAGCAGTGAGGGTGTTTTTGCATAATCCAGGTGAGCTGTGGTGACATCCTGTACCCAGGCAACTGTGGGCACATGCAGAAGGAGCCAGCAGGGAGAAATACTAGGGGGGAAAACGCCACAAAACTCTAGTGTTCATTGCACGCAGGGCTTGCAATACAAGAGAAGACTGGTCCAGGCTTGGACAACTGGATGTTGACCGGTCCTGCTGCTTTCTCAAAAGAAGGATAGAAAGGGCCAGAGTTTAGGGTGGGGAGGAGAGGACGAATTAAGCTGGGAAGTCATTGGAGTATGAATCACAGGCATACCTTGAAGGTACTGCAGGTTTGGTTCCTGCCACAATGAAGTGAAGATCGCAGTAAAGGAAGTCACATGAATTTTTTGGTTTCCCAATGCATATGAAAGTTACATGCACACTACACCATAGTCTATGAAGTGTGCCATAGCATCATGTCTAAAGAATACAATGTATACACCTTAATTTAAAAATACTTTATTGCTATAAAATGCACCAACCATCGTGGGAGCTTTCTTCTTCTTCTTTTTTTTTTTAATCTGAACTTTCCATGAGGATTTCAGTGAGACGTAATCTTTCCGCTAGTGGAGGGTCTTGCCTCGAACTGATGGTTACTGAAGGTTGGGGTGACTGTGGCAATTTTTAAAGTAAGACAACAAAGTTTGCCATATGGGTGGATTCTTCAAGAATGATTTCTCTGCAGCTTCCCGTGCTGTTCGATAGCATTTTACCCACTTCAAAAATGGAGTCTGCCCTCTCAAAGCCTGCCACTAAATTTATGTAATGTTCTCTCTTTTTTTAATGTTTATTTATTTGCAAGAGAGAGAAAGAGAGAGACAGCATGAGCAGGGGTGGGGCAGAAAGAGGGGGTACAGAGGATCCGAAGTGGCTTCTGTGCTGACAGCACAGAGCCCTATGTGGGGCTCGAACTCATGAACTGTGAGATCATGACCTTAGCCAAAGTCGGATGCTTAACCGACTGAGCCCCCCAGGCGCCCCAATTTATATAATATTCTAAATCCTCTGTCGTCATTTCAACAATTTTCTGAGCATCTTCCCCAGGAGTAGGTTCCCTCTCAGGAAACCACTTTCTCTGCTCAGGCATCACAAGCAACTCCTCATCCGTTAATGTTCCGTCATGAGGTTGCGGCCATGCAGCCCCATCTTCGGGCTCCTCGTTCTCATCTCATTCCATCTTCTCATCCTAGTTCTGCCGTTTCCACCCTGTCTGCAGTTACTTCCTCCACTGAAGTCTCGAACCCCTTTTGGTGGCATCTAGAATAGTGAATTCTTTCCAAACGGTTTTCAGTTAATTTTGCCCAGATCCATGAGAGGAATCACAATCTGTGGCAGCTATAGCCTTATGAAATGTGTTTCCTAAATAGTAAGACTAGAAAGTCACAGTGACTCCTTGATCCATAGGCTGTAGAATGGATGTTGTGTTACCAGCCGTAAGAGCAACATGAATCTCGTTGTATCTCTATCAGAGCTCTTGGGTGACCAGATTCATTGTCAATAGCAGTCCTATTCTGAGGCGCCTGGGTAGCTCTGTCAGTTAAGTATCTGACTTTGGCTCAGGTCATGATCTGATGGTTTGTGGGTTCGAGCCCCATGGTCGGGCTCTGTGCTGACAGGTCAGAGCCTGGAACCTGCTTCGGATTCTGTCTCTCTCTCTCTCTCTCTCTCTCTGCCCCTCCCCCACTCATGTGTGTGCTCTCTCTCAAAAATAAATAAACATTTAAAAAATTTTTGTAAATAAGCAGTCATATTTTGGAAGGAGTCTTTTCTGAGTAGTCGTAGGTCTCAACAGTGGGCTCCAAGGACTCAGAAAACTATGTTGTGAACAAATGTGCTGTCATCCAGGTTTTGTTGTATTGGTTAGAGAGTAATCACACTACAGACAGAGTAGTGATTAGTGTGATTCTTAAGGACCCTAGGATTTTCGGAATCATAAATGAGCATTAGCTTTAGCCTAAAGTCACCAGCTGTCTTCACAGGAGAATCAGCCAGTCCTTCGAAACTGTAAAGCTGGGCATTGACTTCTTCTCTCTAGCTATAAAAGTCCCAGATGGCGGCACCTTCCAGGAGAAGACTGCTTCACCTGCACTAAAAATCTGTTGTTTAGTGTAGCCACCTTCATTAATGATCTCAGATCTTCTAGGCAGTCACTGCAGCTTCTACACCGGCACCTTCGGCTTCACCCTTCTTTCCTTAAACCTCGTGAACCAACCTCTGCTAGCTTCAGACTTTTCTTCTTAGCTTCCTTACCTTCATAGAATTGAAGAGAGTTGGGTTAGGCTTGGCTTAAAGGAATGTCTTGGCTGGTTTGATCTTCTGTCCAGACCACTCAAACTTTCTCCTTAGCAGCAATAAGGCTGTTTTGCTTTCTCATCATTCATGTGTTCACTGGAGTAGTACTTTTAATTTCCTTCAAGAGCTTTTCCTTTGCATTCACAACTTGGCTAACTGTTTGGTGCAAGAGGCCTAGCTTTTGGCCTGTCTAGGTCTTCAACAGGCTTTCCTCACTAAGCTTAATCATTTCTAGCCTTTCGTTTAAAGTGAAAGATGTATGACTTTTTTTTTTTCCTTGAACATGTACAGGCTGTGGTAGGGTTACTCATTGGCCTCATTTCAATATTGGGTTTTTTTTTTTAAGTTTATTTATTTATTTTTGAGAGAGTATGAGAGCATTCAGGAGGAGCAGAGAGAGAGGGAGAGAAAGAGAGAGAATCCCAAACAGGCTCCACACTGTCAGCATAGAGCCCAATGCAGGGCCAGAACTCTCCAGGCATGAGATCATGACCTAAGCTGAAACCAAGAGTCAGACGCTTGAACAACTGAGCCCCACAGGTGCCCCCTGATTTCAGTACTTGTGTTCTAGGGAATAGGGAGTCCCGAGGAGAGGGAGAGAGACAGGCAATGGCTGGTCAGCAGAGCAGTCTGAATATATGTGTTTATCAACTAAGTTTGCGATCTTGTACGATGCGGTTCGTGGCACCCCCAAACAACCCTTACAATAGCAACATCAAAGATCGCTGGCAACAAATGTAATGACAAGTTTGAAATATTGCAAGAATTACCAAAACATGACACTGAGGCATGAAGTAGACACGTACCGTTGGAAATATGGTGCCGATGGACTTGCTCACTGCAGTGTTGCCACACATCCTCAATTTGTAAAAACAAACCAAACAAACCACAGTTTGTGCAAAGTGCAACAAAGTGAAATGCAGTAAAACCAGGCATGCCTGTATCCGAGAAACGTCCACGTAGAGATGTTCGGTTGGTGACATTGTGTGTTTGGACCCACAGGTCAGGAGAGAGGTATGGGCTGGGAAGGGAGCTTTGCCAGTCAGCAGTGGAGACACAGGCCTTGAGACCGTGGGTACAGATGGAGCCTCCAGGGAAGGTACGGGGCTTGAGAGAAGCAGGGGCCGAGGGCAGGGCCGAGGAGAGTGAGGGCCCGGGGAGGAGGGCCCCGAGGAGGCAGGGACTGCAAAGTCGAGATTCTTTCCACAGCATCCTGGCCCTCTTTCCTGGTCCAGATCCCCCACTGCCCTCACTGCCCATCCCACTGGCCACCTTCCCCTACCTGCCGCTCACACATTCCCTCCTTGCAGGCCGCTGGCACGCTGGCCTCTCCCTTTTAATTCCCGCAACCCTTCATTTTTATGTTTCCCATGACTCTATCCATGGTCTGCCACAGGTGAGACCTCCTGTCATTCCTCCTGCTCAGTAGTAATTGCAGAATCTCCTGCACGGTGGGGCCTCACACTCCGCAAACATGGTCCCCTTGTCAGTAAATATTTGTTGAATTGAGTGAAATTGATCTGACCGTTGAAAGGGATTGTAAGATTTCTATTCTTGGGGACAGTTAACCTTTTATATGCAAGTGTCTGGGCTGGTGCCATCCAATGGAAATATAACGTGTGACACATGTGGAATTGTAAATTTTCTAGCAGCCATGTTGGAAAAAGGGAAAGGAAACCATTTTTAATAATATATTTTATTTAACCTAATATATCCACTAACTTATAATTTCAACATAAAATCTGTGAGATAATTTTCATTTTTTTCCTAATATATCCACAATCTTGTAATTTCAACATAAAATCAGTGAGATAGTTTTGAGGGTTTTTTCCCTAATATATCCACTATCTTATAATTTTAACATATAATCAGTGAGATACTTTTCGTGTTTTTTCTAATATATCCACTATCTTATAATTTCAACATCTAATCAGTGAGATAATTTTCATTTTTTTTCCTATCAAGTCTTCAAAACCCCGTGTGTTTTTACACCTACAGCACTTGTCAATTTGGACACCAAATTTTCATCAGAAATATTTCATCTATTTTTAGATTTCATAAACAACTAAAGATCATAAAATGAATTTGCACACCCAGGTTGTTCCAGACACACTTAAACATTTTTTTAATGTTTATTTACCTTAGAGAGAGAGAGAGCACATGCACGCATACAAGTGGGAAAGGGCCAGAGAGAGAGGGAGACAGAGGATCTGAAGCAGGCTCTGTGCTGACAGTGTAGAGTCCGACACGGGGCTCAAACCCATGAGATCATGACCTGAGCTGAAGTCAGACACTTAACCAAGTGAGCTATCCAGGTGCTCCTAAACATTTTCTAATAACTGAGTCAAGTTATTTAAATTACATGAAATTTAAAATTCAGTTCCTCAGCCACTTTTTTAAATGCTTACTGGCCACAAATGGCTAGTGGCTGCTATATCAGACAGCACCAATCTGGACACCTAGGCCAGGTTACCCTCAGTAGGCCCCTCTGGTTCTTTGATTCACAGCTGTGTGAATGTGGCCCTGGGATGTTATGCTCCCCGCTGGAGCTGTTGGATTCTAGGGTGGAAGGGACGTTTACTCCTCTCCCACATTAGCCTGCTAGGTGTGAGGTGGGAACCGGCCTGGAGGACCCAGTCGGGCTGTGCAGAGAATCCCTTGCCCCAGAGGAGCTCTAAAAGTTCGGAAAGCATAAACCTTGAGTGTAGGTGGTGGACCGCAGCCTTCAGATTAGACTTCACATCATGTTAGGGATGCCCTTTTCCAAGTAGCCCAAATTCCCATGTACGGCAATAAAAACGCCACTCCTGAGTTCAGGCTGACCTCCTGGCATCTCACGCAAGGTGAAATGGCCCGTGGGCTTGTTTGCTCCCTTCTGTGGCTGGGGAGGTTAAAAAATAACTCCACATTAGAAGAAAGGGAGACACAGAGAGGGCATCCCTGTGCTACCAGATTTGTCCTGTGCAGCACTCCCAGCCCACCCGGCCGCCAGTCAGAGCCCCTCTCCACCAGGTCATGGTCCTGCAGGGTGTCAGGGGCCAGAGAATACCCTGCTCGTGGTCTTCCCATCTGGGTGTCCATGGAGCCCATAAAGGTGGAGGGAGGGGAGCAAGATGATTCTGTCCCCAGGTGGAAGTCTAAAGGGATTCATGGCTGTTCAGCCCTTTTGAGCTAAAATGAACATTTCAGCCTTTACTTCTGATTCCCTGCTCAGCCAGGGGACAAGCCCCGCATAGCGACTAAGTCAGCCAGTCCGACTTTCCCACATGCTATCACTTCGACCACCCTGGTCCAGGAAGGGAGCCGTAGGGAACTCAGACCTGCAAACTCGTTGATGTGGGCAGGAGCGGGGGGGAGGCCTTCCTCCCTCATGGCTTGTTGCCTTCTCTTTGGGCCTTATCAACCCACACGTGTGTGCTGAATGCTAAATACGCTCAGCTATTAAAAATGCAGGAGATGAGTCTGCTGCTCCAGAAGGAAAATGAGCCAGAGCAAAAGAAAAATCAGCAGGCTCCCTGGCCTCCTGCGTGTGCCCGACAGTGAGGTGGGGGGGGGCTCTCCTTCCTCAGGCAGGGCCCCTCTTGATGCTTAGAACGAGGGCCGTGTCCCCCAGGAGCGGTGGAGGTTTGGGGAGTAGGAGGGATGTGGAAGCTCTACACAGAGGGGAAAGAGCTGGGAGGCCCTGGCCAAGTGCCTTGGGAGAAACGAGCCTGGCTTATCGGTTCTTGCCTGGTGTTGGCCTGAACTGGGGACAAGACCATGGCTCTGTATTGATGGCTCCCAGAGGACGTAGGGAGTCTTCTCAGGGCTCCCACTCAGGCAGGGAAATCCCAGAGATCTGAAGTGCTGGAGACCCTCCCAGTGACCTAACTTACCCTCTGATCACCCAGATTCTTAGCAGGATTCTTGCGGCGGCCTCTGCCTGGTCTCCCTGCCCCTCACCGTGCCCTTCCCCAGTCTGCCATCCACACCCCACCTGAATGCATTATGGCCCTGCCCAGCTCACAACTCTCCAAGGGCTCTCAGTTGTTTGCCTACAGAGTAGAGGCTTAACCCCTTCGGAGGTACACATATGATCTGGCATTTCTCACTTGGCCAGCTGCTGCCGCCAACACTTTAACTCCTTCATTTCATATTCCAGGCATCCCAGTCTATTAGTTGTAGCTCCTCAGACATGCCTGCCTCCCTGTGCTGCCATGTGCTGTTTCCCTTCCCGGAAGGAGCCTCTCTCATGTGTGTCACTTCCTCCATGAAGTCTTCCCAGACTTTTCTTTTTTTTTTTTTTTTAATGTTTGTTTATTTTTGAGAGAGAGAGAGAGAGACAGACAAAGCATGAGCTGGGGAAGGGCAGAGAGAGAGGGAGACACAGAATCCGAAGCAGGCTCCAGGCTCCAAGCTGTCAGCACAGAGCCCAATGTGGAGCTCAAACTCAGGAACCGTGAGATCATGACCTGAGGCGAAGTCAGATGCTTAACCAACTGAGCCACCCAGGCGCCCCTTCCCAGACTATTTTGTGCTTCTTCCTCTTAGTTTCCATTAGCATTCAAGCTGCTGCTGTAAGAGCTACCGCCATCTATCATACTCATTTGCATCTTTATCCTCCCCTACCTCCATCTGGACCTTCAGCTCCCTGGCCTCCCGTGGTGTAGCATGGAATCCAGCATCCCAGCAAATATTGGCTAAGTGAATGAATGATGAGTGAATGAATGAAGGAGCCTGTGAAGTAGAACTGCTCCTTTCCCCCTCCTCATGCGATTTTTCTGATGCTAAAGGAAACGACAGGTATAAATAGCTATCTTTTGAGTTCTGGGTGAGAAATCAGACCACCAGGCTCCCATCATGGAACAATTATATTGTCCCTGTCACAATTATGAAAGTCAGGAAGGGAGAAGTATCATCCCGGATGATAGAAAAGAAAAACATTTGTGCTCTGGCAAGAAGGGGAAGGTGTTCTCCCTTAAATTAAGGAAGAGGCAAGTTCAGTGCATCCTTGTACCATGGCCTCTGCCTATGTTTGCACCCATGTCCCACCATGCACTTGACTGCAAGGAAAATCCTAGTCAGAAGGGAACCGAGGAGTCAGTATAGCATCCTACAGAAGTCCGTCTCTGGACCCCACTTACAAATCCAGTCCCTCACACAAGACATGAGGGGGGACTTTCTGAAGTCAGTTTTTACCCTGATTGGTGCAGGTTTGGGTGTTAAGTGTGGGGCAGAGGGTGAGGGGGGAAAGGCAGGTGGAGGAAGGGAAGTTGATGGAGGTTACTTGATGAGCCCCAGAGGGAGGGAGTGGAAAGGGCAGCTCGTGAGAGGATGGGAGGAACAGGCCAGAATATTCGAGCATCCAGGGGGGACCGTGTCCCTTCCAGGACAGGGAGACATAGGAACTGAAACATCTGAGTGCTGCAGGCTCACTGGGTTTCCAGATGATCAAGATAAGGACAATGGACAGCTCCTTGTGTAGCAACTCAGCTGACCTTGTCAAGTCCCAAAAGTGCTCAGAAGTAGGGAAGGAAAATACAGGCTGGACAGCTGGTGAAGGAAACAAATGACATGACGGAGAAAGGGAGAGGGATCAGAGATCAGTAGCCACAGTCCTCTGTGCTTGCACTGCACATGGTACTTATTAGATGCCTCCAGAGAGAGCCTCATGTCTGCTCGGTGATGAGATGAGGAAGCAGGCCCACACTGATGAAGAGAACAGCCCGAGATTACAGCTGGGCAATGGCGGAGATGCAGCTCTACCCCGGGACTTCTCACTGCCAGTGCCAAGATCAAGTGCACCGTCCTGAGAGCTGCCTGAAGTCAAGCCCCATTGCTGCCCTTTACTTTGCCGAATGAGTGCCCTGGGGCAACCTTTCTCAACCCCAGGTTCCTCATCTATAAACTGGGGGTGAAGGTTAGGGATGATCTTCCAAAGCCTCCTGCCCAGCAGTGGCAGGTGCCCAGTGTGTGAGTGTCAAGAGACAATGAGAGGAGTAGTGGGGGGAGGGGGATCGACAAGCTCCCGCCCACCTTTGTCATCACTCTGGCGTGTCCACCAGGAAGGGAGACAGCTGCAGGCTGGTCCTTACCTACAGCATTTGTTGTGGCAGAGTGCTGGTTTGGTTTTATCGTGTTATGTGACTTAACCTTCACTGAGAATATTAATTCCTTCATCGACCATTCACCGAGCCCTTCCTAAGTGCCAAAGAATGCATATGTCGTTGGGACAACTCCAGAGCGACGTGGATGCTTGGTCAAGGTCCTTGTCCTCAGGTAGCTCATGTTCTGGTCAAGCCACATTAACATAGAACTGAGACCTTGCCATTTGACATGATAAATGTGGCACAAACACCTAGGAGGGAACAGCCAGCCCTGAGAGAGAAGAGGACATTTCATCCGGATCTGGGCAGATGGGGGAGCGTTCACCCGGAGGAGGGGGAGGGCACACCCGCAGAAGGAACCGCCCAGCCCACGTAAAGGCCTGGGGTGGGGCCGAGAGCTGGGTGTCCAAGGAGCGGTAAGAGCCCCACAAGGCTGTGGGGAAGGTCCCCCAGGGCTGGGCTGTGAGGGTGGACTCTGGGCAGTGGGGAGCCCGCCAAGCCTTTGGAACAGCAGGACCGCAGGGTCAGATTTGGACGGCAGCCGAGTGGAGGCTGAGAGGAGGCTGGGACGGAGACTGGTGGTGGTGATTTTCATCAAGGTTCAGGCGAGCAAGGATGACCAGGCGTGTAGACCTGTGAGGGACCAAATGTCAGGGAAGACCCAGGGTCTCTGAGTGGATGGTGATGTTGCGAACCGTAAGAGGTTTTTTTGTTTTGTTTTGTTTTTTTTAATACAAAGTATTTAGTTTGGGACAAACAATTTCATTAGTCTGCTGTAGGTCCCTGTCAAGTCTCAAACTCCTGGTGGTTTAAACACAGTGTGCTCAGTGTTCTGGATGGAGGTGTCTGGGGCACAGGGCTGCCTGCCCAGGATTCCTGTGTAGAGAAGGAAAGAGCAGAGTGGGTGACACCCTGCCCCCACCCCGGCCGCGTGTGAGGGAAAACGCTCCCTGGGGCTCTTGGTCTGTGAAGGAAGGTGGGGAGCAGAGGTGGGGCACCCCAGGTAGCCAGGAATGCTGCACCATTTCCTCAGCCCCAGTCTGCTCAGAACAAGCTTCCTGAAAGCAAAAACCAAGAGCCTGAGCTCAGGGCTTGGCTCCTGGCCTCCCCTGGCAGGGGGGTGGAGGATGTTCTGTGAGGCATCCTCTCCCCTCTGCCCCCTCCCCTGCCCCCCAGTCAGTGTTGGCTCCTGGGCCTGAAAGAGACAGTAAATGTCTTGGCTGTGCTGGCTCTGGAAGGCGAGGAACAGGCCAGGCAGACGGGCAGCCTGCAGCTCCAGGAGCAGCAGCCAATGACCTCTGGTGGCTACGGAGGGGAGCGCTCCCGCTTGCTGCTCCTGAGCCTGCCCTGGACCAGGGCGTTTGGGGCTCCGTTCACCCTGCACCAGCGCTCCCTCCAGGATCCACTTGCTTCCTGGTCTCTGACGTCTCAAGTCCTGCCCTCAGAGGCTCTGAGACCATTTATGCATTGATGTGAATTTCACTTAGTATTCGTGTTGACACTTTAGTTCTCAGAGCAGGTGCAGTTGGTCTGGCCTAGGGTTGGTCTCAAACTCCTCCTGGATGCACCGCCCAAGGCAGCAGCACCGCAGGCATGCTGGTTCAAGTGCACTCCAGAGACAGCCTGTCCTGGCACGACCTACCCTGCTGTGCCGGGACTCAGTTCTTCCTTCTTTATCTTCCTGACCTCCAGCTTGCTGATTTTTTCCCCACAGTCTTAGAGCATTACGACTCACCAGGAATGTCATTTAGTGCCTGTTGATCTCCCAGCAGGTTTGGGGACCACCTTCTGAGCTCCATGCTTTGCAAAGCCCTGATTAACCAAAGTGCTAGAGAGACTAACAGAGGCTGGTGCTGGGGCATCCTGCCTCCGGGAAATCTGGAGCAGCTGAGAACCCATGCAGTCACTCTTCCTCCAGAATGTGTTCTCCAGCTGGGAGCTCGTCCAGACTTGGGCAGTGCATACGAGATCAGGAATTGAGAAGCAGCCGGGAGGGGAAAACTTCTCCCTGGTGCTGTTTTTCCTCTTCACTGCACCCCACCAACGTGGTCCTCCCCTGGGTGAATATGGTGAATATGGAAGGCCACCAGCCCCTTCCTCCTCCCGCCTTGCATAGCCCTCCCTCCATTGTGGGACCAGAAGGGCAAAGGGGACGCAAGTTTCTGATGAGTCACACCCCAGACGACTCAGGGTCAGTTGGGAGAGGGGATGGCACGATCCTCTCTCCCCTTTTCATTTTAGCTCTAAGTTATTGAAAGCCAACTGGGTGCCCAGCACTCTGCTAAGTACTTCATTTGTATGATCTCATGTAATCACTTCAAATCTCTATCATGATCTTCATTTTAATGATAGGGAAACTGAGGTCCAGAGCAGTAAGGTCCTGAAATAAGGTAGGGAAGGCAACCCCATATGCCTGTACAAGCCTGGCCCCCGCCCTCCTCATCCCCCCACCCCCCGCCCCCCCGCCCCAAGGAAGCAAGGAGAAACTGAAGCCAGCACACTTCCACTTTCCAGGTCAGCCACCCTTTTCTAACTCTCACAGAAGTCCATATGGGCCCGACCTCGGGAAGTCAGATGGCTTACCTACCATAACGCAACTGGCAGGATTCGCATCTAGGTTCATCTGATTTGAAGCCTATATTCCTAACCATTATCCTAAGCTGTCTTGTAGCACCCTGTAGAGCAATGACAAGGCACAGAGCCTCCATCCAACCCTCCGTGTTCCCACGGATCTTGTTTTACTTGCTCCTGGCCACTTTTACAATTCATCAAAGTCCCCATGTTCGTCTCTCCCCGACTCCTAACGGGCTTAAGGGAATCTTTCTTCTCAGCAGCTAACCGCCTCTTCTCCCAGTTGATGGAGATGTTGGCCCATCACCCAAGTCACTGATGGAGATGCTCTAACCTTCCTGGCTGGCGACGGGCTCCTGTGAGCTCTGCTGGGTACCGCTCCGGGCTGGCAAGAGACCCTGCTAAACGATCTGTTTTCCTCTGCTGCCAGGGCCTCTCACCCCCAATAGCTGTGTGGTCTGACCACATTTTCCCAGTTTACTGAGGGTGGGTTATATGGGAGCAAATCCAAAACTGTGCAAAGGCCAGGAGAGATTATACACAGTGCTTTCTTTCTGACCACTGGACCAGACCCCCAGCCACAAAATATTAGATTAATCTGGCAGGTTTGTTTTTTTTTTAATTTACCGTGCTCTGTGGTTGATTACCCTGTTTTCTGTTTGCTTAAGGTGTTTACAAATTGGCTTCCTGAAAGTTTTTCCCAATCTGTTTTTCCATATTAAAAAAAAAACAAACCATTCATTCATTCATTGCGATTTATATAGTACCTCCTCTACCCATTGTACCCTGGTAGGACTTTGTAGCCCTGTTATTAGGCTGATTCCTAGCAATTGCCTAACTCTCAGCCTTTAAGAATGCCCCAAGTATTTCCTCAACTTGAAGAATTTAAACTTGATGTAAATAATGTCCTGATAGCTGCTCCCAAAATGCATCCAACTGAGCCAAATTGAATTCCTTCTCTGAGGATCTTTTCAAATAGAATAAATCCCCTTTTATTTGGGATGACTTAAATACTACCACTGCTTAGAAGTCAGGAGGTGGGGTGAGGTGGCCTGTTCAAGGATCTGACAGTGACTCAGAGATCCTCAAAATTCTGCCAGGCCAGTAGCACAGACACATGGGCCTTTGTCAAAAGCATTGGGAGGAAGAAATCAGACAGCTGAGAACTCTCATCAGACACATAACCCACAGCACAAATACCATATGTCTTCGGGCTCTTGCCTGTCAAATCCATCTTTACCCTGCGCCGGTAAGTGGAGCAGGGCTGGCAACGATTTCTGCAGGCCTCCAGATTTTCTGAACCGTTCTTTTAAGGCTTATCTGTTGACGATGAAAGAATAAATCATGATCCGCAGGACCGTGTAGCTGGCAGGAGAGCAGCTGGCCCCGAGAGACACCGGTGGCCCTTGAAACGGCACCTTGAGATTCTTCCAACCTCTGCTCTTCTGCAGACATCACCGGGCAGGAATCCACTTGGTGCCGGGAGAGCCATTTTTCTTAAAGCCAGAGCACCCTCCTCGGTCCCGAATGATAAATTCAGACAGGCACTCAGGAAGAAGACATGGCAGCCAAAGCAGCAGAAAAGAACCAAGGTAGATGTCTCCCCCCGCACAGCAAGGAGGGTGAGGGAGGACTTCCCAGGATCCCTTACCAGGACCATAGACCGAGGTACAGAGATAACAAAGAGATAACTACTCCCAGTATATTAGGCACAGCAGGAGAACCAGCCGCAGCCCTGGGCTCCCTGGAGGCGAACAAAACAGCCATTATGAAAGCAACAGGGACAGAGCCAGGGACTCGCCTTTCCCTTTCAAACTCTGCTCCTCCAAGAAAGGACAATAGCGAGGTGATAAATGCAACTAATTGTGGGACTCTGGGATGTGTATGTGTGTGAGTTGCATCCCTTAAGACGGAAAGGGAAGGAACTTGAAAATTGAGGGGCTTTTGGCTTTCCTGAGGGGGTAACTGCCAGGCTTGCTTATTGCCTAAGCAAACAGAGTGATAAATTGCTTAGTCATCTGGGTGTTTCCAACTACCCACCCCTTCCAACCCCCGACCCCACGTGGAGGTGTTTGAGTTAGTGAGATTCCATGTGGGGGATATGCCCACACTGAGAAAGCAGGGGTCAGATCTTGTGGCTTATTTCCAATGGAAAAAATTAAACCTGTTATTCAGGGTCCACTGCCCAGGGCTGGGGCACTGTGCTGGCCAGCAGTGATGGTAGGGGGAGTGGGGACACTGAGAAAGGGCACAATGGGAGAAAGCAAGAGGCAGTCGTGAGATGATGGTTTCCAGACAGCCGCACCCTCATGCCCTGGAGTGTAGACACATACGGGGATGTGTGTGTGAGTGAAGCAGGGGCCAGGGCTCTCAGCTGAACCGAGATGGAATCTCTGGGATTGGTTTTCCAAATGGGGTGGCACCATCTTGGAATCATTTCCTCCTTTGTTCATTAGTTTAGGATCTGATAGCTGTTGCCAACAGTAGTGACTAAATATTCCAGTGGACTGATGGCTGACATTTATCCTGGGGAATCAGGTTGGCAAGGGCAAAGAGGAAGGCTTTTCACCTCTCTCTCTCTGATTCTCGTTTATTTTGAAGATGTGTTTGACCCTTCCCCCCATCACTGAGCTGCCTGCTTCCCTGTCTTAACTTCCAGCAGAAGTACCTTCTCAATTTAGACCAGAGGCAGGTTACCTTAGAAGGGAAGCCCAAAACCTTAGAGGCAGAAAGGACACCAAAGATAAAAGTGTCCGGGTCAGGTCACCCATTGCTGGCTTAGTCAGAATGGCATGTGACTCTTGATCTCAGGGTTGTGAGTTTGAATGCTACATTTGGGGTAGAGATTACTTAATAAAAAGTCTTTAAGAAAAAAAGTATCAAGGTCAGTTCCCAGGTTCTCCTCCTTCATTCTACCTACAGCCCTTCTCCATTTAGTTACTGTACACCTTAGAATTCCAACCCCAAATAACTGAATCTTCTAAACCCTCCCACTGCCAAGATGGGGCCCAATTACCTGGCATCAGAGACATTTATTCAGTGGCTCAGCGCCTTACAACTCATCTGGTCTTTGGAACCCTTTGATGAAACACTCTTGATCAGACTTTTTTCCCTAACACCTCCCATTCCAATGCAAGGAAACTCAATCCCAGAGAACTTCACAGTAACCTTCTCTTCTAGTGTCTGCTGGGCTCCAATTCTACATCCTGCCTATGGGCATTGGGATTGAAGTCTGGAGTTCTGGAAGCATTGGCAGTAGAGGGTATGAATGCACCACACTTGTTATAGAGTGGAGAAAATTCCAAATTAGGAGATCAGTCACAGATATTAGCTGGCCTGGCTCAAGCTCACTTACTAACACACAGTTGGAAAGAAGCATTACCAAAGAGATGAGTCAACTGGCTCTGTTCCAAATGGCTGGACTGAGTGTACCTGTGCTCTCGTGGCCGAATTAAGGAGCACCTTGGAGCTGAACGTTGACTTTCGGGGGGGAAAGGCAAACTGTACTGTGAGCATTTGAGGACCATTTGGCTTGGCTTTTACATTTATGTCAGTTCATACGATTACTCTAGATTATTCCAGCCCAACATTATATCTTTGTCAGCTGAGCTCACGTGTACTCAATATGTGCCCTGGCCATTTTCTACAGAAACTAGAGGCCTTCTCTTTACTCATACCAGCTCATGCAACAACAGCTTGAAACCCCAGGGTCCTAATTTCGTTTCCTGAATTTACTGGGCTTCACAAAGAAGTATATCAAAGAAAGCCATTCAGGCACTAGAGAATCTTCCCACCTAAAGTTGAACTTTTTATTCTAAAAAAACAAAAATCAACAGATCAGAACAAAGGTGACTAAATCAACGAGAGCTTTATTTTATTTTATTTTATTTTATTTTATTTTTTTGAGAGAGGAAGAGGGAGCACACATGTGAGCTGGGGAGGGGCAGAGAGAGAGGGAGAATCTTAAGCAGGCTGCACACCCAGTACATCAGGCTCCATCTAACAGCAGTGAGACCATTACCTGAACCAAAATCAAGAGTCAGATGATTCACTGACTGAGTCACCCAGGCACCCTTCAACAAAAGAGTTTTTTTTTTTAACATTTTATTTTTGAGAGACAGTGAGATCAGGGGAGGGGCAGAGAGAGAGAGAGAGGGAGACACAGAATCTGAAACAGGCTCCAGGCCCTGAGCTGTCAGCACAGAGCCCAATGAGGGGCTCGAACCCACGAACCGTGAGATCGTGACCTGAGCTGAAGTCGGACGCCCAACCAACTGAGCCACCCACGCGCCCCCAAAAGAGCTTTTTAAGCAGGCTCTTATAACATGTGTTTTTAAAGCCAGGATATTGATGTATTATTTAAGTTCCATGAATTTTGTAATTTGTGTCTGTGTGTATGGGGGGATGGTTTGTATTTTTACTTGTGGTAAAATACACATAAGAAAATTTGCCATTCTAACCACTTTTAATGTATAGTGTTAAGTACATTCACATTGTACAACTAATCTCTACAACTCTTTTCATCTTGCAAAATGGCAACTTTATACCCATGAAACAACAGCTTCCCATTCTCTCCTCCCCCATCCCAGCCCTTGGCAACCACATTTCTACTTTGTGTCTCAATGAATATGACCACTCTAGGTACCTCACATAAGTGGAATCTTTCAGTATTCATCTTTTTCTGACTGGGTTACTTCACTTAGCATAATGTTCCCAATGTTCATCCAATGTGTCAGGATTTCCTTCCTTTTTAAGCCTGAATAATATTCCACTGAATGGATATACCACAGTTTGTTTATCCAGCCAGCCATTAATTGTCACTTGGGTTGCTTTCACCTTTTGCTTATTGTGAATTGTGCTGCTGTGAACATGTGCGCATGCCTATCTCTTCAAGACCCTAATTTGTATAGTTTGTGTCTTTTAAAATGGTGAGGGAAGGAACCTAGAAGAATTCCATATCCCATGGTTTTACATTTTTTTTTTACCATTCAGAAAAAAAAAATCAGGAATGCAGCACTAATTTCACCAGGTAACCTCTTTCCAGCTTATTACGGTGCTGACTTTTCAAGGGCTTCTTGTGCTGTTCTTCAGCAATCTGTGAGTGCTTTGCGAATTGCCATTAAATAGAAAGTAGCAGCAGTTTGGGTGTAACTCAGCGATTGAGACACTGATCAAAGCCAGAATTATCTGGGACTCAGTGTATTTCTGAAACCCACCGTTCCACTTTCCCCTCACGTGGGACTCGAAATCCCACACCATCCTTCCCGGGGCCAAGAAAGTGCATGGTCCCAGGGTAACATGGGTGTAGGCCAGCTACAATCTGCTTCACCACTGAGTGCCCTTCTCACTGGCAAAGACCTATAAATAACACCTGTGATCCTGTTTCAAAGTCAGCAAAGGGGCAAGGGCTGAGGGGTCCCTCAAATAATTTCATGAACAAATTGGTCCAAAAAATGATCTGTGACTAAATCTGAGAGGAGCTAGCCAGCCACGTGGACAGATGAGACTTCTCCCCTGCAAAACCAGCCTCTCTCTTGTGCCTTACATTGTCTGCACGCATGTATAAGCTATATTCTAGATCATTTGGCATTCAAATAGCTAAGTCGGCCCCTCTCAGAGATGATTGGGGGGCTGACGTGTTAGTGTTCTGCCCTCCTGCAAGGAGGAAAGAGAATAGTTCAGGTACCAAAGAAAAGCTTATTCATCTCATCTCATCTTTTAAGACCCGGAGACAGAATCCTCCACAGCACCCCCACCCCAGACACAGGGTCTCCCGGCATTAAATGTGCAGATATCAAATGCTTATCCATTACTGGAGAAATCGAAGGGAAGTGGGGCTAAGGTGACAGATTTTGAAGAGCAAACGTGCACCTTCGTGCTGTCTTCTTAAAATTCATCCTCTCACCTGCCAGCCTTGAGAATTGCCTATTTACATAACTAGCTGCCTAAAATGGCATATTAGATAATGTTACATGGTGCCACTCTCAGTCCGAGCTGATCCCCAGGACAGAAGTGATCCAGAAGTCCTCCAACAGCAGGTAGCGTGGCTTCCTGGCCCACAGCCATGCCTCCGTGCCGCGTGAGCCTGTCAGCGCTCCCGAGCTAAGCAGATGTCAGCCCTGATCGCCGAGGTGGGAGACTAGCGAGCAGCAGGGGGAGGGGACGTGAGTCAGCAAGTGGCACGGTGGCACACCCTCTTCAGGGGACAAACAGCATCTCTTCCTGAGCTTCACAGCGGACACCTTGTTCTGCCCAAGGTGCTGTCTCAGAGACCGCCGACATGTCAGGGATGAGAAGGGGGAGCTGCAGGGTCTATGAGGACAGCAGGTACAGGAGGTAATCAGTCAGCTCTGATGCCCTGCCTGGCGCTGTGCCAGCCTCAAACCCCCTGTTGGTCCTTTCCCAGGCACAAATCTCCCTCCCATCAAAACGGGAATCATGCTGCTCGCTTGTAAGAGCAGTATAAATAAGTGATAAGGAAGTGTTCTGAGGAGGATAAGCGGGTGTAGCTTCTCAGCAGACCAGATGTATCAAAGAAGGCAATTGTGTGTCTATTCCTTTATTTTTCAGCGTTCCGGTTCCTGTAGTCAGTTTAGAGAAAATTCCTAACCTAGTGAAGGCAGATGGTGCCAATGTCAAAATGAACTCAACAACCACTACTGCGGTCACCTCCTGCTCCACCTCGTCCTCTGCCGTCTCCACCCCACCTTTAATTAAGCCAGTCTTGATGTCCAAGTCAGTGCCACCCTCCCCAGAGAAGATCTTAAATGGCAAAGGAATTTTGTCCACCACAATAGACAAGAAACACCAAAATGGCACCAAAAACAACAACAAGCCTTACAGGAGACTTTCAGGTATGTGTCTGTGTCCTTAGAGCCGGGGCTCATGATTAGACTGCCTCTGGGTCGCATCCGTCACCAAAGACTGGTGTGTTCTTACAATTAAGCAGGTCTGTTTCATTTTAAGGGGGACACGGAATTTACCTGCAAACAGGACCCCCGCCTAAAAACACGAGGGAGAACTGGTTCTCTTATTTCTGGGCCAGACGAGGTCCTTCGCTCAGCTCAGTGCTCGGTGGGAGTTGATCCTATTGACCCAGGAGGCGGGATGCTTTCCACCGACCACAATAGCCTGTGCATTCTGATGGTCCTACCGAGTGCTGATAGGCTGAACTGCCCTCCAGGTTTGCATGGGAGTCTCAGCACAGGGAAGGTGGACAGCCACAGTGATAGCCCACAGTACCTCAGGGCAGGCTCGGGACAGTGCCATCCGCCCCCCTTTGTCCTTTGGTCTAGTGCGTTGCCACGTTGATTCTGTGGTCTGGGGCTACCTATGCCTTTCCCACATAATCAGGTTGGAACTCCCATTCGGGAACACTTGGAGTGGCAGAGCAGGTGAGGTGTTAAGGGATTTCTCCCAGATCTACTTCTTGGTTGTCTGCATAGACACTCGGGATGCCTGGAAAGGTGCACATGGCCAGTCTTTGAGGCAATGATTGCCTTAGAGGCCCCCATGGGGATGATAGTGGCTTTGGATTTGTTGTAGAACTAAATCTGGTGGTTCTGCTTCCTCCAAAAGACCAAGAAAAGCTATAAACTTTATAACTTCTTCACACACCACGGGCATTTATCAAATGTTGACTAGAAAAAAGAAAATACGGCAAAAGCCACCCTGTGAGAGAAAAACTGTGCCCTCTAGTAGGAGCATAATTCTTTTTTTTTTTAATGTTTATTTTTGAGAAACTGAGTGAGTGGGGGAGGGGCAGAGAGAGTGGGAGACACAGAATGCAAAGCAGGCTCCAGGCTCTGAGCTGTAAGTACAAAGCCTGATGCGGAGCTCAAACTCACAGACTGTGAGATTATGCCCTGAGCCAAAGTCGGACGCCCAACTAACTGAGCCACCCAGGTGCCCCAGGAGCATAATTCTTAATCAGCCTAAGAATTGTGAGTCATTTTTATTTTCTACTTTGTGTTAATCTATATTTTGGTTTTCCTGTCTTACATCTGTAACTTAATATATATATATATTTCATAAAAGTATTTTGGACCCAAAGCTTTCAGAAAATTTTTACCCTAAAAATCTCTCTAGGTACTATTCACTCACTATCGAGGAAGGAATGTAGAGCCCAGGGCTCTCTTGGGAGCCTTGTGGGGCCTCGCAATGCAGACGAGAGCCCCCTACTCCTGGCTCTCTTCCTGAATGGAAAGTTCGATTTCACTCTGCAGAGCCAGGTGGTAACATCCCTGGGAAAACCAGTAGGCCCAGCTGGCAGTGTCCAAAGGCAGAAGCATGACCATGGCCGCCGGCCTGCACCCCAACCTGAAGTTGGATAGGGGGGTTTCTTGGTGTCTATTGGATTTGCATTTTGTTGGTTGTTTTGTCTCACTGGGTCTTTTGTTTCTATCTCGCTTGTTTCTATCTCACTTTGACATTTGGCGGCCAGCTCCTACCGCCCGGCCAAGCAACCTGCTCAGTTGAAGGCCAGCATGACGGCTGGTGTGGAGCCAGGCCTGGGTCTGACTCCGACGGGCCTGGCACCCAGGCCCTCCTTGGTGGGCAGCGAGGACTCATAGGAAACAGGCATCCCCAGGCCTCACAGTTTTCTAGTCCTAAAAGTGAAGCTAGAAAAAGGCAGGGGGGCGAGGGGATGGTGCCTGGCTGGCACGGTCAAGTAGAGCATGCAACTCTTGATCTCGGGGTTGTGAGTTTGAGCCCCACATTGGGCATAGAGATTACTTAAAGTCTTTGAAAGAGAAGAAGAAGATGACAATGACAAAAGCAAAAAAGAAAGGTGGGAGGCATTTTGATAGCCAACCAGGAAATCCGTCTTGGATGTCAGAATGGTTTCTATCGAACCCATCATCATCACCACCAATGCAGCCACCAGCACAACCCCCAACCCTTCTTTTAAAAACAAGACACATGCAGTTATTGTGCTCAGAGCTTACTTCGAAGTAACCTCTTTTTAGTTTTCAGCCATTCGAACCTCTTAAGGAAACATTCCACCAAATTTATGTACAACCCCCACCCACACACACACACACCAACACGGCTGCCAGGCCTCCCTGAATGCCCAGAGGAGCTGCATCACCCCTGTGCTGCAGGACTTAGGTGTTTGCTGGGCGCCTTCCAGAAATAGCACAGACCACCTGACAGGTGGACCTTTGAAGCCTCAAGCGTCCTTAAGGGATTGCCTCATGTCCCCTCCTTCTCCAGGGGGAGGGGAGCATTGTTGTAATCCAGAAGGAGCAAAGGATCCAAAGTGGGCATTAAACGTGCAGGCTCCGTGGAAGTAACCTCACTGTGAGCCATCCACAGTCCAGGGAGAAAGCCTGGCCTCCCTGGAGCTGCTCTTCATCCCTAGCCGGCTGGCTAGCCCTGGCTCATTCCCATTTGGAGCAACAGGGCCCATGCTGGGTGCAAATCAAGCTGGGAGAATAGCAGGCCCCGCCCTCTATCCAACTTACAACTATGCCGACACCTATTGAGCACACACCCAAACTTTCCCCCTGCCCCTGCCTACCACACGGCCAGAACATACCTGAATCAGGTAAAGGACATTTCTGGTCAGTGCAGCTGCACGGAAAACCGGGTGCTGATGACGTTGCAAAGCACAAAAGAGAGGCAAGTCACACTGACCTGTCAAGGAATAATCTCCCATTTAAATGGCTAAAAACTAAGGGGAAGGCAAGGTGGGAGGAGCTGCCCAGGACACAGTGGCCCTTGGGCCTCAGTCCCTCTCCCTGGTCTGCAGCCAGCTATGCCCAAAGTGCCAAGTACTCTGGGAACCGTTTAAGTGACAAAAAGTGTGACGGCATCAGGGCTCCTCGCCCTCCAGTGCCTGCCCCCCACCCTCCTCCTGGCGCCTTCTGCTGCGTTCACATCCTCCCAAAGCTGGACCTGGAACTCAGGGGTCAAAGGGGAGCGCCATTTTCCCCTGAGTGGTTCTCGAAGCATTTTAGCAGCCAGTTGGGGGAAAAAAAGAAAAGGAAAGAAAGAAAGAAAGAAAAAGAAAAAGAAAACAAACAAACCAAAAAACCAGATTGCCTGACAATGTCTCACTTGTTGGTGCAAATGTGCTTTTTTTTAAAAAATGTAGTCTTAATGCCAAATCCTATTTAGTCTCCTTTTTTCTTATATTTTTTGTTTGTTTCTTAAACCAGAGAGAGAATTTGACCCAAATAAACACTGTGGAGTATTGGATCCCGAGACAAAGAAACCTTGCACAAGATCCCTCACCTGCAAGGTATTTCTCTTTCCATAAAAAATACTTCCTGCTCTCGCTGGGGCCTTTGTCGAAATGTTTGCATGCCACTCTCTGCACACGGCAGGGTGTGGAACCTCGACATGACCCCCAGCTGTTCTTTGTAAGGGAAATGCTTTCTTCTCTTCCATGGTAGCAGAGTGCCTGCCTCAAGCTGGCTGGCTTTTTAAGAAGGAAAAAAAAAAAAATAGGCTTCCCCTGTTACTTGTGAGGCCAGACAGTAAATTGTATTTATAGGCACTCACAGGCGGTTCTAAACCCTGCTACGTTTTAATGTATGCGGGAGCGGCGGCGACGGCGGCAGCGCCTGAAAGGCAGCCCCGGAGGGGAGGACGAGCGGCCGCGCCCCTGATCTGGCCACGCCGGGTGGCCAGGGGGACAGCCGACCTGAGGCAGCCGCCATCGGGTAGCCCCCGAGCCCGTATTTCACACTGAAGTGCTAGCGCTCCCCGGGCTCGAGGCCGTGGCTCCCTCTGCCCGGTGGCTCTGTGTGTCTGGGCCAAAGCCAGCCTCCCACCTGCACCTGGATTAACTCTAGCGCGCCCTCACCGTTGCCTTTCATCCAGAGAGGTTTCCGGGGGCTCTGCGCGGAAGCTGGTCGTCCTATGCCATTTTCTGGAGGGAGCTTCGGCTTCTTAACGCCAGGAGTGTAGGGCATGGTTGCGTTTGTGTGGTGTCTGCCTCTTCCCAGCCACAGAACAGGAGCCGTTGCCTTGAAGTTGACTTTTCAAGCACCTCCAAATTCCCATGAATTGCTGTTTCTGAAATGGAGGGCCCGGGGAAGCAGGTTTATGTGCTGATCAAAGAGGCTGTGCTTTTCATCTCTCTTCTCCTTAGACACATTCGCTAAGCCATCGGAGGGCAGTCCCAGGCCGGAAAAAGCAATTTGACCTCCTT
Organism: Cryptoprocta ferox; assembly: GCA_028646485.1. Classification (NCBI taxonomy): domain Eukaryota; kingdom Metazoa; phylum Chordata; class Mammalia; order Carnivora; family Eupleridae; genus Cryptoprocta; species Cryptoprocta ferox. The sequence continues at coordinate 39,388,162 of CM053559.1, read as the reverse complement.
CTGGCAGAACACAAAGCCAAGTCCCGGGAAAAAGAAGTTAAAGATAAAGAGCATCTCCTGACTTCGGCAAGGGAAGTACTTCCGAACCACCCCGGGCCGGCTCAGGACTGTCTGCCAGGACCTTCCGGGAGCTCTGGGCCAGAACCGAAAGTCGCATCCCCTGCAAAATCCAGGCCACCTAACTCTGTGCTTCCTAGGTAAGTCCCACTTCGGCGGTAGAAGCCCCGAGTCCTTGGTCAAGTGGCTCTGCCTTGCTGGGTCGTGTGTGGGCTGATCACGTGGCACCTGGAAGTCGTAATAGCCCTATACCTCGTAAGGCGGTTGTGAAGTGTAAGTGAGATCACGGGCATAAGGGGCTCAGCCAGTGCCCGCCGTATAGTGTTCGGTGGATTTCACTGCTGTCGTCATCGTCATCGCCATCATCACCATCATCATCATCACTATAGCAGACCTATCTCAGACAGTATGTGTTTTTATAGAACAAGAGTAATCTGGAAGTTAATACTTGGAAAGGATGACATATATTGGCCACCGGGCAACTTTCTGGTTGCTCAGGTTTTTACATTAGTTGGACAGTCCCGGCACAGAATGGGGTCGTCCTCACACCTTAGGAGCCCATTTGCCACAATACTTTGTGACTTTTTTTACACAAGTCTCCTCTGATCGGGGCAAAAGGAAAATTGGCATCATCAGAGGCTGTTTGTCCTTACATTTTCCTCCACACCAAGAAAGCTGAGCCATCTGTTTGGGGTTTTATTTGGTTGTCCTGGACAGAAAGGAAAGAACAGAAAACAGAATTAAAACCCATTTGGATTAGGAGCGATTTAAAATCCATGCATGTCTGTTTTGATGGGCCGTGGCGTACTGAGCAGCCCACCGACTTCCAGGTCATAAGACAGGGAGCCCTTCGTTCCAAAATATTTATCTAGTGCTTGCTTCATAAGCAAGGTACAGACAGACCTCATTTTATTGCGCTTCACAGATACTGCAATTTTTTGCAAATTGAAGGTTTGTGGCGACCCGGCATTGAGCCAGTCTGTCGGCGCCATTTTCCCAACAGCATTTGCTCACTCTGTGTCTCTGTGTCAATGAAGTATTTTTTAATTAAAGTATGTATGTTAGATATAATGTTATTGCACACTTAATAGACTACAGTACAATGTAAACGTAACTTTTCTATGCACTGGGAAACCAAAAAAAAAAAATGTATTCGATTTGCTTTATTACAATATTGGCTTTATGGCAGCGGTGTGGAACCAAACCCCTGATGTCTGAGGCATGCCTCCACTATGTTAGGTGCTTCCAAACAGTAGTACAGAGATGAATGAAATTAGATCCTGCTTTTTAAGAATCTAGAGTTTAGGGGCGCCTGAGTGGCTCAGTCGGTTAAGCGTCCGACTTCGACTCAGGTCATGATCTCACGATTCGTGTATTTGAGCCCCGCGTCAGGCTCTGTGCTGACAGCTCAGAGCCTGGAGCCTGCTTCAGATTCTGTGTCTCCCTCTTTCTCTGCTCCTCCCCTGCTCTCTCTCTCTCTTATTCTCTCTCTCACTCTCTCTCTCTCTCTCTCAAAAATAAATAAATTTTGGGGCACCTGGGTGGCTCCATCGGTTGAGCATCGGACTTCAGCTCAGGTCATGATCTCACGGTTAATGAGTTCAAGCCCCGAGTCAGGCTCTGTGCTGACAGCTCAGAGCCTGGAGTCTGCTTCAGATTCTGTGTCTCCCTCTCTCTGCCCCTCCCCTGCTCGCGCTCTGTCTCTCTCCCTCAAAAATAATTTAAAAAAAGAAAGAAAAATAAATAAATAAACATTAAAAAAATTTTTTTAAAAAGAATCTAGACTTTAGAAGATAAGACTCAAATATCCATAACTTCATGAAAAGGAAACATTAATAACAAAATATGAGACACGCAGATAGTGGTATCTTCTGATCATTTTTAATGTGTACAGTGTGGATCTCAAAGGGTAACTGTCTAGTCAGCAAGTAGGGATTAAAAGAACACAGTTGTGGGGCACCTGGGTGGCTCAGTCAGTTAAACATCTGACTCTTGATTTTGGCTCAGGTCATGATCTCACAGTTCATGAGTTCAGGCCCTGTGTCGTCGGGCTCCCCGCTGACAGTGAGGAGCCTACTTGGGATTCTCTCCCTCTGTCTCTGCCCCTCCCCTGTTTGCATGCTTTGTGTGTGTGTGTGTGTCTCTCTCTCTCTCAAAATGAATAAACTTTTTTTTTAATTTTTAAAAATTAAAAAGAGAACATAGTTATAAAAGAAGGGGAAGGAGTTGATTTTTAAAGCAAAAGCAAATATTTGATGACAGTTGTTACTGATCTACAGGGTTCTCACCTTCCACTGGTGCAAGCCTGATCCAGTTTGTCAGCCAGAGTCCTGCTGTCAGAACCGCCAACCTTGGCTTCCGGTTCAGGAGGACACAGTAGACACAATGGCAGCGCCCACACATTTCCTGCATCGTAACCATTGCCGTGTTGTTACCACCAACTTACACGTCCCGTCATTTTGCAGGATCATTTTATAACTACTTCTGGTAACGCCAGATGTTGGTGAAGGATCTTACCTTTCCTTAGCTTTAGAGTTCAGGGGACGGTTCTGTTCCAAATTTCTGGGACTTCAAGTCTATATACAGCGGCTTTCAAACTCTTTGTTGCTGTAGAACTTTTTTATTCCTACAAAACTGTACGTGGTACCCAATATAAAAGCAGACCCAAAGCCATTCAGCTCTGCTTCCATCGCACACATACCCAGAGCCTGCTGTCCCCCTCTAGCCCACCCAAGGGATCCCCTTGGAGTCCCCAAGGGCTCCAGGGAACCCAGTTTGAAAAACCCTCCTTTATTGTACGGTTCAGGTTCACCATCAAGATAGAAGAAATTCCTGCCCCAGCAGAGTACCTGGCTTAATAGAGAACCCAGGGGGCAGCTGTTAAAATAACAAAACAGGCACTGGAGGTTTAGGAGGTGCTTCTTAATGTTCCTTTTTTATTTAATTTTCCGGGGGGGGGGGGGGGGGACTGTTTGTCACTAGAGAAATACCAGGTATTTTCATTCTCATAAGGAAGCAGAAGAAAGAGAAAGAATGAGGTTAATCAGCAAAAAGAATGCCTCTGAATGGAAGAGACAAAGGGGTGCACTACAAATGTTGGCTAATAGAATAATCGTTAAAGATGCTTTTCCAGGTTGAGG